>JAXRKP010000244.1:267500-404144 GCA_037039925.1 Doris montereyensis
AATGCAAACACAGTAAATAATGTCATGAATTCATATTCCACAAACACAAACTTCATACAAGATCAATACAGGTAGAGAAAGACATCTTTTGGATGAGGAGACAACAAAAATGTTGAAAGGTGTCAGCTTTTTTATTCTGAGATAGACTAGATTATTTTGAAATGCTCATAAGTTTTTGGCTAGTATCCCTAAATTTACGATAGATAGATTATTGCAAAAAAAGATACAAAATGAAAAAGTGGATATTTAGCTGTGCAAGAAAATTTAACCACCCTGTATCACTAAAAAGCATAATCATATAACACTGAACACCTATCCATAGAAAAACAAAAAAAACTTTTTCTGAATAATGACAGAATTCCTACTCGTTAAGTATAGGGTTGATTTAAAGATATTCTCTCATGCTTATAACTGCTTTCATGGTACTTCACCCCATTATTTGCAGGAACTTTTGTCCCATACAAACAAAGCAGAATTGTAAGATCAAATGATGCACCCTTTTAACTTTTTCTATCCCATTCACCGATAATCGGTGGTCGTTAGAACCATTATCTAGTTCAAGAAAATCTTCGTATAAGGTCTAATCTTCTTTTAATTGATTTGTAAAAACTTTTAAGAAATTCTTTGTAGCGTCTTTTTGGAACAATTTGTCCTTATACATGACCAAGTCTTCCCCATCCATGGACACGATTTTAAGAAACATTTAAAGACAGAGCTGTTCAGATCTGCGTAGATTTATTGACACTGGAGAGGGTTAACCATGAATTTAGATGTTTGTTTATTGCTGTTGGTCCATGGAGGAGGGTTGGAGAAGGTGAGGAGACTGTGCATTTTCATTTTGTGATGCTTCATGGTTTCAGTTTTTGCTTGGATTGTAAATTGTTTTGGATTCTTAAATCTTTTTGTCCTTTTAATTGTACAGCACTCATTTCGAGCACCTTTGGTGGGTGTCAAGCACTCTATAAATATATTATTACTATTATCATTATTATTATTATTGCAGGAGCTAGGTGATCTAAAAATTTAACTAATAATCGACGTGTTAATTGAATCAAGGTAGCATGATTTCGGTGGTGAAGATCTTATAATAGTCTTGAGATCCTCCTTATTGATTATTTACGAGAACAACGTCATCGGTGACCAGTTGGAATTCACAGAAGACCGTATCACCCTCAAATTGTTTGAAAGTCGGTGGTGAATGACGATGCTGGTCGAGATTGTTTCTGATGACATGCATTTTATCCTTCAAAGGCAAATAACCTCTCCCCTTCCGTCTACTCATCCCAACCCACCCCTCCCCACAGTTTCTTTGCACAATTTGATACAAGTACCTTTTGACACACTTGACCATTCTATTCTTATTGAGCGACTTTCCAAAACTTTTGGTCTAGATGGCAATGTGTTTGACTGGTTTATATCCTATCTTTATGATCGTACTCAATCTATCTCTCTTTATAAAGTGCAATCTTCTCCCTTTCCACTCAAGTACTTGGGGTTCCACAAGGGTCAGTGCTTGGTCCCCTACTATATACATTGCATACACAACCGCTTGGTGATATTGTCAAACAGCATGGGGTCAATCCATCACATGTATGCTGATGATACGCAGCTTTACAAATCTGCCATGCCTAAAAACACAAATTATCACTTTTGAAATCCATGGAATTATGTATATATCACGTAAAAGCATGGATGACTACTAACAAACTTAACCTGAATGACGTTAATTGAATCAAAAAAAACTAAATATTATTATGTAATGCAAAAAATCTCAGTTGGCCTGACGAAACTAACTCTATGAGGGTCAAAAAAGTTTCTTTGAAGAAATAAAATTCACACAGAATACTAAAAATCTTGGGGTATATTTCGATGATAATATATGTATGGAACATCAGATAAACCATCTCTGTAAAACTCATTTACTTCTGAAATCAGACATATAGGCCACTTATCAAACTTTCTTAATCTAAGTTCTCTTCAAACACTGACCAGCACACATTTTTTCCAAAATTGATTATTGCAGCTCTCCTTTTTCGAAATCAGAAAATTTACCTTTTATGTCTTGATTAATTAACTCCAACTTATCCAAAATCATGTGGCCAGAGTGATTTTGAAGAAAAAAATATTAACACATTACCCCTATGCTCATGTCACTGCATTGGCTCCCGATCGATAAACTAATAATATACAAAATTGCGACATTGTGTCACAAATGTAAAACTGATAGAGCTCCAAATTACTTTTTAAAGACCTGATCTCTGGTTATGTTTCGTCTCGCCAACTGAGATCTACAAATCAATGTCTGTTGAGCGTTCCCCCAAAGAAAGGCCTGACAAAACTGTCACTGCGCTCTTCTAAATACGCATGTCCTGATGTCTGGAATTGTTTTCCGCTGTCAATACGATCTATGTTTGACACGTCAAAAGACATCTTTAAAAAACACCTGAAAGCATACCTCTTTTTAGAAGACAAGTGTTTTAATTATGCGATTTTAATTCATGTACCATACACCTTTATAAATGATATTACGGTTTCATGTATTTATATATATATATATTTTTAAAAAAATAATATGTATATTGTCTTATCATTTAAAATTAAAAATTTTTTTATGTACATTGCTCATGTTTAAAAAAGAGCTGATAAGATGGGAGTGGGCGCTATAGAAATGAATTATATTATTAATATTATTTCAATTTCAATTTCAATCATCTTTATTGATCCTTTAAAAAGGAAATTATACTTGTGTTATCACAATTTCCATTTGAAGAATAAAAGAATACATCAATGCATTCAAATTAAAAACAAATTTGACTTAGTTAATCATTAAATGTTTAGATTTTAGGAGAAGTATAAAAAATTCAAAGGTGGGTAAATAAACAGTGCGGTGAAACAATATACATAAAAAATTTTTAAAAGATAAAATAATTATAGACAAATCAGTTTAGCTTCATACACATTCATTAACTTATCGTAAATCATTCATTCACCATCCATTAATTTACATTTTTTAAACATTGTGAGGAAAACACCATTGTGCTTTCAAAGTAAGGTATGGTCAAACTTTCGTATGGCTCTTGGAAGAAAAGATCTAAAATACCTCTCAGTGCGGGAGTTATGAAGTATTCAGTGAGAATTAGCAATGTTCAAATAGTGAGACTGAAGTGGTCTTTAGCCTTTCAACATAACCAGGTCTATAAAGCATCAATCGATGTAATAACAGTTTTGTAAGGAAATGCATCCATTTGCAAAGGCACATATTCACTGAAATAGTTTCATGTAACAATATTCATTCCAAAACAAGGTTCGAAAACCTTTAGTCTGAAATTTTCGTTAGATAGACTTGCCATGTCTCGATTTCCCCCATAAATTTGGCACATATATACAAATATTCATAATTTTTATGCTCATTATTATTAATATTATTAAAAGATAGAAAACAGCCTGAAAAAAAAATACATTCTAGCATTATCTATGTAAGTTTGCCTGTAATATTCAATTATAAGCAATAAAGATATAACATGTGAGACATTTTCATGTAATATGTATATGGTAGTGATGCTTAAATAGAAGACAATTTTTCGATGATCTTATGGGGCCGTGGAATTTTTAAGAAATTGAGTTTCCTTGTAAGTTATTTGCATTATGCCATGAGCAATGATTTAGCACTTGCGGGTTTCACAGAACAAATTATCGAACTACAAGGAATCTTTCACAAATACCACATGATACAGTGAACTAAGGAATTTCTCGTCTATTGCTGATGGGACTATGTATCTAGTGACTAGGCTTCCATGGAAATAATTCAATGTAAGCATTTTCCAAGTTCGGTTCCACTCTAAAATGTAATGGTTTGCTAAGATTGTGGTCCCCAAAAGAAATTAAGTGAAAATAACAAACATTAACTCAGAAAATGAGCCACCATTTCATTGCAATGTGAACAAAGATATAATAACAATGGTAAAATTTAATGCTTAATTTTATATATATATATATATATATAGTAAAAAATCTTGGTATGAAAAACTATGTTGTAAATGATTGGTGATGTTTATAAGGTACTATAAGTTTGTGGTTAGAACCAGGTAATATGTTCGAGTAATAGTGATACAGTAGTTCTTCAAGGCTATCAAAGAAAGGTCCGTTTAGAGGAGACAGAGAAAAGGATCCTTTTTCCTGTGGATAGAAACAAATATATTTTTGACTTGAATAAGCTGTAATGAATAGAAAAGAACTTAAAACAAAACTTCAGGCCATGTTCCTCTCTTTTTTATGAAGTTAGCAACCTTTTCTCAAACAGTACACAAGCAGAATAATTCTTCAGCGATGATTAAAAGTAATTTGAATTGAATTGAATTGAATTGAATTACCGATAAATTTATGTACTTTTCACCGACATGTTTTGGCATAAAGGTAGGGTGGGTCCTGAAATCGATTTCCTGCTTCTGTATATCGAATTTGAAATTTTGTACTGTTTGACAAGTTGAACTGTTCTGAATATAATTTCACCCATGAAATTGACGATATCAATGATTTTCACATGTGAATAAAGCACTTTGTGAACTAAGGGCCATGATCCTAAAGGGGAAAAAAACCTTCAAGCAGTTTTCTCTAAATGTACATTTTGAAGAGTATGTTTTACACCATCCTTTTACTGTGTGATTCTAGATCTAGTATTTAAAGAACAGCAAAATGTAGAGAAATCTTAAGGCTCTTACTTTTTCTTCAATTTTGTATTTCTTCGTTGTTGTTGTATAAACGACCAAGACGTTCTGAAAAGATAAAATAAATTTTACTGAAAGGATGGAGAACCATATGCTATCTTAATTTAACTTTTATACACTCATGATCAAAAGAAACTAGAGGCTTAAATAAAGTCAAATTAAATACATTTAATTGAATGGTAGAATTGTTGTCTTTCTTCCTTTATCAGTTCCCATTCTACCTTTTGGTGTATGGGTTCAGATGCCTGAGATGACCTTTCTCCAGGATGCCCTGTCCTGGCATTTTCTGTTTCCTTCCAAAAATGTCAAATTTCTCTTCTTCAATGCCTCTTTTATTTCTTCCCACTTTCTCTGAGGTCTGCCTTTTAGTCTTTTACCTTGGGCTTTACCACTGTATACTGATTTAGCTATTATATTGTCATTCATTCTGTTTACATGCCCAAACCATCTCAATTGATTTATTTCTATCTTAGTTTTTATGCTATCTGCTTTGGTTTGATCTCTTATTGTTGTGTTTCTGATGTTGTCTCTTTTAGTTTTTCCTACTACTCTTCTTAGATATTTCATTTCAGCTGCCTGTACTCTACTGTATTCTCTACTGTCAAAGATCCAGGTTTCACTGCCATAGAGGAGAGTACCGGGCGGTGGACAGGTAAGCACCTGTACGGGGAGTAGATGATCCCACCCTCCACGAGTCTCCTGCTGCCTTGCAGGTGGGTCTTGGCTGACCAAGGGCTTAAGGAGTTAACCCTGACAGAAAACCTGCTGCCTTGCAGGCCAGTTTTGGTTGACCAAAGGTTAAGGTAGTTAACCCTGACAGAAAATAACAACCTGCTGCCTTGCAGACTCATCTTGAATGACTAAAGGCTAAGGGAGTTAACACTGACAGAAAATAACAAGGCCTGGTAGGGGGCCTCAAAGTGGCAACTCCACCATCTACCTAGGGTACAGTGGGCTAATCCCTTGCTTATCCAAAACCAAACAGATTCAGGGAAATAAATATAATATACTGGCTTGATCTTTCGAAGACGAACTTGGAAACGAATACAGATTGTGATTTTTGGAACATGGAACGTTAGGGCAATAAATGGAAAAGAGTTAGAATTAGTTGAAGAAATGGAAAATTTCAAAGTAGACCTTTTGGCTATTACAGAAACAAAGAAAAAGGTGAATTTCTTTTGTATTCCCTAGAGCCATTGTAAAAAAATAAACATAGCCACGAAAATATGTATAAAAAATTTTTTTTTAAATTTCATACCGAACCATCATCGCTTTTCCGCACTAGGTACACACCAGATTCTCCAATGCGGGTGATAGTTCTAAAAATAAAAATGACATATAAGTAAGATTAAGACATAAAAGCAAGTAATTTGCTTATTGGGGTGGAAAAACAAGGATTACAACGAAGAATTTAATAATGGTGGCATTGTTAAGAAGTAACATTCATTTCAGGCTTAGAAAACCATAGAACCAAACCGTATCCTGGCTCTGTAACATTACACAGATCAGCTGATACAAGATCAGCCCCTAAACAGGATGCTGATTTATCATAAGGAGAGAATAAGGCGAAATGTTTTAAGGGCTCTTTCCAAGGAACACAACATTGGGTTACGCCAAACTAGGTTTTTGATCCCATATTTGTCTCATGTTCAACAGTCCACTACTGGGTGCCAGTAGAACTAAGAAGATAGTAGGCCCATGTTTAATGCTGTTAGCTGTGAGAGCTCATGTAGCAGCTGTGGGTCTGATGTTTAGACTTGTGCAGACAGTATTAAGGTCACCAATGAATCTTTAATATGTAGCTCTTGTAAACCAACTGAGATTTCTAGTCTCATTAGAACCACCTGTGAATCTTTAATACGTAGCCCATGTAAACCAACTGAGATTTCTAGTCTCATTAGAACTACCTGTGAATCTTTAATACGTAGCCAATGTAAAGGATAAAGAAGGCAAGGATGAGCAGTACCAAAATAAAACATCAACTGAAAAAAACATGCAGAGAAAGGATGAGACGAAAACCATAGACCTGAAGATAGAACAGGAGCTTATAAAGAAAGAAAGAAAGAAAAGATGAGACAGAATACGACCAAATCATGTCACACATCTCAAACTATAACAGCCTGTTATTGCTATTCAAACTTTTCTGTTTTCCTTCCAGTAAAGCAATTAATCTTCTCAATACTTACTCTGTTGCCGCAATCTTGTTGCCATGGAAGTGGACACTAGTCCAGTATTCTTCTTCCACAGACTGAAAAGGGACAAGAGCCAATTTTTAATGATTATTGATGGGGGGAAAAAAGACAATACATACGAAAATAAAAATAAATAAAATGAGAACACTACTAAACACAGAATTTACATACAAGATTAGTCTTGGTTATTATCTGGGACTAAAAGAATTTAGTCCTCAGCTTTCTGTACAGCTGAAGGGCCTTTAAGGCTGTTACAGCCCATAGAGTAAAGTTCCTTTAAGGCCATTATGGCCCATAGAGCTGAAGTTTATCCTGGTTTCTATAGCATTAAATGGAACAGGTGATAACAATCATCACAGAGACAGGACGCTAGTCTTACGCAGGTTAATCTCCCAAGCAAGCTAGTGCTTGTACCCATTTGCACCCGGGTTGAGTGGGGAAAATATACATTAAATGTCTTTCCCAAGAAACACAACGTCAGACCTAAGGTTGTTAGGATTTGTACCCAAGACCTCTCAATCAAAGTCCGGCAGCCTAATCACTCTGCCACTAACATCACAACCCATAGAGCCAGATTCGAACCCTTGACCTCATGATTTCCTGGCAACCAATCTACTAAGCCTCATTCTCCATTTTTGATTTACAACACCAAACAAGAATGATGATCTCAACTCACCAAGACTGATAATCTCAGTCCTTTCAAAAAAAACATCATGTATTCCTTCATTTCATCGAATATCATTTCAAACAGCCATTGTATGCTTCATATCATCCCTTCCCGTTTGACTCCATAATCTATAATTCTGTTGCAACCAATGAAAATGGCTAGAAACCTTCACTACTCTTTTCGCGACGGGGAACATTTCCTTCAACTGTTATTCGTTAAACGTTTCTTAGGTTCTACACAAAAGTTGTTAAGTGTTCCATGCACAGATAGTGACCGTCAGCAACGATATGCACCATATGTACAGAAGCACTTAATTTTTTCTTTCAAATTAATCTCCGATAAATAAAACTACACACTTAATCCTATACATCAAAAACAATTCACACTTTGCAGGTAAGAAATCAACAGTAGATATCTTCATTTTGAGATACATAGTTTTCATTTTTCTTAAATTTTAGATACATATACTTGACATACAATAAGTGAAGTGATCTAGTTATCTGTTTGTGTGAGTGTGTTAGTGTGTACAAATTAATCTAAATGATCTAGTTATCTGTTTGTGTGAGTGTCTGAGTGTGTACAAATTAATCTAAATGATCTAGTTATCTGTTTGTGTGAGTGTCTGAGTGTGTACAAATTAATCTAAATGATCTAGTTATCTGTTTGTGTGAGTGTCTGAGTGTGTACATATTAATCTAAATGATCTAGTTATCTGTTTGTGTGAGTGTCTGAGTGTGTACATATTAATCTCAAGATGAAACTGTTATTCTTTTTCATAAGACTTTTGTCCTTTTGTGATTTTGTACATATTATTGTTGAAATAAATGACATGTACAGTGGACATTGGTCAGAAGTATCAGAAAGCAAAACAGGGAATCCATAAGAAATGACCTTCAATCATCACACACATGATGGAATGAAGTGAGTTATTCATATCTTTAGTTAAAGTTACTCATATTAATTAGGATCACATATTCATATACACAAATTCATAAACAATAATAGTTCATTGAACAATCATTTTCAATATATGTCTTCTCCTCATCCTACCCCCAACCTTCAATTCAATGAAACAAAATACCTCAAAGAAGAGAAGGAAATTTATTCCTTTGACGTATAAAACAAAATTCTTTGTATGCAAAATGGCAAATAGGCTCTCTGTCCCGCTTTCTCTTTAGATCTTTCTCCTCAGGTAAATTAAAAAGTTTAAATGCATTATATTATTATAATGTCGAATGAAATATGAACAACTCACCGCTTCAGGTGATAAATTCTTTCCTGAGGCATTATTTTCAGACACTGAAAAAAGAAAAAAACACACAGGAAAATCAATAAATGGACGTATGAATTAAATTTGCTCAAGAGTCATAACCTAACTCATTTCATGGTAAAAAAAAAGAGTATAAAATATGGAGTAAAAATCAACACACAATCTGTGTGTAATTGGGTCGCAAGGGGGCATCACGTCCTATGCAATTAAATCAAGTTAAGTCAAAAATCAACACACACACACTTGGGAACCTAGCATTTAACAACTGATGACTATTTTTCTTTTCTATGACCTTTATATTACAATAAATCTTTAACTTTAACATTAAACAATTTGTAATAATTTTGTAAAAATCGACAGTAAAAAAGAAACACCGGGCTAAAGTCATATATCTTTCTAAGAAATGAGAGCAAATTTTAGGGTTCAGTTTACATTTCATATATATAAGCATGTCCGTAGAAAATGATGATTATGATTACTCATTAACCACATTCTTTTTTTTTTTCAACGATGAACTACACAATAGGTTACCAGGTGCAGGGTGATATCAAGTACCAATACAGTATTTGATACTTAAGTTAGGCGAGCTTTTTAATTGCATATCTAATGACCGGAAATGAAGGAATGAGTAACAATAACAATAAAAAGTTTCGTGGATCGCAGGCAAAACAATATTTTCCCAATCCATTAAATTACTGATTTGACCCAAGAGTTTATTCACTAAGAACCGAAAGCAGGCTATTTGAAATCTACATATGAAATATGGAGGTTGTGGGTGGAGTGGTCCTTGAGACTAGAACGCCAAAGTTTGAGATGTACAGTTAAATATATAATATACAAGCATGCCCGTAAATAATGTTTGATTATGGTTTCTCTTCATTATCAAGCTCGGTCTCCTGAACTTTGATGGTAGTTAACTCAGAAACCACTGTATCGGTTACGGGTTATATCAAGTATGATTATTAGATCAAGTTAGCACTCGATACTGAAGTTACGCCGGCTTTTCATTGTAATGACTGGAAATGGAGAAATTAGATCAAGTTAGCACTCGATATCACAGGCTTTTCATTGTAATGACTGGAAATGGAAATTAGATCAAGTTAGCATTCGATACTGAAGTTTCACGGGCTTTTCATTGTAATGACTGGAAATGGAAATTAGATCAAGTTAGCACTTCGATACTGAAGTTTCACAGGCTTTTCATTGTAATGACTGGAAATGGAAAAATTAGATCAAGTTAGCACTTAATACTCAAGTTATGCCGGCTTTTCATTGTAATGACCGGAAGTCAAGAAATTAAATCTAGTAACAATAAAAAGTTTTGTGGATTGCAGGCAAAACAACCTTTTCCCAATCAACTAGAAAACTGATTTGATCCAAGAGTTTATTCGCTAAGAACCTAAAACAGGCCATTTGAAATCTACATGTGAAATATGGAGGTTGAGGGTGCAGTGTTTCCTGAGTTTTGAGCGGTCAAAGTTTGAGATGTACAGTTTTATACATATAGATATATATATCATACAATTACATAAATTCCATATACTGATATTCAAATGCAGAGTTCAACTATATTTGCATGCATATTGTAAAAAACCATTATCATTATGTGTCTTTCTTGATCATTTCCAATTAATCTGGTGTGACTGTCTATTGTCATTATCTTTTGATATGTTTGTGTGTGTGTGTGAGAGAGAGAGAGAGAGAGAGAGAGAGAGAGAGAGAGAGAGAGAGAGAGAGAGAGAGAGAGAGAGAGAGAGAGAGAGAGAGAGAGAGAGAGAGAGAGAGAGAGAGATAAAGGGAGATAGTTGTTTCTTATTGGTTATATAAGATGTGTCATTATATATGTTATCATCATGGTTATTATCATTCTATATAATTTATATCATATTATATTATTTAAAAAATGATCATTAATTTGTGAAATGTTATGAATTTGTGAAACAAATTTTCAAAATGGATGAATAAAGATTATCTTATCTTATCTTAAATTCAAAGTGTGCCCACAATCATTTCAAACAAATCAAAGAAAAATTGTTTATACAAATATATAAAATAAAATAGTATCTACTCAGCGCTAGAGCAATCAGGTTGTTCAAAATAAAATCAATGAAAGAATCATATTTTTTTACTTTTAAGTCGAGCTGAAACATGGAAAGAAAGAAAGACAACATATGACAAAATCTAACATGAAATTCACATAGAATTAGAGAAATTCACATTTTTTGCAAAAAGTTTTCTTTTGATAAAAACAGCTAATTGAACTACAACAAGTATGAGTTACATATTTCTTGGCCTTTAAAAACATGTGCATAACAATTTTGAATCCACCTTCAATGAGAGCAAGATAGAGACAATGAGAGATAAATAAATAGAAAGAGATGATGAGAGAGAGAGAGAGAGAGAGAGAGAGAGAGAGAGAGAGAGAGAGAGAGAGAGAGAGAGAGAGAGAGAGAGAGAGAGAGAGAGAGGGAGCGAGAGAGAGAGAGAGAGAGAGAGAGAGAGAGAGAGAGAGAGAGAGAGAGAGAGAGAGAGAGAGAGAGAGAGAGAGAGAGAGAGAGAGAGAGAGGGAGAGAGAGAGAGAGAGAGAGAGAGAGAGAGAGAGAGAGAGAGAGAGAGAGAGAGAGAGAGAGAGAGAGAGAGAGAGAGAGAGAGAGAGAGAGAGATAAGAGAGAGAGAGAGAGAAAGTGGTGTGAGATAAAGTCTCCAATAAAGAATACTATTACTAAGCTATAGATCTATGTCATTATTGTCCTTAACGGCTCTCTGTGCATCAAAAGTTTTTGAAAATTTCCAAGAAATCTGTTTAACTTTCTGGTGAGATCTGAGCTAAAAAGAATTCATTTCTCTAGGATTAGATACTTTCCGATTATTTATGGCATAAAATAGAACCAACACTTACTTCTTTTTCCTTGTGACTAAATGAGTTTCAAGACATGTATAAAAACCCCAAAACAATTGAAAATTCAATCACCTATATTAACAGATGTAAAAAGTTCCTTCAAGGCCCTTAAGGTCCATAGAACTGGAGCTTATCCTGGTTTCTATAGCGTGAAGCGGAACAGGTGTCAATAATCACCTCCTGGCCAGGACACTAGTCTGACACAGGTTTGTCCTCCAAGCTAGTGCTTGTACCCATTTCCACATGGGTAGAGCAGGGAAAATTCGTGTTAAGTATCTTTCTCAAGGAACACAACGTCGGACCTAGAGTTGCTAGGATTCAAACCTGGGACCTCATGATCCCCAGTCCGGCAGCCTCACCGCTCGATCACTGACGCCACACTAGTAACTGACTTAACTCAAAGAAAATGTTCCTTGTTTGAGACAGAAAGAACAGAAGAAAGAAAATCACACAAAAAACGTTGAAGCCTGTGAAATGGCAATATCCACATGCAAAAGAGAAAGAAAGTCTTTTAAAAAAACAATGAAATTAAAAAAGATTTACATTAAAATAAACCATGAGTAAATAAAATAATGACCTATTATTGCAAACTTGAGAAAGTATTATTTGAATAACATGTACAGTGATGTTCACAAGTACTTATAACGGCTGTAAACTTTAATAAAATTATGATGTTCACAAGTGCTTTTAACGGCCATGAACTTTAATAACATATGATGTGCACAAGTGCTTTTAACGGCTATAAACTTTATTAACATCTGATGTGCACAAGTGCTTATAACGGCTATAACCTTTAATAACATCTGATGTGCACAAGTGCTTATAACGGCTATAATAATGGCTAAAAACTTTAATAACATATGATGTACACAAGTGCTTATAACGGCTATAAACGTTAATAACATCTGATGTGCACAAGTGCTTATAACGGCTATAAACGTTAATAACATCTGATGTGCACAGGTGCTTATAACGGCTATAACCTTTAATAACATCTGATGTGCACAAGTGCTTATAACGGCTATAACCTTTAATAACATCTGATGTGCACAAGTGCTTATAACGGCTATAAACTTTAATAACATCTGATGTGCACAGGTGCTTATAACGGCTATAAACTTTAATAACATCTGATGTGCACAGGTGCTTATAACGGCTATAAACTTTAATAACATCTGATGTGCACAGGTGCTTATAACGGCTATAAACTTTAATAACATATGATGTGCACAAGTGCTTATAACGGCTATAAACGTTAATAACATCTGATGTGCACAGGTGCTTATAACGGCTATAACCTTTAATAACATCTGATGTGCACAGGTGTTTATAACGGCTATAAACTTTAATAACATATGTTTAGCAGGACTTTAAAACTTTGCCCGGACCGCCCTGTAAACAACCAAGGGATCTTTAACGTGCACAGAGTGTTGTGGTCTGAACATAGGACCTCCTTTTTATCGTCTGTCTCTGATGGGACTAGGTGTCGATCCACCTACCTGGACCAGGGAGGTAGATTTTGCACACACAAAAAAATCATCCCTCGACGGGGCTCGAACCCAATACCTTTCGGTTGAGAGGCCGGCATCTTGCCTCTGGACTACCGAGTCCCCATTTATATTGCAGTGACTACTGCTCTGACAATTGTGAAAAAGGTGACAATGACACAATCAAAAAAATATTCGTAAAAACACACACATGCTTGAAAAGGCTGTATGAGGGGGAGGGGGTTTCTTCAGGAACAGTTTGAACTAAAACATGATCATTTCCACCATGCATGAAAAGACTGTATGAGGGGGGTTTCTTCAGGAACAGTTTGAACTAAAACATAACCATTTCCACCATGCATGAAAAGACTGTATGAGGGGGGTTTCTTCAGGAACAGTTTGAACTAAAACATAACCATTTCCACCATGTATGAAAAGACTGTATGAGGGGGGTTTCTTCAGGAACAGTTTGAACTACAACATAACCATTTCTACCATGCATGAAAAGACTGTATCAGGGGGTTTCTTCAGGAACAGTTTGAACTAAAACATAACCATTTCCACCGTGCATGAAAAGTATATTTTGAAACTCAATTAAGAACTTTCACCAAAATGCAGCTAATGGCAAAAAGACAACAAAATGCACCCGAAAAGGAAATTTCGGTGCTAGATAAAGGGCATTCCAAATTACTTACATCCAAATAATGCGATCTAAAAATGCTTTTCCCCTGTAACAAATGATTGCTCATATTAAAACTAAGAAAGAAAATACAAAACAATTGCATGGCTTATTTGAACTTTAAAAAGTCTGTGAAAGAAGTTAGATAGTTCATCATCATCATCATCGAAAGCATGTGAAAGCTGCGAGTTCCCAGGGACCCCTTGGCAGATAGTTCATCAATTGTTGGCACACTTTCATCATACCTAGTAACTTTGGGAGTTTTTAATAGTGTTTTTTGAATTTCGCTTGGACATACTTAAGAAGTGTAAAGGGTCATGAACACATTAAAACACTTTCTTATAAATGTATTTATGTAAATATTCTATGTACACCTGGGAAATCCAACAGACAAATTGCATTGTCTTCAGCTTTCCTTAGTAACTGTCATCCTTCATATAAATACGAGTGCATTCATATATTTTGAAAACAGATTTCTAGGTGCACTAAAGCATTTGCTGTTTATTCCCCTAGATCAGCTTAAACTTAACACAAGAACAATCAGATCAGGCTGTCAAACATACTTGGTTCCATCTTCAAATATTGATTGTCACCTGCACCCATTTTACCCTTGTACAATAAGGCTGTGGAATGGACTGCCAACAGAAATAAAACTGAGCAGCAACACCGAAAACTTTAAAAACAGGATTAAACATATCACTTCTAAATAAAAACTGGATTAACAGTTTTGGGTTGAATCAAAATATACCCAAATAATACCCAAAAGTTGAGTTGGTCAGCTATTCTGAAGAAGAAGAAGAAGAAGAAATCAAGCTCTTCACAATAGCATAACAAGACCCCCACCCCCACCCTTTTTCTAGGCCTCCCAAAAAAACTAATTAAAAAAAGAAAAGAAAAAAACACCTCCAAGCTGACAAGAAAAAAATACAAATTTACCTGGAGCTGCTAGTGGAACTGGGCTGGGAGATTTTGGTGATGGAGCAACTTCTGAAGGCGTTGCATCAAAATCCTTATATGTGTCCCCACCTGTGAACATTGTTTTGAAAGAATTGTTGAGAGTCCTAAATGATTCTAGTAATACTTTAAAATTTACTACTACAAGTAGTGACAGTGACCGAGTGGTTAGGCTGCTGGACTTCGGATCATGAGGTCCCAGATTCGAATCATAACAAAGCTACTTTCAACATTGTCTTACTTAGGAAAGACATCCGTAGTGTATACCCATGTCTAAAAAAGATCCAATTATTCCAAGTTTTTCAAACAGCTACTGTTAACCATTTCAAATTTGTTTAGATTACAGTGGAAACTTCAAAACCCGAAGTCTGATAATTTGAGTTTGTCATAAATCAAAGATATCGACAAGTGTGAGGTGTGTCCCTCTTTGTCTTTGTCGGATTCAAAGTCATAAATAGAGTTGACTTCAACTGTTTTTTACATCAAATAATTCAAAGTCATAAATAGAGTTGACTTCAACTCTTTTTTACATCAAATAATTCAAAGTCATAAATAGAGTTGACTTCAACTCTTTTTTACATCAAATAATTCAAAGTCGATACAGTCGTTTCATGGAAATAAAATTCTTCAACTCGAGTCTTCCTCGACACACATTCTTACTTAGTGCTGACTGCTGTACGGTAACGCAATGCCACCTAGGCCTATTCTTCAGAGAACATGTAAAAATAACAACAGTGTGAGGCATGGGAGGGTTCAGAGGTGAGCGTGTCACTGCCACTACTGCTAGTGACATAGCCTGGCACCCGCTCTTGTTTTCTCGCACAGCTACTTCTTCTTCTTCCTGTTTCAGGCCACAACTTCATAGTAAAAACTTGCATAGCCTGTATGCTACCAGTGCCAAGGAGTCTAGATCTAATATCAATTGATGACATGAGTGAGACTAGTGAGGTTGAAAGGGGTAGAGGGGAAGAAGGGACTGTATGGGGTTGATCTTGGTAGGCACACAGTAATGATGCTATACTACGGGTTGTCAGCTGTAGTGTACTTTAAAAATAATAGGCATGTGAAATGTTTAGTTGCGTGCCATGTGTGTTATTACAAAATTTTGTACACACTGAAACATGTGTAGTACAAATAAATGATCACCAGTTTGTATCCTTTGCCGCTCTTCAAAGCAGTCGCATAATAATATATTGGTACTGGATCTCTACAAATTTGTAGAATTTTCTTTGTCTTCTACTTTCAAAGGACATAACCATAATATTTCTGAGGATATTTTGACTTGCTCAACTTCCCTTACTTAATCCGAAGTCTCATAATTCGTAGTTGTCATCCATTCCCAAGGAATTCGAAGTTTCTAATGCATTTTGTTTTAAGCGATCACATTTTGCATTTGCATCCAATATTTCAGACCAAAAAGCCACAGATTGACACCATAAATATATATGTATTCCCTTTCAGTAAGTGTGTCCACTTTATTCGATTCAGTCTTACATAAAGATTTGAAGTCATGAAAGTTATGCTTATAAAAATGGTGACTCTAAGCGTTATAAAAATCTGATCTATTATTGAATATACAAAAACATCTTAGTTTTAAAGTAACCAATCAAAAGCTTTTTTAAAGATTAGAATACTACTGTGTTAAGGGGAGGAGCGGGTTCTGGGAATGCCATCTTTGCCGAAAATGGGACAAATCTAGTCTATAATACTAGTGGATTAAGCAGTTCATTCCGTCATAATGATATCATAAAAGAAGCTCAGTATCAATTCTTTGAATTTATACAAATTTTTAGAAACAATACAGGCCTATCTTTCAACACAGCTATTATATAGTAAAAGCCAGAAATTTTATCTAAAGTAAGGCAAGCTGGTAGTCATTTTGATCACCACAATGAACGCTATCCAAAACAACCTTATTCGAGGATCTATTATGAATATTGCCTCAGATCGGCCGGAAGTTATGGAACATATTCCGCGCACCTATTATCAAAAGGCACCATCTCAAAATGAGTAAAAAGCTGCTGGTGCACTTGAAACAGTGTCAATAAGAAGTAGTTGAGAGCCTCTCAAGGTTTTATAATGTTTCAAAGTATTATCCTTCTCTTTTCTTAGGTTTATGGGAGAAAATGTATTCAAATAACAGAAAATAAGAGAAAAATACTCATCAGGAATTTAGAAAATATTACCAAGGAGGGGAAAAAGATATGAAAATATTCACTCACAAAACTTTTTTTCTCTAAAATAGAGAGCTGCAATTCTACTCACCAGAGAAGTCATCTATGGAATCCATATAAGATTCGCGTTTGACATGAGCTGAGCCTATGGGCTCTTCATACACACTGGCTTCAATAAAATTGTAATCTGAGGAGGAGCATGATTGGTCGGATGTAGATCCTCCATATTGTACATCCACATCGGCCCTTTTGCAGTAGAAAAGAAAATATGAAGATTTTAAAAATGTGTGAAAATATGTACATCATTAATCAGTTTGGCCTATCTTTGTTTTCATTAATCTCTCTCTCTCTCTCTCTGGTCAAATATATTGATGGTAAAAGTCGCAAACTGTGTAAGTCTAAAATTAGTAACACCTTTTCTTTCCCCCTTTTTTACCATATTCTTCATCTAGTTAGGATTCTGTGGCATAAGAATCAATGGAAGCCCTTATAATAACCATATGAGCAATATATGTATCTTTTTGAGTTTAGTTGTTGACACTTGCAAACCGTGTATGTCTGTGATAATAGATTAAAGCGTGCAGCATCGTTTTCTTTGATTTTTTTCAAAACATCCAAAATTGGACTTACATGGTTTGTGACTTTCACAGTCGATATATAGATTACTTAGGACCCATCTTTTTTCCATTGATATTTCTGTCCTCTACCCCCTATTTCATAGTGTATTTGACTATGAGAGAGAGATAAAGGAGGTTGCCCCCCCCCCCCCCCCCCCCCCCAACATCCTTTATCTCTCTCTCATAATCAAATACATTATGAAATAGTTACGCCTCTTTTCCTTTTAATATGTTTTCTCTCTCTTTCTCTCTGGGGACTTGGTGGTCCAGAGGCAAGGTATTGACCATTCAACCAAAGGTCGTGTGTGCAAGCCTTGACAGTTGAAAACATTTCTTGATTTTTATTTTAGTAATTCCCACCCCCTGGTCTCGGTAGGTGGATTAACACCTAGTCCTATCAGAGATGGCTAAATAAAGGAGGTCCTGAGTGCAGATCACGACACTCTTTGCACACTGAAGATCCCTTGGCAGTCGGCAAAATAATGAATCCTACCGAAACACCCTAGATCACATTAGTTGTGGATTAGAGTAATCAAATCAAAGCCAAACAAACTCTCTGCCTCTCTCTCTCTCTTATAGGTACAGATTCCAGATCTGGGACTAGATCAACAGCAACTGAGGAGTAAAACCTATACAAGACGAAATTCCTATCAGAAGCCCATGTCACATGTTGTCCCTTGTTTCGTGTCATGTTATAGAAACTAGGGTAAGCTGTGATATAATACCTTCGGCGTGCTAACATTTTGGCCTGAGTAATTTTCGGTAGTTTTGAGAAAAATGAAAAAGAAGTCTTTTTTCTTGGGATATGAACTACATTGTTCTTAAAAATGTGCCCAAGATAACTCAGGAATGCCTGATGATAGATCATAGGATGAGGAGTGTTAAACTGTACCAGTTTCATTTTGACCTAAATTTGATTTAGGCCAATATGTAAGCACACTGACGATATAAGCAGTAATGGCCTTAAAGGAATCATACTTTTCTTTATGACATATCACAATGTCAAGGTGGATTATCACGAAACAACCAGAGCATAGATAAATGCAATGGTTGAGAATTTTTTTTAAAAACAACAATGACACTTCCCTTACCTGTCTTGTTTTCCATTAGCCAGCAACATTTCTCTTTTTATTAATCTCATCCATTTCTGTCAATGAAAGAAGAAGATAAAAGATAAGCAGAAACATCCATATAATGGGTGGGCCAACAACAACAAAAAATGTGCTGAACTTTGAATGCTTATAGCTCTATGATTTGTTGTTAGACTTGCATAAAAATTGACCTAGTGCTAGTGTAATGTAATTAAAGTAAGTATGTAGATGTTTATAAAGTTATATTGATAATTCATGAAGATACTGGATTTTAAATACACCCAACTCAAAATGGTAACAAATGTCACTTTGCGACCTATTCGAGGGACTTTAAATGATTTGTCTCTGTAATAATATATAGATGCAGACGACATGAACCATCACTTTGTTTACTAGTCATTTTAAATTTGAACTCGTATTGAAATCAGCTTATCTTAGATAAATGCATGAGTAAATATCTCATTTCAGATTTGATATGTACTTCTCAATCACACATCTAATCTGGTTATGATTCAAATTGGATAGATTTAGGTAAATTTAGATCTAGATGTAGGTATATTTTCTAGATCTAGAATTAAGCTTCCTTCACTTGTGAAATAATGGTTCTCCTCTCAGCTGATAAAATTGCCATGAGACCTTATTTAAAGTTTAAAGATAAGGGCTGAAATGACAACGCAAATGGTAATTGTTATCTTGAGAGGTCTTGACAATCTGGCTGTTGTGTAAAAGCTATTTGATGGTTTCTCATCAAAATTCATACACATATTAAAATGAATTCATATATGTACTGTGTAAAGTTTAATTGATTTACAATGATATATTTTCGTTCTATAACATGTGTATGTTCAGCACGTCTTTTTGGGCCTACCTGATATAATAATAATAAATGATATTTATATTGCATTCTCCATAAACATATCTCAAATTGCATCAAACAAAATGGCTAATTAGCAATACAATCATCGTTGGTTGTGTGCAAAATTACAAAAACATGTGGATCTAAAATATAACAAGGGTACAATAAGAAAAATCTTTCAATTTCTTTAGAAGCATGGTAAGAATATGTAAAAGCATTGACAGAAATGCTCATTTTAAGAATTCACATTATATTCCCTTAAAAATAGGTGTTTCTTTCAAGCAGTTTTAAAAGAATCAATGTTTTCTTTGTGTCTGATCTTCTGAGGAAAAGCATTTCATATTCTTGGACCATATATAAGTACTTCAAAAGATCTGCTACTGTAAATTTTATTTTTATTTTCAAGGGACGAGGAAAATTAATTAAGGGAAGATCTCAGTTACGTTTAAAAAAACCCACAATTGCAAAGATATGATGATACTTAACTATGTGGACATTTAAAAACAATAGAAGTAATCTTGTATTCTATTCCCTCTTTTACCGACAGCCAATGTAGTTTTTAATAAAGGGGTAATTTCTGAAGACATTCATCGGGGAGACCAGACAGAAATGCATTACAATAGTCCATTTAAAAAAAAAATAAAAGTAAGGAGATAACTAGCTGCTTAGCCCCATTGCTGATTACAGCTTTTACATATGACTTACTATACTTCATTTAAAATACAGACAACTACACAATGAGCTAATCTTTTCTTCCTTTCTTGATCCATTCCCATTCTAACTTCTGGTGTATAGGAGTGAGCTTATTTGATCAGTTATAGTCAAGTTTTCATAACAAATAACACCTCTGTATTTTGCATTTTTAGACAGAACTTAAGTATTTCACAATCATTCACTTTTAGGATGGGCTTTTCAATCTTATTGGGGTCAGTTGGCCTTCCAATACAAACATTCAGTTTTTGATTAATTTAATTGAAGTTGTCATCAATTTCTTAACCCCCCCCCCCCGGTTATATAATTTCCAAAGGAGTGAACTAAATAAGGTATTTCTCTTAAATTAAAACATTTGTAAAGTTAAGTATCACAAGCATAAAAATAATTTTGCAAGTCTTTGTCTAAAATACAAAAGAGTGGCTAAGTGTGCAATGTGAACAAAATCAGGTCCGGGACTGAGCCTTGAGGAACACCAATAAGAAAAGTATTATCTTTTGAGTGCATGTTTTCAACACTTAACACACTGGGTCCTTTCTTTTAGATGGGACTTATATCATGAAACAATATAGGTTTTAATGAGATTGACGATAAAAAATTGTAACGGAAGAAAAGCAAACAACAAACAAAAAAGCAAGAATAAAACAAATGGACAGGTACAGATTTTTCAGTCTATCTTAACCCAAGTAGAGCTCGCGGTGTTACCGGAAGTGACCTTCTTACAGTGAGGGGTTTCCCCAGCCATTGGCATGAAAAATGAGTGTGTGCAACGGGTGAAGCTAGGATTTAAACTTAATTTGAACAATGAATACACCTTTACAGATGACAAAAGATCTATAAAACATGCATTTTCTATAAGTTGAAAGAATAAGGAATTCATATTGAGATGTTATTGCAACAAGAGAAACTTAAACTAAGGACAAAACAGTAGCAGCGATAGCTGTGTAATCAACTTAGGCTTGCACAAATTGTGTTGAATAGAAAAGCGTCACTTTGACGAATGATAATGAGGCTACCGGGAAAGCCACGAGCTTATAATAAATTGTAATCTCATTGGCTGTTTATCTATGAACTCGAAGGTCAAACTACGTCATAAACCATGTATGGCAAGTGGAAATTTCCATTAAAGAAGCCTAGGTGTCTGGCCCTATATACAGGGCCTGCGCGCTTCCCGTGCCAATGACGGCCCTTAATATAGGGCCTGCGCGTTTCCGGGCTAACTGCAACACGCCCTAAATAAAGGGCTGGCACTTTCCTTGCGTTAAAACACAATAATTCCTTTCAGTAAAAACTACTCTCAGGGTAAAAAGTAAATACATGTTTTCCGAAAAGCTACTAATGAATGTAAAAATTAATGAACACCAACTTTTGACTTAGTATTCATGGTATTTTACATTCTTTTTTTAACTGTTACAGCTCTTGATAAAAAAACATTTTTCACTACAACATAGATAAATAAAACTTACCACCATTTCTTTCTCTGATGTTCCTGCAAAGTACAAAGATGGTATATCTCTCTGTACATGTTCCATCTTAAATGCCCATACTGCTTCTTTCTGTTTATTCTCATTTGCACGCACAATTCTAAAAAGTAAGGTAAGAAAGTGTCCATTTGAAGAAATGATTAAAAAGATTTAATTAAATTCAGCAATTTCTGTCTTCTAATATTTAGAATGAAAGCTTACAACTATATTTCCCCTCCTGAATTTAATTTCACATACTGAATTTCATAAAATTTTGTTTCAAATAGAAATGTTTTTGGGGGGAGTGAAAAATGTCCTGTTTGTTCCTTTCAATTTAACTTACGTATAGGTGTAATGGGCATGGTGCTGAGTTGAATTATGTCGTTGTTTTTCTGACGCTTCCGATTGCCACGGAAACGGCAGCCATCTTGGATTTTATCCCCAAATTTCACCAAGTTCAATATTGATAAGCTTTTCCCTTTTTCAACAAATGTCTTTCAAACTTGGCACACACCTTATTTGATATAATATCTAAATTTTATCAGATCGGTAAGTTAAAAAAAATTTTTTTTTGAAAATTGCATATGAGACCAACCAAAAACATACAAAAAGTATTGTACAAAAAATTCGATTTTTTCCAAACTATAATACATATAAAAAAAAACATCTGATTATTTCTTTGTTTTTCCCCACTCATCATTCACAACAAATTTCATGAAGATATGTTGAGAAATAAAAAAAGTAGATAGGAAACAATAAACAAAAAAGGACATTTTGAGAAAATCGCATTTTTCTCTCTAATTTTCTGTTATTTGAATATATCCCCCCCCCCCCCATATACCCAAGAAAAGGGTAGGATAATACTTTGAAACATTATAAAACCTTGAGAGGCTTTCAACTACTTCTTATTGACACTGTTTCAAGTGCACCGGCACCTTTTTACTCATTTTGAGATGGTGCGTTTTGAAAATAGGTGCGCAGAATGTGTTCCGTATTTTCCAGATGATCTGAGGCAATATTCAAAATAGATCCTCAAATAAGATTTTTTTGGATAGTGTCTATTGTGACGATCAAAATGAGTACAAACTTGCCATGCTGAGCTTCTTTTATATCATTGTGACAGGAATGACGTGCTCTATCCACTAGTATGATAGACTAGATTTGTCCCCATTTTCAGCAAAAATGGCATTCCCAGAACCCCCCCCTCCCCATATAAAATGATTGCTAAGTAAATACAAAGGAAAAAAAAACTCCCATTATAAATCCAAATCTTATGATGTTCAAACGATACATACCTGTTAAATCCATACAATGACATAGAGCCTGAAGGTTTTCTTGACGTTTCATTTTGGAAATAATACAAGTTCTTGTCAGCTACAACTACATATACACGGGGCCCTGTAAGGGTGATATTATTGGTATAACAATTAAGGTAAATGATAATACAAAAATGTTATCTTAATTGTTATGGCTGATATTTTTGTATAAATATGTTATACATAATTTAATCACATAATGCTCAAATGTGTGTATGTTGTTTATGTGTGAAGAATAATTCATATAGAGTAAAAGTGTGTTGTATTTCATATTGTATTGAAGATACTGTAACACAAAACAATGTGCCACTTTCTGGACCATAAATTTGTATGTTATGTCATCTTACCTTAATATAAAGATTATTAATATCTTTACAGTGATTTGCTGTATAACATAATTACTGATTTAGTCTGACTGCCTGCTATTGCAGTTCAAAATATGTTGAGATCAGACAACCTATAAAACTCCCAGAGATCATCGACTTTCACAAAGAGTGTGTTCATTAGATCATAATTCCTCCCATGTCGTCATCGCATCAAACTGTTCAAAGTTTCGTTCGGATCTGACATCAGTCTATGTAAGAACATAATGTATTGTCAATTCTCTATTAATATTCTTCCATGGTATTGGTATTCGACATTGTATTCCTTTGAAAGACACTTAACACGCATTTTCCCTACTCTACCCAGGTGCAAATGGGTACAAGCACTAGCTTGGGAGTAAAAATCTCGTCAGACTAGCGTCCTGGCCAGGAGGTGATTATCATCACCTGTTCCGCTTCATGCTATAGAAACCGGGATAAGCTCCGTCTGCTCTATAGGCCTTAAGGGCCTTGAAGGAACTTTACTTTTATGGTATTGGTATGCTACATGTTCCCGAAACAGCTTCAATGCACCTTTACTTTGAGGAAACATGTCATATGCCCCCCCCCCCCTTCCCCTCCACATTTTCATTTATTTTAAACAGGGCTAGGTGTTAGATCAAATCTTCCTAAGATGAAGTCTTTGAAAAAAAAAGTTAGATGAAACAGGTCAGTATTTGACCCAAAAAACCCAACAATCATAACAATGAACAAGAGAGTACACTAACAACTGTAAAAACAAACTGTAAATTGTTGATTAATAATAATAATTGTGAGTTTAAATATCACTAGAACGTTAAAAGTGTAGATGAAAATTGGCATGAACAAAAGAGAGAAATCATGAAGTCCATAATGAAACCACTACCCTATCCAGGTGGATAAGATCCCTTTTTCTTCTATGCCTCACACGTCTTCTTGAAACCAAATTTGTAATGAAAACAGTTCACAGATGAGGTATACCATAACATAAACACATATTATGAGTTACTTGAAATGTTTAAATTTCATGTTCAAAATATAAAAAAATGAAAGATGAACCCCCCCCGCAAATAATGCAGGCTTTAGTTTTCATTTCTTGACAATACTTACAACTAAATAACTTGATGTGTAACTTATTTCTCAGACTTCTCTTTGCGCAGCCATCCATACTGCGTCACAAGGGATGAGGAAACCAATTCTTGGCAACCTGAAGGAAAAACAGTTTGACGTTTAGCATGATGCATTCTTCTCAGACAGCAATATAAGCATTTAATAATATTAAAAATCTGCCCTAAACTCTAAAGATGGGTAACCTACTAGAATATCTGGTTAAAGGGTATACATTTCCCAGATCTGATACTAAAATTTATGATGTTTCCATGAAACAGTATTGTAATGTTTATTCACCAGCAAGAATTAATTGACTCCACCTTAAGCATTTGTATCAAAGAATTGACTTAAAAGCTTATTAAAACAAACATTTAAGAAAATTGAAAAAGGCCTGTTTAAGTAAAAAAAAATCTCTTTCTTAATCCAGTCATCTAAATTACTAATGGGCCATTATTTCCATTTAACATTCTTTTGATGAGTTTCTCCCAAATGGGAAATGTGTCTTATAATAAGAATAGCAATCACTTCCAATTTGTATGTGTATCCATTTTCATTACACACGGTGATCATAGGGCAACAATACTGCCTGGGGAACCATTCTCGGTGTCAGATTTTTTAGGAATTTTTATGTGCCATTATCAAATAGGATTTGTTGCTAAATCCACTCTCCTTGGATCGAGGGGTGGTTTTTAACACACAAAAAAAGGAGATAAAAGGTAGGTAAATGTAATTGTGTGCCATGATAGCATTCGACCCTGGGGATTCAATTGAAGGGTTAACAGTCTACCTATCACCTCCTGAGCATATCCTAAGAATGGGACAAATAAGATTAAAATAAAAGAGAAAAAAACTTTCATATGCACCTGGTTACAATGATTTAAATGACACACATTATTTTCACTACAGATCAAATAAAATCAACACATTTATCATGAACGATGGAGTACACCAATGTTTGCTCATGTTTATGTAGAAATGTGAGATAAATAATATCCTTTGACATGTCACACATTTCTCTTAAGTAGCAAAATAATAGAATAAGTGACAAATTCTTTGTACAATGGTATATCAATTTTAGACTGTGACTGCTTTTGTATGTGTAGTTTGAACAGTTT
This sequence comes from Doris montereyensis, assembly GCA_037039925.1. Lineage (NCBI taxonomy): Eukaryota > Metazoa > Mollusca > Gastropoda > Nudibranchia > Dorididae > Doris > Doris montereyensis. The sequence continues at coordinate 293,167 of JAXRKP010000244.1, forward strand.
ATAACCGTTTGCTAGACATGGTACAGATCTAAAGAGAATGACAGGAAAGAAAATGAGTTGAGTTGTCAGCTGCATTTTATCTTACATTTTACGTGAACAGCAGCGTAATTTGTTTGACAGCTTCATTATATCGAGACTGCAATCAGAGGTGTTTAAGTGTGTATTTTCATAATAATAATAATATTAATAACACTAACATTTATTTATATAACGCCTTATACCGAAGTCTCAAGTATTTTCGGTTCTGCACTTTTATGACTGACACACATGTCAGTGTCAAATGTCATGCGTTTAACACCCACTGCTTTGACATACAATCTGATCCATCAAAGTGAAACCAATCAAAATGAATAATGAAGTAAAATCAACAAAAAATAATTCAATTTCAACCATAAAATCCATACAAGGATTATTCCAAGACTGCAACAAATATTTTCTTAATGACTCGTTGAAAAAAACACAGCATTTTTTATGAAATTCCAAAGGGTTTAAATGCGACTAGAGAATATCAATGTGCTCAGATTAAAAGTTAATAAGAGTTCAAGGAAGCAAAAATCATTGCATTAAAGACCATACATGGAATCATGAAAGCATACATTTTAAATGATTCTGTAATTGTCAAGCCTATCATGTACAGGTACTACATTGATCTTATTCAAACATGAATTAATTGGTGAGCTCTCTATCTGCGCAAACTTGAAATTTCCTCTGCAAAACTAGGAGACAAAATTAAATAGTGCCGAGAAACGAAACAAAACATAACTTTCACAAATGTTTCTACATCCGACACACACACTGTTGATCCCTTTTTCTGCTTCTCTCTAAATAAAAACAAGAAAATATGTGCTACCCTACAAGTTATTTCTATTATAGTTTATTATGTGATCTTATGCAGTGACAAAAACATGAGTACCGGTAAATCAAAATTTACCTCACTGTTATAAGAGTCATAATAAGTTTAAAGGGTGTTTATGTACCAGGGTGATAATCAAATTAATAGTTTTATTAGACATGTAACATCTGCCAATAAAAAAAAAATGTTGATAAACTAACATTACAAGACACAGCCTAAAATGAAAAGAGGTAGACTAAGACCCACAAGGAAAAGATAGATAATATATATAGACCTGAAAAAGATGAGACACAGTTGGACAAAGGTGGAAACAACAAGCTCAGGGTAGAGGAAGATGGAGGTTCTACTTGGTGGCCAAAACCCACAACCAAAATGGAATGGCTGACGATAAGAATTTTAAAAAAAATTTCCAAGCTCCCAAAACTACTAATTACACAATAATAATATAATTTTACAAACCACAGTTAAGAGCGGCTGTCAGATCCAAAATGCCAAGGTCACCGTCTGCTTCAGTAGCCATGCCACCTACAAAAATATTTTGGAAATGCAAACCTAAGCATAAATGTAAGTTCTGTATTAAAAAAACAGAATTTATAACGTGCGTAGGCCTATATTTAAAACATCTGACTATGTATAGCCTATGGTGAAGTAAAAAGTAGAGATCACTAGTTGGAAGAATTCCCATACATAGTCAGGCACATTCAAGGGACACAATTGAGATACAAAATTGAGGTAAAACAGTTTTCAGTTGCCACAATATTTCATGACTGTATGATCATTTTAGCCAATCAGGAGGAGGGAGGAGGGAGGAGTTCCATCGCAGGGACCCAGCCATTATTTCAACATTTATCACCTACGCTTGGCTCAGATTTTTTTAAGGGGGGGGATTGTGTGGATCCCAACTACGGTACTCCTTTCAGCTAATCTGTGAGACCCAAGGCAACGGTTAATTGATTTGAACATTTAAAGCCATTCAAATGTCAATGACAACGGACAGAGTGGCACATCGGACTGGAACCAATCATTGATTTGAAAGTGTCTTGACTTTCGTTTGCTTAGATATTGAACAAATTTTTCTAAATTATGTGAAACAGTAGAGTTATCTAATTTACATAATAATTGGCAAAATACTGCATAGATACTGTTTATACAACATTTACCTTTAAAGGCAGAATCCTACCTGCCCCACCCACGATATGCACACTACCAAAAAATAATAGAGATGAACAACAAAAGAAAAACAAACAAAAGACTGACAGAGAAAAGAAACGTAACGAAGATCTGGCTCTAGATCTAAAAAAAACCCCACCCCAACAAACTTTAAAAAATCTTGAGAACTAGATTCACACATCAAATTTAAAAACAAGAATGTTATTGAAGCAGTGAACTTGGTTTCTGGAAAAACCAGACAATTATCAATAGCCTATAGATCTATCTCCGAGTACAATTTAACGTAGACAATAGAACCCCCATACCTTGAATTCAGATTATATGGTCTCACACTCTGTATCTATGTCGTGATTATCATAAATAAAAAAAAGGATGGTCACAATAACGCTCGTATATTATATTATCATGGGATTCAGCTTGTGTAGCGATACCAGGAAGCCAGACAAAGCTAATACAATTGAAGCCAGTCTCGACGTCTTGCTCTTGAAAACTGGGAAGTGAACCGGATATACAACAGTCTCAGGTGTGCCAAATTCAATGTTCAAGGCAGCGGTGTGCCCACACGTAGCACCCGAGCCTTAAACAGGAAACCTCAAGTCATATTATTACACATTTTCACATTTTGATAATCGACACTTTACATACATATCAGTTTCACGACTGCCCCTGAAGAATAGAACCAAAGGACTGAACAATCTTCTGTTCCTTCATAATAGTAATAGCTGACCAACTCAATTATTTAGCATTACTGCCAGCGCGCATATTTTATTTTTAATTAAACCCAAAACTATTATTAATCTTATTATGAGTTGGCAACGGCACCCGTCAAACGAAAGAGATTTTCAAGGGTTTGGAGTGAACAGACTGCGTTCAATCTATTCTTAGTGTAAGGCCTAGGCGTTCTGAGGAAGAGAACACGCTTCTTTAAGGCCCTTCATCTGGTGCTAGTTTTTATTTCAAGTTCGATAATATAATATTATTATGTGATAAAACTAATCAAATATCTGCTTATTTGTCGGGAAAGATATTTCTTGCTTTATATTTTAATAGGCCTACATTTTTTTTTTATCAATCAGATGTAAATCAAACATGCCTTTTGGTCAATCAGATGTAAATCTGACAAATTTATACAATTGCAAATTTGCGACAGAATCAAATCAAAAGTTATTGCAATAGCCGTTACCAATGATGCAATATGAGAGAAACACCATAGCGAAGGAGAGGTTGAATCTAATCAGTAAGACATGTAATGTATTCTCAATTCTCACAAACTGCTAGCGTTTATCTATTTTATGGATGCTGACAATCTTTTCATTGCGCCGTTTTCATCAATTATTGTATCTGCAAACAGATAATTTATCACTTCATACAAGACGGGGAGACGATTAAAGGACATTTCGTATTGTTTGAGATTGTCAAATACACCATATTGTAAAAAAACTTTTATCTTTTTGTGTCATTCTTAATCATTGTCAATTAATTTGGTGTGACTGTCTTTTGTCCGTATCCACTGTTGTTTGTGTGAGCGTGTGTGTCTGTGTGTGTGTGTGTGTGAGAGAGAGAGAGAGAGAAAGCGAGGGGGAGGGGGAGAGGGAGAAAAGAGAGACAAAGAAAGAAAGACAGAGAGAAAGAGAAAGAGAGAGAGAGAGAGAGAGAGAGAGAGAGAGAGAGAGAGAGAGAGAGAGAGAGAGAGAGAGAGAGAGAGAAAAATATATGGGAGAGAGAGAGGAGGGAGAGGGAGGGAGGGGAAGAGATGGAGAGAGAGATAGGGAGAGAAAAATATATGGGATAAGGAGGGGAGAGGGAGGGAGGTAGGGAGGGGGAAGAGATGGAGGGAAGAGAGAGAGGGAGGGAGAGGGGGAGGGAGGGAGGGAGGGTGGAGGGAGGGAGGGAGGGGAGGGAGGGGAGGGAGGGAAGAGGGAGAGAGGTAGGGAGGGAGAGGAGAGAGAGGGAGAGAGAGAGGGGGAGAGAGGGAGGAGAGGGAGGGGGAGGGAGGGAGGGAGGGAGGGAGGGAGAGGAGAGGAGAGAGAGAGGGGAGGGAGGTGGAGGGAGGAGGAGGGAGAGAGGGAGGGAGGGAGGGAGGGAGGGAGGGAGGGGGAGAGAGGTGGAGGGAGAGAGAGAGAGAGAGAGAGGAGGGAGGGAGGAGAGGAGAGAGAGAGGGAGGAAGGGAGGGAGGGAGAGAGAGAGAGAGAGGGAGAGAGAGAGAGAGAGACAAGTGAGAGAGGGAGTCACAAGTAGAGAGGGAGAGAGGGAGAGAGAGAGAGAGAGTGAGAGAGAGGGAGTGAGGAGGGAGGGAGGGAGGGAGGGAGGGAGGGGGAGGGAGGAGAGGGAGAGAGGAGGGAGGGAGGGAGGGAGGGAGGGAGGGAGAGAGAGAGAGAGAGAGAGAGAGAGAGAGAGAGAGAGAGAGAGAGAGAGAGAGAGAGAGACTCACAAGTACACACACACACGCACAATGAAGGATTAATTAACAAATTGGTAGTTGAGGACATTCTTATAATATCATAATATTTATACTATACTTTATCTTTAACCTCATTCACATTCTCAGAGTTTTTTGCAAAACAAAATTTTCAGAAATATTTAGCATGATTTACTATGATATGTACGCCTTTTTTTCGTCATATATATTCATATTAACAAATTATGCATTCTAATTTAATTAACTGACTACAGTCTATTCTATAATATTTACATAATAACATAAATTCTTTATTCCAATGTACATAATGTGTATTTTATAGATCGTTGCGAACGAAGATGATGTGCCTTTATGAGGACAATAAAGTTTTATTGCATTGAATTGAATTGAATTGAATAAAGCCACTATCGAAGCATTTTTGTTGTTGGCATCTAGATTTATGGCTATGGTTACGTGTGAAAGATGTGCCGGAGACCTAAAATTATGGTTTGTCTATTTGGTGGTGGGTTACATATTATCTTCAGGCTGGGAGATGTGATCTCTGACGTCATACTCATGTGTATCTGATGTGGTATACACGCATGCCTACAACTGACGTGTGTCCGTGACTTGATACGAGAACTATAGTTTCATCTCCCACCTTCGATAGAACTACAACATGTAGTACGTCCGAAGTCGTATCATATGGGGATATAAATACATTTCTCCCCCATCCGCACAAGGCCGAGAAGGTAACAGTAACAGTAACAGTAACAGTAACAGTAACAGTAACAGTAACAGTAACAGTAACAGTAACAGTAACAGTAACAGTAACAGTAACAGTAACAGTAACAGTAACAGTAATAGTAACATTAACAGTAACAGTAACAGTAGCAATAACAGTAACACTAACAGTAGCAGTAGCAGTAACACTAACAGTAACACTAACTGTAAAACTATCTATAACACTAACACTAACAGCAACACTAACAGTAGCAGTAACACTAACAGTAACAGTAACAGCTGCAGCTGGGAAATTAACCATGCCACACACCAGGGTAATGGGCGGGTTGGGACGTGGGGGTGGTATCTGTTCTGCTAAAACCACAGAAACCAGAATATGTTCTGGCTCTATCAGCCCTTTGATGGAAGGAATTTAGAATATTTCTCTCTCAATAAAACTGAGTATAAAAAAGTCTTTTTAGTAGCAAGACAAGACTTGTTTATAAAGGGGAAACATGTATCACTACCATGCTGTTGAATAATGGGCAAAAATTTGTCAAATGGGAGAAATAGTTGTGTTATTGTGACACACACAGTTGGTAATACATGTCACACAACTTCGATGATTAACATTACTAAAAACAAAACGGTACCCCCTCAAACGAAAAGCACAAAAAGACACACAAACACACATACACATACTCTCTCTTTTCCTCTCTGTCTCTGCCTGTCTGTCTGTCTGTCTGTCTGTCTGTCTCTCTCTCTGTCTGTCTGTCTCTCTCTGTCTCTGTCTCTCTGTCTCTGTCTCTGTCTCTGTCTCTGTCTCTGTCTCTCTCTCCCTGTCTCTCTCTCTGTCTGTCTCTCTCTCTCTCTCTCTCTCTCTCTCTCTCTCTCTCTCTCTCTCTCTCTCTCTCTGTCTCTCTCTCTCTCTCTCTCTGTCTCTCTGTCTGTCTGTCTGTCTGTCTGTCTGTCTGTCTGTCTCTCTGTCTCTCTCTCTCTCTCTCTCTCTCTCTCTCTCTCTCTCTCTCTCTCTCTCTCTCTCTCTCTCTCTCTCTCTCTCTCTCTCTCTCTCTCTCTCTCTCTCTCTCTCTCTCTCTCTCTCTCTCTCTCCCTCTCTCTCTCTCTCTGTCTCAAAACAAAACAAAGCCCCATAAACTTCACAGACCACCGTCATAGAGCCTGGCATTATCACATTTATTCTAAATGGTCATAAAACAAGCTGTGACTGTGACGCTTGGATCATGACCAACGTCAAATCGACTGATGGGGTTCATATAAACACGGGTTTAAATGTCCTCATTGATAGTACATATAGTGTGTAGGTCTACATGATGTATTAGCAGCATATCGATAAAAGGTACGAGGAAAGATAAATGATAAATTTTGATATATCGATGGTGACAGCGTGTCACAGATCCTCGTGTCTATAACATTTAAGAGTAAGAAAGAGGCCATTGCCGGGTACATTCTTGAACACGTCGAGATATTTTAAAGGAATTCGACTAACAGTTGAAATTGAATGAAATGGCCGGCTGGGGGGATCCATTATGATGTACAGTCGGTGAACATGCACTTGTACAGGAATACCAACCATAAATTCATCTTCATCTTTAAAATGTCCCCACATCACTTTCTGCGCTTCTCACGAGGTACAAATGAAGAGGAATAGAACAGTAATGAAAGGCCTAATAGAAACAAAACGGGACAGAACAGCAATGAAAGGCCTAATGGAAACAAAACGGGACAGAACAGCAATGAAAGGCCTAATAGAAACAAAACGGGACAGAACAGTAATGAAAGGCCTAAAATAAACAAAACGGGACAGAACAGTAATGAAAGGAAAATAAACAAAACGGACAGAACAGTAATAAACTAATAGAAAAAACGGGGAACAGTAAGAAGGCCTAATAGAAACAGAACGGGACAGAACAGTAATGAAAGGCCTAATAGAAAAGAACGGGACAGAACAGTAATGAAAGGCCTTATAGAAACAAACGTGACAGAACAGTAATGAAAGGCCTAATAGAAACAGAACGGGACAGAACAGTAATGAAAGGCCTAATAGAAACAGAACGGGACAGAACAGTAATGAAAGGCCTTTTCAGGTGGTACGTCCTTTGGTACGTCCTTTGTCAGCAACGTTGCTGCCCACAAAATTCCCTGTTATGTCCAGTTTTCTTTCAATCAGTACTGTTATATTATTCCTTTTCACTAGGGGATGTGACAGGCGAACATGTGAGTAAACAAGTGCAGCTCTGGCGCTTATCATTGGAAGCCCCGAGGGTGAGTTACCTTCAGACGCTGAGATAGATAGATAGATAGATAGATGGATAGATAGATGGATAGGTAGATAGATTGATAGATAGGTAGGTAGGTAAACAGATAGATAGATAGGTAGATAGACAGATAGATAGATAGGTAGATATATATATATCTCTATATAAAATTGTACACCTCAAACTTTGACCGCACTAAACTCAGGAACCACTGCACCCACAACCGCCATATTTCACAGGTAGATTTCAAATAGCCTGCTTTAGGTTCTTAGCCAATAAACCCTTAGATCAAATCAGCATTTTAATAGATTGGGAAAATATTATTTTGCCTGCGATCCAGAAGACTTTTTATTGTTATTGTTACTCATTCTGCATTTCCGTTCATTAGATATGCATTGAAAAGCCCGTCTAAATTAAGTATCGAACAAGGTACCGGTACTTATTATCACACTGAACCCGGTTACCTATTTAGTAGGTCATCGTTGAAAAAAAAGTCGTAAAAAGAGTAATCAAAATCATCATTGTCTAACAGGTCTGTTTCGAACCTCCCATTTTATCGAACATTTTGAAAAAGGTCATTGCAATGCAATTAAAGAAGCATCTTCTGAAATATAAATTATTCGAACCCAATCAGTCAGCTTACAGGCAATATCACAAAACGGAAACAGCCTGGCTTGAGATACAAAATGATTTGTTGCGCACTGCCGAGGAACGCAAAGTGTCAGTCTTAACCCTGCTTGATTTAAGCGCGGCCTTTGACACACTTGACTATTTTATTCTTATTGAGCGACTTTCCAAAACTTTTGGTCTAGATGGCACTGTGCTTGACTGGTTTATATCTTATCTTCATGATCGTACCCAATTTATATAAAGTACAATCTTCTCCTTTCCACTCAAATAAGGGCTCCACAAGGGTCAATGCTTGGTCCCCTACTATATACATTGTATACACAACCGCTTGGTGATATTGTCAAACAGCATGGGGTCAATCATCACAAGTACGCTGACGATACACAGCTTTACAAATCTGCCATGCCTAAAAACACAAATTATCTTTTGAAATCCATGGAATTATGTATATATCACGTAAAAGCATGGATGACTACTAACAAGCTTAAATTGAATGAAGAAAAAACCGAAATATTACTATGTAATCCAAAAAATCTCAGTTGGCCTGACGAAACTAACTCTATGAGGGTCGAAAACGAAGAAATAAAATTCACACAGAACGCTAAAAATCTTGGGGTATATTTCGATGATAATTTATCTATGGAACATCATATAAACAATCTCTGTAAACTCTTTACCTCGAAATCAGACGTATAGGCCACCTATCAAACTTTCTTAATCTAAGTTCTCTTAAAACATTGACTTCAGCACACATTTTTTCCAAAATTGATTATTGCAATCCCTGCTTTTTGATTTACCTGATGTCTTGATTCATAAGACCCACTGCAACCTATCCAAAATCATGCGGCCAGAGTGATTTTGAAGAAAAAGAAACATGAACACATTACCCCTATGATCATTTCTCTGCATTGGCTCCCGATCGATAAAAGAATAATATACAAAATTGCGACATTGTGTCATAAATGGGAGAACTGATAGTGCTTAAAATTGCTTAAAAGACCAGATCTCTGGTTATGTTCCGTCTCGCCAACTGAGGTCTACAAATCAATGTCTGTTAAACGTTCTGTCCCCCTCTCCCCCCCAAATAAAAGGCCTGCCAAAACTGGCACTGCATTCTTTTAAATACGCAGGTCCCCACGTTTGGAATTCTTTTCCGCTGTCAATACGATCTATGTTTGAATGTCAGAAGACACCTTTAAAAATACATAAAAACATACCTCATACGATGCTTATTAGAAGAAAAGTAATTGTTTTATTATGCGATTTTTAATTCATGTACCATACACCTTTATAAATGATCTTATGCTTTCATGCATCTATTTATTTATTTAAATTTGTGTTTGTTTATTTTCAATAAAAAACAACATGTTATCATTTTTTGTTTGTTTATATGTACATTGCTCATGTTTTTACTAAATGTGCCTTGAGTTGTCGTAAGATGGGAGCGGGCGTTATAAAAAATGAATTATATTCTTATCATTATTTTTATTGTCTACGGGGCTTTTTGTATATGACATAGTATATTATATATATATATTTATTTTTTTATATTATTTTATTTTTTTTTTTTTTTAATTTTTTTTTTAAATTTTTTATTTTTTATTTTTTTATTATTTTTTTTTTTTTTTATTTTTTTATTTATATTTTTTTATTTTTATTTTATTTTTTTATTATTATTTTATATATATATATATATATATATATATATATATTATTATTATATATTATTATTATTATTATTATTATTATTATTATTATTAGATATTATTATATATTATTAGAGATTAGAGAGAGAGAAGAGTATAGTTATAAAAAATGAATTATATTCTTATCATTATTTTTATTGACGGCTTTTTGATGACATAGTATATTATATATATATATTTATTTTTTTTAAATTATTTTTTTTTATTTTTATTTTTATTATTATTATTATTTTATAGAGACAGTCATATAGATATAGAGATTTAGAATAGATTTTGAGAGAGAGAGAGAGTTTAGAGAAGAGAGAGAGAGAGAGAGAGATAATTATTACAGAGAGAGAGATAATTATTAGAGAGAGAGAGAGAGAGAGAGAGAGAGAGAGAGAGAGAGAGAGAGTGAGTCAGACAAACAGATAAACAGACAATCAGAAACAGAAACAAACAGATATACAAAAGAGATTTGTTGTGAATAAAAATTAAAAGTGTCTTTTGACGTAGAAAGTAGTCAAGAGGCTTTGAAACAGATATATCTACAATATACATGTAGTTATAACGATTAATTTAGAAAGGAAACAACAAATTAAACCTTATCATCTAGTGTTGACTAGTAACAAAGATAGTGTGTCCATTGTCATCCTCGATGGGTACATCAACTCTTCCTTGCTTTCCCGACAAGACCTTTGTTGTTTGGTAAAAAAATCCTCATATGGCCCTCTTTTGCTGCCTTTTTGTCTGCCTTCTCAGCAAGTTGATTGAGATACTTTTCAGTGTCTTTGTTAATGGATAAATTTACACCTTTTGTAACTCTAGAGTACTCTGCCTGTGATGTATCTCTCGGTGTTATCGTTCTTCCTTTATACACAGCTGCCATCTTCGATCTTCTTACCTTTATCAAATCCAGCGATTCCTGACTAATCCAATTGCTCTGCTGGTAACTCTTTTCTCCAGGGGACAATTTTGCAGGTTGATGCGAAGACTTCCCGGATCTTTTCCCACTGTACTTCCACGTCTTCTTCTGCAACGGTTGGAACGTGTTCTTTACTCCAAGTTGGAACTCCTCTTTTATCTTGTTTGGCTGCAATAGATTCACTTCAAACTTCACTCGCTTGACAATCGTCCGGATTGAGCAGCTCTTCAGACATAACTTCAACTACGCTAGCGGAAGATGATCTGATCCTGCATCAATATTCCTGAGTACTCTGACACCTTCGAGGGATCGTTTAAACTTTTCTTGAGGCGCACAATCTAATTCCCGGTATTTCCATTTGGGGATCCTAAGTAGCTTTGTGCATTCTCTTGTGTGGGAAAATTGTACCTTCAGCGATCAAGCTGTTGAAAGAAGACAGGTTTGCACACCTTCCACCGTTGCCGTTTATTTATCCAAGATGGACGTCCATGTTATCGTGAACTGTTTGTTGATGCCCATTTTAGCATTTGTATCTCCCATGACGATATTGACATCTTTCCTTGGTAGTTTCTCGATAATGTTTTGCAGCTGGTTGTAGAAGATGTCCTTGATTTCGTCTGTCGCATCGATTATCGGCTCGTAGATTTGGGTGATATTCATGTTATTCGCTAGTTGATGCCATGCTTATTCCTCAACTGTGTTTTTCCACAGCCCCCGAGTGTCTTACGTGCCCTTTTGCTCACATTGATTGCTATACCTTCTGTATGTAATCCCTGTTTTAATTTCCAGAATAAAGAAGTACGTTCTTCTCGGATTGTATCCAGCGTGTTCGCTGATTCCAAGTATGTGAAACTCGTTCCTCTACATTTCATTGATTACATGTGTAGTTTCTACTGCTCCATACATGGTGCGAAAATTCCACGACGCAATTCGGACAAACTAATTTGATGAAGGTGGATTTTGGTCAAAGGGGTCTTTCGAGATTTGTCCATTGTCCACCATTCGATATATACAAGAAGCTCCTGCAACTCCCAAGAGATTTGAAGGATTTGGATTTGTTCGTGTCTCTGTAACAGAAACAGTTCATACAGGGTAATTGGGTTAACCTTACTCCCAAACCCAACTTGGAGGGCCAGGTAACTCTTTTCAAGAGCCTCAGCTCGAGAGGTCCATCTTGTCACCTTTTATGATATGATGGGTCAAGTTGGTAGAATTCATCACAAAAAATAGAATTCTTTACAACACTCACCCATACCCGCAGGGTGGAATTGCATCTGAAATAAGAATGCGATTCACTTTTTCTGTCAGGGCATAGGATAACAGTAACACATTCTTTTGGCGATTGGTTTAGTCTACAGGCACTACGTCGAATCATGGGTAAGATTTTATGACGTCACTCTATCTTTATCAACATACAATATCGTTGCCTATTGTTTCTTTGTCTATACATTAGCAATACTGATAGCCTTCGTCAATTGCTTCATAATTATCTTGGTAAAACATGTAAATGTTCTTTCTCTCTCTCTCTCTCTCTCTCTCTCTCTCTCTCTCTCTCTCTCTCTCTCTCTCTCTCTCTCTCTCTCTCTCTCTCTCTCTCTCTCTCTCTCTCTCTCTCTCTCTGTCTCTCTCTCTCTCTCTCTCTCTCTGTCATTCTTGCTCTGTCTCTCTCTTTCTCTCTCTCATTCTTGCTCTTTCTCTCTCTCTCTCTCTCTCTCTCTCTCTCTCTCTCTCTCTCTCTCTCTCTCTCTCTCTCTCTCTCTCTCTCTCTCTGTCTCTCCTCTCTTTCTCTCTCTCCCTCCCCCTCTCTCCCTCTCTCTCCCTCTCTCTGTGTCTGTATGTCTCTCTCTCTTCTCTCTCTCTCCCCCCTCTCTCTCCCACCTCTCTCTCTCTCTCTCTCTCTCTCTCTCTCTCTCTCTCTCTCTCTCTCTCTCTCTCTCTCTCTCTCTCTCTCTCTCTCTCTCTCTCTCTCTCTCTTGCTATTTTATTCTTTTGCTCTTTTTCTGTGTTTATTTCTCTCTGTAATCTAAAAGTACCGATATACTCAATCGTATTTGTGATTTATTTCATATTTAACGGACTACAAAAAAGAAAAGAAGCAAGAAGCAACTACTATTGATTCATCAAATACCCCCCCCCGCACAAAACTCCAACAAAACAAAACAAAATCCAAACAAAAATCATGCAAAAACAAAAACTAACACACCTTCAATATTACTTACTAGTAAAGTAACAAACAAAAAATAAAATAACAATATTTTAAAAATTCCTCTCTCGAAGCCCACCACCCTTCCCTACCCCTCAGAAAATAAAAAGAAACTAAAAAACAAAGACGAAAACAAACCCGAAAACATCTGCTAATGCATCGGTTCTACAAGTCTATGTCAGCTGGATCTTGGACAACACAGTTCCAATGTTGAAGTGTGGTGGACATTGAAGATTCAATGACAGTTTCGAATGTAGATTCAAACATAAATAAAAAAAACCCCCACTATCTACGTGTGGTGAGTCTGGACAAGAAACCAACAAAATAAATACGAAAACAAATCTCACCTATATCGAGTGTGGCACGATCGTCATAACGCATTGGCATTGGCAAGGGAGTGAATGAAGAAATTGCAAAGGCTGGCTCAGACGACCCTCTCTCTTCATTGTCTCCTTGTCTTATGCTGAGTCCCTTCAGCTGAGGTAATTTTACTGCCTGGACATTTCCTGTGAACCCCCCCCCCCAAAAAAAAAAAAGAAGAAGATAAGATAAGATAAGATAAGATAATATAAGATAAGATAATTTTATTTATCTCTTATGATACAATTTTACAAAGCTACAAATTTCATCCTAAACATTAAAACACAACTGGAAAAGGCATACAAAGGGGAGTGAGTGGGGGGAATGGAAAAATGGAGAAAAAAAATTCGCTTGATCGTAGTCAGTTGTAGTGTCATGTTACAAACACAATTCACATTCAGCATTATATCTCATACAACATAGAAAAGTACATGCATATGAATGTAGGTGGATAGGAGGAACATTGCCATTATCTTTGCTCAGCTTGCAACAATCTTATAGCACAGAGAATAAATGAATTGTTGTAACGGTGTCTTTCTTTCTTTGTTTTGATCATGATCACTTTTCATCTTAATTATGTATACAAACCGGTCTCCGTATCTTTGATGTCTTTACTCTTGCTTGAGAATAAGGCAATAAAGATTATCTTATCTTATGTATTTTTCACAAATCGAATCGTTGATCATCTCGTGAACCAAAGCTTGTTGTTCTTCTTTATTTCTATGATTGCTGGAAAGTCAAGAATTGCCCAATTACCCGTACAGTTAACAAAAGACAGTTAGGGACATTGTATTGCCATATCATTATAGAAATCATTAGCCCGTGTCTAGAATCAAGTATATCTACTTTTTCTTTTATTCAATGGTAATGCAACATGATAATATATTTCTGATATTTGATGTCATTGTTGCTATTGACCTACTTGTCATAAAGCAATGCACTACAAGTTCACACAGTTCTTACTCGTTCTCATAAAGCAATGCACTACAAGTTCACACAGTCTTTACTCGTGGTCATAAAGCAATGCACTACAAGTTTCACTCGTGGTCATAAAAGCAAGTTCTTACTCGTGGTCATAAAGCAATGCACTACAAGTTCACACAGTTCTTACTCGTGGTCATAAAGCAATGCACTCGTGGTCTACAAGTTCACACAGTCTTACTCGTTGGTCATAAAGCAATACAAGTTCACAGTCTTTACTCGTGGTCATAAAGCAATGTACTACAAGTTCCCACAGTCTTACTCGTGATCATAAAGCAATGCACTACAAGTTCCCACAGTCTTTACTCGTGGTCATAAAGCAAAGCAATGCACTACAAGTTCACACAGTCTTTACTCGTGGTCATAAAGCAATGCAAATACACAGTCCTGACTCGTGGTCATAATTCAATCACTACAAGTTCACGCAGTCTTTACTCGTGGTCATAAATGCACCACAAATACACAGTCCTTACTCGTGGTCATAAAGCAATGCACTACAAGTTCACACAGTTCTTGCACCACAAATACACAGTCCTTACGTGGTCATAAATCAATGTACTACAAGTTCACAGAATTCTTAGTGGTCATAAAGCAATGTACTACAAGTTCACACAATTTACTCGTGGTCATAAAGCAATGTCAAGTTCACACAGTTCTTACTCGTGGTCATAAAGCAATGTACTACAAGTTCACACAATTCTTACTCGTGGTCATAAAGCAATGTACTACAAGTTCACACAATTCTTACTCGTGGTCATAAAGCAATGCACCACAAATACACAGTCCTTACTCGTCATAAAGTCATACAAGCAATGTCATAGAGCAACTACAAGTTCACACAATTCTTACTCGTGGTCATAAAGCAATGTACAGTTCTTTACTCGTGGTCATAAACCACAATGCACCACAATGCACAAATAGTCTTTACTCAGTCCTGCACTCGTGGTCATAATTCAATGCACTACAAGTTCACACAGTCTTTTCGTGGTCATAAAGCAATGCACCACAAATACACAGTCCTTACTCGTTCTCATAAAGCAATGCACTACAAGTTCCCACAGTCTTTACTCGTGGTCATAAAGCAATGCACTACAAGTTCACACAGTTCTTACTCGTGGTCATAAATCAATGCACTACAAGTTCACACAGTCCTTACTCGTGGTCATAAAGCAATGCACTACAACTTCACACAATTCTTACTGTGGTCATAAAACAATGCACTACAAGTTCACAAACTCGTTGTCATAAAGCAATGCACTACAAGTTCACAATTCTTACTCGTGGTCATAAATCAATGTACTACAAGTTCTGGCCACAGTTATTATTCGTTGTCATAAAGCAATGCACTACAAGTTCACACAATTCTTACTCGTGGTCATAAAGCAATGTACTACAAGTTCACACAATTCTTACTCGTGGTCATAAAGCAATGTACTACTGTTGTCATAAATCAATGCACCACAAATACACAGTCTTACTCGTGGTCATAAAACAATGTACTACAAGTTCACACAGTTCTTACTCGTTGTCATAAAGCAATCACTAAAGTTCACAATGTACAATGCACTACAAGTTCACACAGTTCTTACTTGTGGTCATAAAACAATGTACTACAAGTTCACACAGTTCTTACTCGTTGTCATAAAGCAATGTACTACAAGTTCACACAATTTCTTACTCGTGGTCATAAAGCAATGCACTACAAGTTCACACAGTTCTTACGTTGTCATAAAGCAATGCACTACAAGTTCACACAGTTCTTACTGTGGTCATAAAGCAATGTACTACAAGTTCACACAATTCTTACTCGTGGTCATAAAGCAATGCACTACAAGTTCACACAGTTCTTACTCGTTGTCATAAAGCAATGCACTATAAGTTCACACAGTTATTACTCGTTGTCATAAATCAATGCACCACAAATACACAGTCCTTACTCGTGGTCATAAAACAATGCACTACAACTTCACACAGTTCTTACTCGTTGTCATAAAGCAATGCACTACAAGTTCACACAGTTCTTACTCGTGGACATAAAGGAAGTCGCGGTTGATGCTTTCGTTACAGCATCAACTGACTGAACTCAACATGTTTATCTTCTCAACCTGATGTTGATATCGTTCTGACTTTTCACAATCTCAGGTGTGGAATTTCATGCTGTGTTCAATAAATAGATCTAGCGCTGCTCACCATCTTTTTGATCATTTAGGAGGTTGTCTCCATTACCGTTTATATAACATCCTCTTTTCTCTTGGGGGCGTATGTACGTATTCGTGTGTGTGTGTGTGTGTGTGTGTGTGTGTGTGTGTGTGTGTGTGTGTGAACTAACAATCACACTTAAGGAAATACTGAAACCAACATGAATTACTTGCAATTGATACCTTTGGAAGAACATAGATCCATGAAAATAAAATAACTCCTTTGTTTAAAACTATGAATAGTCATTATTCCATTAGATCAGTTTAAACCTAATATAAGAACAACCAGACTAGACTACCAAACATACAAGGTTCCATCTTCAAACATTTATTGTCACCTGCGCTCATTTTACCCCAGTACAGTAAAGATGTGGAAAGGACTGCCAACAGAAGAGAAAAAAATCAGCAAACGCAATGATGACTTTAAAAACATAATTAAACGCATCACTTAAAAATTAAGATTGGATTAGCAGTTTTGGGTTAAATTAAAATGTGGGCACTGACAGTAATACTCAAGAATTGAATTGGTCAGTTATTATTAAGAAAAATAAGAAGAGATGTTGAGACGTGGACAGAAGCAGAGGCAGAGAGCCATTAGGGATTACAAAGGAGAAAGGAAACACGAGTAACCAATAAAATCGAAACTCACCTTGAAGTAGTTTCAATGTATTATTATTATTATTATTATAGATTGAATCCATGACTTTTAGTCCAGGATCTTTACTCAGTCAAAACACCCGGTGAAGACAATGTAATTATATATTTCCTAGCTTTTATGAGCGTCGTATAATCCTACTTCATGAAACAGATGTGTATACTTTGATCAGTACGTTGTAATCAATCACGTCTTCGCAACTGTGTTAGTGTAATGACAATCCATATATTATGAACATTACGCTATAATCGATGTGTAATCTATGTTATCTCGTTTAAAAGGACCAATGGAATTGTTCTGTTTCATGTTTCAGGTATATGCTATTCATATTCATGTCTCCTTTATCTGCTAATTTACCACGCGGTAAATCGAAATCCATGCTATTTTTACTTACAATGGTCCCATGACCAACGAAGGGAAGAACAGTGAGATGAAAAAGGAACACATCCAACGGATTGCACAGCCTTATCACCTTGGACAGAAAGTGTTTCCACAATTTCGTTCGAAGACGTATTTCTGGGTAGGGTTAATTCTCTTCTATGATGATACGTCGCTGTCCAATCGGTAGCCTGTCGATTTTGTCATCACGAGGACACTTGACAGTTGATCCACATTTCTCTTACGACAACTTCGTGTACTGTGCTCAGATTCCTACCTTACTCGGGTAGGAATGGGTAGCTAAAGGAAAATGCATATATTGTTAAAACAGTGCAATGACTAACACGCATTATATTGAGTACTCCCTAATGAGAAGAAAAAGATTATGAGTGAAATGACCTGTATGTGAGCGGCTGAAGTAAAGTCATAAGTGTCACTTTTGACACATTTCTATCTCTATCACCCCCCCCCACGTTGCATGTCCTGTCTCTCGCTTCCACCCTCACACACCACTTTATATAGATTTTACAAACGGGGTGGGGACATACCCTTTCTGTGTCTCGGAAATAGCAGGGAGGGGGAGAAACATTCAATGTTACCCTCGACATAATCTCTAAACGTACGTGTGTGTGTATGAGTGTGTGTTTATGGCACGTTCGGGTGTGGGCATGTCGATTGGTCAAATTCATGTTAGACGCTAACAGAATTCTACTTAGATAGTGTTATCAACATAGAATCCGAGATAAGGTGGGGGGGGGGAGAGAATAAAACAACGACAACAACACCAACAAACAACCCTAAGAAATTAAACCCAAAGCAAGAACAAAATCACAACTGATACAGGGCCATAGAACCAAATATAGTGATTTAGGAATGTAGACTAAATATATTATGGCTTTTTCAATTTTACTTTAATTGATAAAACTAAAGAAATCATTTCATGTCTTTCTGGGAAATTTATGTAAGATTATTTAACATAATATAACAACATAATAATACCGGTATAAAAGAAACAGGATACTGTATAATCAATCTGTAAGATTATTTAACATAATAATATCAGTATATAAGAAACTGTATAATCAATAACGAATTTGGATGGTGCATATCAAATACTTGAGATTTCACATTTTCGATAAGTGGAGTGACAGTGATGTGACCGCATCAATGATGTCTACACAAAGCGTACCAACAGATATCATTGAAAGATTTTCCTAAAAAAAAAAGGTGGAAGAAGAATTGGGACTTTTCCATCGATATCCATTTTCATGAAGTCCCTCATGGACACGGAGCAAAGTTCGTTTTCAATCTTAGGGTGAGCCTCCTTATTACCTTTATTATTATCATTATTATTATTATTATTATTATTATTATTATTATTATTATTATTATTATTATTATTATTATTATTATTATTATTATTATTATTATTATTATTATTATTATTATCATTATTGTTATTATTATTATTATTATTATTATTATTATTATTATTATTATTATTATTATTATTATTATTATTATTATTATTATTATTATTATTATTATTATTGTTATTATTATTATTATTATTATTATTATTATTATTATTATTATTATTATTATTATTATCATTATTATTATTGTTATTATTATTATTATTATCATTAACATTGTTATTATTATTATCATCATTATTTTATCATCATCAGTATTATTATCATTATTGTTATTATTATTATTATTATTATCATTAATATTGTTATTATTATTATTATCATCATTATTTTATCATCATCATTATTATTATCATTATTGTTATTATTATTATTATCATCATTATTATTATTATTATCATTATTGTTGTTGTTATTATTATTATTATTATTATTATCATCATTATTATTATTATCATTATTATTATTATTATTATTATTATTATTATTATTATTATTATTATCCGGGCAGTAGACAGGTAAACACCTGTATGGAGATTAGGCGGTCCTGCCCTCCACGAGTCTCCTGCTGCCTTGCAGGCGGGTCTTGGTTGACCAAAGTCTAAGGGAGTTAACCCTGACAGAAAATAACAACCTGCTGCCTTGCGGGCTGGTTTTGAGCAACCACAAGCTAAGGAAGTTAACCCTGGCAGAAAATAACAAAACCCGGTAGAGCGCCTCAAGATGGCAGCCCCACCGTCAACCTAGGGTACAGTGGGTCAATCCCCTGCTTATCCAAAACCAAACTGATTTAAAGAAATACTTATAATGATATACCCGAAGACGACTCTGAAAAGAACACGGACTTTAATTTTTGGAACATGGAATGTTAGGGTAATAAATGGAAAAGAGTTAAAATTAGAAAATTCAAAGTAGGCATTTTGGCTATTACAGAAACAAAGAAAAAGGACGAGGAATAGAAAATGTAGGACCAAATCATACTTTAATCTTCTCAGGAGTAGATTTCAAAGATAGAGCTAAAGCAGGAGTAGGCCTCCTAATGCGTCAAAGGCAAGAAAATGAGATTTAAATGCTAGAGTAGGTAACAATGTAGAAACACCAGGAGGATTAAATAGGTAAAGAAGAAGAGACAACAACTTCTCCAAATGGAGAGAGACTAGTAGGTTTTTGCCTAAAGAATAACATGAAAATAGCTAACACATTTTTCCTCATAAAGATATCCACAAATATATAAGAGTAAATGAAAACAGATGTAAAAAGCCAATCATGGACAACATGGTAGTTAGTAGCTCCTTGTTTACAGTACAATGGATGCAAGAGTAAACAGAGGAGTAGAAATATTTAGTGATCATCACCTAGTGATAGCCAAAATGAGATTATTAACTGAAGAAAACAAACAGAAAAGGAAAAAGAAGAAAGCTACTAAACTCATAGTATAGGAAATAAATAAACCAATTGTAAAACAGATATACCAATACAGGATAAAAAGATATATCAGTGAAAGGCATATGGATCTGAAGGATAGCACAATAGATGAAAAATGACAAATGTATAAAGAAACACTCATCAGTTGTACCGACGAGGTCTGTGGTAGGAAGCAAATTAAAGGAGATAGGAAAAGAACAGCATGGTGGAACGATAATGTCAAGACTGAGATCAAAGAAAAGAAGGATGCCTGGAAGAAAAAGAACTATTGCCAAAGAGGAAGTAAGGAAAGCAAAACAGGAACAGTGGGAAGAGTTTGGACAAAAACTACAAGAAAGCTATCAAGGAAACCAAAAACTGTTCTGGGGAGCAATGAAGAGCATGAGAAAGACCAAAGCATACTCCATACGACAAATTAAGAACACCAAAGGAAAAATAATGAAAGGAGACAGCGAAATCATGGAAACGTGGAGAAAGTATTTTCAACAATTACATAATCCCTCCAGAAAATATGAAACAAGGAGTACATATCAATTAGTAAGAGTAACAAGTAATCCAGAGGAGACAACTGAAGATGTAGATATATCAATGGAAGAACTCCAAACAGCTATAAAAAAAGTGAAATTAGGAAAGGCCTCAGGAGCAGATCAAGTTTATCCAGAAATGATTAAAAACCAAGAGAGAGAGAGGCAGACAAGCTACTACATGCAATATGTCAACAAGCATGGAAGTCCAAACAGGTGCTAGACGACTAGAATAAGGGAACGGTAGTACCAGTACACAAGAAAGGATCAACTATGGAATGCTCAAACTAAAGAGGAATATCAATACTTAGCGTTCCAGGAAAAGTGTATGCCAGGATTCTGTAAATGAGACTACGGAAAAGAGTAGAGGATCAGATTGAAGAATACCAGTGTGGACTTAGACCAGGAAGAAGTGTTCAAGACCACATTATTTTTTACAATTAGACAAATAATAGAAAAATTCCTTGAGAGAAACATTGACTTGCACATGTGTTTTATAGTTCTAGAAAAGGCATTTGACACTGTGAGGAGGGACAAACTATAACATTCCTTAAAAGAACACAATGTAGAGCAAAATTTAATAGAAGCCATTACAAGTTTTTACAATATATCAACAGGTGCAGTAAAAGTAGCTGGAAATGTATCTGAAGAATTTGATGTAAAAATTGGAGTAAGACAGGGTTGTATCCTAAGTCCTCTTTTGTTTATCACATTTATGGATTCAGTCGCAAAGGCATCCCCAAAAATGAAAAAAAAATGAATGTAGGTATGTGGAAGCTCAAACCAGTAAATATAGCAATGATTTCATTTACTGACGATTTAGTTCTGTTTGGAAAATCAGAAAGGGACATCCAGTCGTATAGCAACATAATGAATAATGAATTAAATAAAAGAGGAATGAGAGTAAATGCAAAGAAACCAAAACAATGCTATTAACTAGGGAAGCTAAAACACAAAATCTTAAATTGGGCAGGGCGAATTGAGAACAAGTTGAAAGCTACAATTATCTAGGAGTAAGGATTAACTCTGAGGGAAAACTAAGAGAAGAAATCAGCCAGAGAATCTAAAAGGCAAGTGCAATATATAATCATCTAGGAAAGGCATTTGTAGGTAAACAAGAATTGTCAACAAAAATCAAAATGGCAGTATACAACCCAGTTTATTGTCCTACTCTCCTCTATAGCAGTGAAACCTGGACCTTAGACATTAGGTAATACAGTAGAGTACAGGTAGCCAAAATGAAATATCTAAGAAGAGTAATAGTGAAAACTAAAGGAGACAAAATCAGAAACACAACAATAAGAGATCAAACCAAAACAGATAGCATAAAAACTAAGATAGAAATGAATCAACTGAGATGGTTTGGGCATGTAAACAGAATGAATGACAATTTATAGAATAGCTAAATCAGTATACAGTGCTAAAACTCAAGGTAAAAGACTAAAAGGCAAACCTCGGAGAAAGTGGGAAGAAGATATAAAAGGGGCATTGAAAAATAGAAATTTAACTTTTTTGGAAGGAAACAGAAAATGTCAGGATAGGGCAGCCTGGAGAAATATCATTTTGGGCATCTAAACCCATACACCGGAAGGTAGAATGGGAGGTGATAAAGAAAGAAAGAAAGAATTATTATTATTATTATTATTATTATTAATATTATTATTATTATTATTATTATTATTATTATTATTATTATTATTATTATTATTATTATTATTATTATTATTATTTAATATTATTTATTACTATTACTATTACTATTACTATTACTATTATTATTATTATTATTATTATTATTATTATTATTATTATTATTATTATTATTATTATTATTCTTCTTCTTCTTCTTCTTCTTCTTCTTCTTCTTCTTCTTCTTCTTCTTCTTCTTCTTCTTCTTCTTCTTCTTCTTCTTCTTCTTCTTCTTCTTCTTCTTCTTCTTCTTCTTCTTCTTCTTCTTCTTCTTCTTCTTCTTCTTCTTCTTCTTCTTCTTCTTCTTCTTCTTCTTCTTCTTCTTCTTCTTCTTCTTCTTCTTCTTCTTCTTATAATATTGGGGAAAACACAAACCGAACAGCGGATGTGGAAACACAAGCGTAGAGAGTGAAAACAAACACGTCGTTTCACGTTGTAAGGTAGAGGTTTAATGAATGGACTGACACGGAGAGACGGTGAGTGATATCTCGCGAACAACAAGAACAAGGTGCGGCCATACCACGATGTCGTTGTGTGCAGTGTGTGTGTGTGTGTGGATGTGTGTGTGTGTGTGTGTGTGTCGTGATGTGTATATTGGCTACAATATATTATTATTATTATTATTATTATTATTATTATTATTAGTAGTAGTAGTAGTAGTAGTAGTTAGTAGTAGTATTATAGTAGTAGTAGTATTATTATTCTTCTTCTTCTTATTATTATTATTATTATTATTATATTATTATTATAATTATTATTATTATTATTATTATGATCATTGTTATTATTGTGGTGATGATGATGAAGATGGTGATGATGCTGATGAAGAAGAGGTTAATGATGATGATGGGGATGAAGAAGAAGAAGAGGAGGAGGGAAGAAGAAGAAAAAGAAGAAGAAGAAGAAAAAAAGAAGAAGAAGAAGAAAAAGAAGAAGAAGAATAATTAGAAAAAAGAAGAAGAAGAAGAAGAAGATGAAGAAGGAGAAAATGAAGGAGAAGAAACAATAGAAACAAAACAAAATCAAAACAAATCAAAACGGCGAAATTCTAATTATACTGGACCTACCAAATTATTGTTGCACGAAGATAAACGGTGACAGAATGGCGTCGTTTACACGGTGTTGGCAACCACTGAATTAGAATATATGGCAGACATGAATTAAACACTGATCAGCTAGTGTTTGATTAGTTTTTAAAAATAAAGTTTATGCTCAGAAATCTTGAGTTCTTTTAACGTAGATCAGACAGAAAAGATCAACATATCTTCCATTAAGGAAATAGAGATATGATGCCTACTGTTTGAAACGGTCAGAAACGTTGATCTTGATTATTGATAGCTCTATAAGTCTATCAATCTAGATTCTAATCGATTGAATGAATTGAATGTCATCCATCTGCAGAATTTTCCCGTTGACACATGAAGATAACTTAGATTTAATTGATAATGGATGCATTTTAAATCAAGATACTAAGCTATTGAATGTTTCAAATCAATAATTTCCAAAGGCTTTTTGTTCGTTCTCAGATGTATCATGTTAGATCTAGATCTAGAATCTAGATGAGATTAGAATATTATTAAATCTAGTCTAGAGATTTCAACAAAAAAGTGAGCTAGATCTAGATCTAGATTAAAATAGTTCTGCCCTTATCTAGATTCTCGATCTTAGATCTAGATCTAGATGTCGTGCACACCATTCTGTTTGTGAGCAAAATTCAGTAAGTGAACCATATATGGCAGGTTTTACAAAAATGGGACCCAATGATAACTTGAACTCTTCAATTATACTTTTCTCAAAGTTTAATAGATGAATCTTCTTAACATTTGGTCCATGTATAGCTTTGATATCGCATATATAAAAAAGCATAATTTTGTGAAATTTGCTTTCAATTTGTGTGTTTTGTG
The DNA here is from genome assembly GCA_037039925.1 of Doris montereyensis. Taxonomy (NCBI): domain Eukaryota; kingdom Metazoa; phylum Mollusca; class Gastropoda; order Nudibranchia; family Dorididae; genus Doris; species Doris montereyensis. The sequence continues at coordinate 317,580 of JAXRKP010000244.1, forward strand.
AATATTTTTTGGGTGCGAACGTCAGCAATTGAGACTGCTGTCAATTCCCTCTTTTTAATGTCCTTTTTCACCTTAAGGTAGGGAGTTCAACGACCTTTTATTCTGTTTTCTTTAATTCCATGTGAAAGAGAATTGTTCAAAGAAAATTTGGCTAGGTCTAAATTTTAAAAATCTTTTGCAGTGGTCACATGAGGCAGGTTTCAGATTTGTTATTATGTAACAATTGTGGTCTACTAATGAAGACACAGTAAGAGCTGGAAAAAATACGTAGAAGCGCCGTTTTATGATCTGGAGTGAAAGAAAACGTATTCCTACGGCCATTTATCCTGTAAAAGACATGAAAAAAAAATCATAGGTAGCTCTAAATGAGAGTGAGAATATCATGAGACTTCTAGCGGTCTGCGTGACCTTATGGTCGGACAAAAAAAATTTCTTTTCTATGGGATCTAATAGTGGTAATATCGCGTCAAGCTATTTTCTCGTAGTTCATCTAGTGTAAGACTATTGAGAAATCATGAGATTTTGTTTTTAAATTGTCCGGTTGGCTTTGTGGAGTATTTTGTCTTTGGATGTCCCTTACGTCTCCCCGCTGACGTCCGCACAAAAATGTAGACGATGACCGGCCATCAGAAAGGAGACTGACCAGGCTAGATTCGGAGACTGTTTAGGTTAAATTTCGGTTGCATTAGCAAAACCTGCTTTGGCTTATCATGAGTGAAACTTATGTAAAGAAGTCAGGCAATCAATTGGCTTTCATGATTTATTACGTTCTAATAAATAAAGACAAGATAATTGGCAATACGGGAGGTTTAGAAGTCCATTACAACGATAGTGACTCTATGTCTTCACTATGCACAGTCTTCTTTGCATAACAATACAATATTACTAAAAACACATTTAAACGAGAGAGAGAAAATAATACTAATAGCACAGGTTCAAGTAGAATTCCAGATTTGTTAGTCACTGCTCCCATCCCGTCCTGTATTCCACGAAGCAATTATCGATCGATAAAGACACAAGTTTGTGCTAGTCTAGTGGGGCGCTCTATGTGACTGTAGATAGTCGGAGAGGGGGAGGGGAGTGATGATGGGGGCACGTACGGGTGAAAAAAGAACCATTATCGTCAAAAGCGCTTTCTTTCGGTTAGGGTTTTGTTGCTGGTGCCTTTCTTTCTCCCCCCTCGCTCTCTCTTTCTCTCTCTCCCTCCCTCTCTCTATTGGCAAATATCAGCCTATACGTATCGCATCCTCACTTGCTATATAAGTCGTGAAGTTTACCGTACCGGTTTCAGCAGAATGGTACACACGATAAACCCGTAACACGTAATAAGCATCTTATAGTATAAAGGCGTATAATCATAGAATTTTACAAAAAAACGGGACAAAAAAGCATCGGTTTTCATCCATCCACACGATCTGGAACGTGCGAGTCATCTGATCAACGGTAAGGCACCGGCCGCGGACTCCACGCCCGAGGTGTCGGGAAACACAAACACAGACTTCACATCTTATTGAGAACTAGGGAAAAGTCAGGGAACTTTCCAAACCAGATGCCCAAGCGTTACGTCACTAAATAAACGCCAGGGAAACCTCTGTCGACGGACCTGTGCAGTTCCGCGTAACATTACGCCACTGGCATTGGACCTAGATTTTTCACAGTTATGCCCCCTGACTGAGAAACATGAGTTTTAAAAGCTAATTTACTCACCTCACAGTCCTTTCCAATCTGTTAAAGTCATATATGCGGAATTCTCAGGTTTTAAGCTGTAACATGGTGTATAACACTTGTAAGAAATATAACATGTACATTTTGACAAAAGAAGGAAATGGGGATGGACCATTTTGTGAAACCTGCCATATTTAAACCATTTTTAGACTTAAGATATCATGAAATTGAAATACAATTTCCATAGAAATTTACCCTTTTTTTTTTTTAGACACTAATCCATCTAGATTTAGCTCTTACTTAAGTAGAGCTGTAACGAGCTTGCAATACTGCTCACAACACTCTTGATGAAAGACTTACGGCTCTGATACAACACTTAATATTGCTGGCATAGTCTTGCTGGCATCACGGACACAGCCATAGTCATAGTGTCACACTAACATTATTAACAGTCAGCGCGAGGTCACTTCACTTGCTTTGAAAAGTCTGTATGTGATGTGTTTTACTTGCGGCGAAGTGAATTAAGAGTTGTAGGGTGTTGCATCAATGCAAGCAGATTCCAGTGTTGTGCGTTGTTGCGTCCATACAAACTGAATTGAGGCTTGATAGGGATTTGCTTCTAACTGCACTCACATGACCTGCTTGCTGTGACGTCACTGTTCGTAAGACACAAATCAGTTTGCAATACGTTAATGTCGGAAGTATTACATCTTGCAATACTCTAAACAGTGAGCTCGTTGCGGCTTTACTATTGATTCACGTCTAAAAACAGCGGCCATTGTCATTGTATTCTTTATCACTATCATCAGGTGAGGTAATTTAAAAATTTGGGAAGAGTTCCAATGTCAGGTAGAGTATTTAAATGAGGTGAATAAAATTTAATGATAAGTGAATATAATATGTCAAACCATCTTTAGATGAAATCTAATATTTTTTAAATTTCATTGTTTCATCTTGATGCTGGTCTTTCTAGGATTCTGTGACCAATTCTTGGCTGCTGTACTGTACAATTTTTTGTCTATTTAATAATATAGTCCAACCTGTCCATAACGACCACCAATGATCATAGACCAGAGTGGTTGTTATGGATATGTGGTTGTTCTGGACAGGTTATAATATAGGTGGATAGAATTTGTCTAATAATTAAAAAAAGAAGTCCCTTCTAAGGTGTCAAATGCATTTGATTGCAGATTTAGGACTGCCAATGGCCCAGTATGATGTCTTTATTTTGTTTGTTTGAATTGTTTTGTTTTTTGGGATTTAAAAAAAATGTTTTTTTATTCGGCTTTATGTACCACCCTGACACGATGAGGACTATGTTTTTTGTTCTTCTAAATATTTGTTAAAATTTTTTTATCAAAGCTTCATAACCTGCCCTAGTCAACGGTCAATGGTAGTGGTCATAAAATTGCATACAAGAGGAGTGGGGAGCACTTTGTTCACAATAGGCAACACAATCGTTTGCATAAAAGTGTCTAAATGGCAAGACACGTTGACGGGGTGGTAAGTCCAGAACATCAATCTAGTCGTCTCGCTTTGATGACCAGCCACCCACGCTTCATTTGTCTTGAGACACTGACTGACAATGATACTAATTGCTTATGACCCAGTGTCGATGTAGCAATGAAGTGGATGGAGCCAATAATGTAAGAAGACTGTACAAATGCTCGTAAGGACAGGTTATGATGGCGATTGGCTGGTCAAATTAGGTGGTTGTTGTTAACTTTTCATAGTCGATGAATCCAAGGCAAAAAGGTCGATGATATTTGCTTGATTTTTCAAAAAATGATTTGTGTCACAATTTTGCTGAAAATGAAAAAAAACAAAACACATTTATCTTTCAGTTGAATTGAGGACTTGAAAATAACTATGACCTTCCAAGGTAGTGACTCATCAGAGAAGGGGCATGACAGGTACGGAACGATTAAAAGAATCCCTTAAAATTAAGATCAACACATTTGCTACTATAAGTTTCTTTTCAGTTCTCATTTTCTCTTATTTGAAGGGGCGAGAGGCAAAAACCGCTATGCGTCATTCTTACATATTGGGATCTTTTTCCCCGCCATCTCAAAATTTGAATAAAGAGTCTTCTGATGAGGAAACAGTAGTTTTCCCATTGAGGTTTTAAAAACCTTTGATGGCCTTGAGGACACACCAAATTAATAACAAGGTTAGAAAACGAAAGAAATATCCACTGAGATGGAAAAGAAATCAGGAGGAGGTCGCTCATTACCAAATTTTAGACAGTTTTAGGCAATGTCTGGTTTTGCATAAAAAATGGTCATGGATATATCTGGTTTTGCACCTGGGTTAAAAAATTAGACGTAAATATTATAAACGATGATTTCACAGAATTTTTTTATTAATGCACACAGGATATATACAAGCGTTAGCAAATGTACATATACAATATAGATCAAATTGATCAGGCTTCATTCAGAACTAAAGGAAAGAAACATTTGATTTTTTCAATTGATCTTTTTTGGATATAGTGGTTTTTGCATCTCACCCCCATTTAAATAAAAACAAGGTACAGTAGTGACCGCCTAAATGCCCGCAATCTCAGTGAAACTGATTTTTTCTCTATAATTTGCCCCTCATGCCCGTTTCTAAACCAAGATGTTTGCCAAAATACCCGGTCTCAGCGGCAACTGCAGGTATCTTTTTCTCCAAAGTATCATATAAAAAAAGAAAAAAAGTAAAGTTCTTTCAAGGCCCTTCAGGGCTATAGAGTCTGAGCTTATCCTGGTTTCTATAGCATATTTTTACTCAAAATGGAACTTAATCTAAATGAAGAGACATTTTAAAAATTATCTTAATTTCTAAATGCACTGTGCTACCAAAAAGTAGGCAATATAAGTAGTGCCTTCCTGTCTAATCATATCTTAGTACTATTGAACAAATAGTAGGGTTATTATCTCTATGTTTACCTGGTTAACAGAGAGAAAAAAAAGAAAAAAGTTCTTTTTTAAGCCAGACTGGATAGAACTAAACTGGATGCTGGGAATGAAGTTTTAAAAAATGTATTGCCATGATTAGGTGTGACAAGAAGGCTTTGTGTCAGATTTGTTCTTTATAGATTTTGTTAGCTACAGAAAAACAGATACAGTAGAAGTATTTTGTGCTGTAAACTTAGGGTAGAGAAAGACATTTAAAGTTTTAAGTTATGCGTAAATATAGCTCATGTTACTTGTCTCTAAGCAATAAGAAATTTAAAGAACAATATATTTTATTACATCATTGTTTCCATGCTACAATAAGATCATAACAATGCCCTATTGTAAATGAGCCTTTTTTTCAAAAAGTGCTTCTTGTTAAGACATGGTTAAAAATGTTGAAACATATAATTGATATTATACCCACTTTCTTCCCCCATCCCTTGCACCTTTCCCGAGATACACATTTGTATTAGTTAGGATTTAACAAATGATATTTTGTTTTCAAAGAGACAATGTACACCTGGAGAAATAAATACATGAGTATGTCAAAGAAGTTGAGGCTTCATAGTGTTTCACTGAATAGAACATACATTAATTGATTTATGAATTAGAATTGAGAGAGGAGGTGATGAAAACAAAATTCAACCTTTTCTGGAATGAAATTTTTTCTGGGTTATAGCTTGTTCAACAAAATATTGTATCATCTTGACAAAAACTTTCTTATTATAAAATAAAGCTAATGGATGTTTTTAATTTGCAGGAGCCGTGCCAGTTATTGGATTCAACATATTGCAAAGGTTTTAAACAAAAGTTCTCGAAAGCCAGGACCAGATGAGATACAGCAAATTAAATATGGAACTTCGAAGCTTTATCAGATTGTGCAGCAAATGGGTAATTGTTTGTGTTATTCTTTTTAATGGAGTGTTTATGTCTGACTTGGGTATTTATTTGTTGCTTACTTAACATGTGGGTAGTTCTTTAAAGTTTACATATCCAGTGGGGGTAAAAATGTAGCCTTTACATGACTAACGGGTGTCTATTTGAAGCATTAGCTTCCATAGCTGGTAGCCGGTAGCTCAGTCAGTAGAGCGTCCGTCAACCGCCGAGGAGGCCTGAGTTCAATTCCCAGTCGGGGCACATTTTTATGTGAAATGGGTAGCAAGGTCTATTCAGACTCAGCGAAAGTAAAGGTGATGTGGAAAGCAAGGCCACCTATCACATTATGCTTTATGCCTAGAAAAATCAGGTTTTTACTCCTGATTACTCTACACTCAAGTCTTAGTATAGGACTTACTTTGCTTTCACTTTTAGCTTCCATAACCAGCTGGTATGTGTTTTAGAAGTTAATCTAGCTAACAGGTAAAAATTTGTACTTTACATACAGACAATGGTATATTATTTGTAGTTCATGTAAACAATTGGTATTGAATAACAGTTTACAATACAAGGTCAGTGGATATTTATTTGTCTTACAATACAATTTAGTGTTTTACTTGTAAATTACACACCCAACAGGTATTTATACATTTGTAGCTGACTTAGCGGGGCATATATATATATTTTGTCATTCATAAACCGCATTCACAAGGATTTTCTCTTGTAAACCATAATGTAAATGGGATATTGTTCATTAGTTTTATAGTGGATGAAATGGATTAAAGAAATGGTAGAGAAAGGACAAAGATTTCAACTTTACATGCACAGATGGTGAAACCTGTAAATATAAGATACCTCATAATTCTTGGACCAAAAATTTGCATCTTGGTCAATTTTGGTCTATAGTTGTATATGAAACATTTTGTTTGTGTATCCTTAGACTAATGATATAGCTACATTTGAATTAATCCTTTTCCCCTTAAATGAATTTTTCAGAAAAGCCAGGAAAAGACAGTCTTATTAAGCACCCTGCCACAGTGGATACCCTCATTACTGTTTTGCAGGTTTGTAATGCTTGTGTGACTTTCCTGTTTGTTTATATGCATGTGTGGGTGGTTGGCTTCTCCCATCACCATTTCGGTCTTGCAATTTCTCTTTTAGTAGGCTCATCTTGAGTCATTTGCCACCATTTTATTCAGTACAGCTAATTGTTTCTTGCCAATAAATGCCTTATATTTTCCTTCGATGTTTGTTTAGGAATGTTTGAGGTTTCTGGTCGTCTTGTTATCATTCTCCACATAAAAGTATTGCCGTGACATTTGAGTTGAAAATTCTGAACTTTGTTTCTGTTGATATTTCTTTCACTTGCCATATGTTTTGAGTTGGTGAAAAGTCGTTCATGCCTTTCCTGTTCTCGTTTTCATGTCTAAATCAGTTCCTCCATACAAATCCTCCCTATTGCTCAAATATGCAAATTCTTCGACTTATGCGAGTGATTGATCATGATGCTGGTTTGACTGTAAATCCTATGTTTGTTTTTGGTTCATTAATCTTGAGGCCAATGTGTGCTGAAAGGTTACTTTAATGTTGGTTTTGTTGTTGTTTGTGTAAAAGGAGCACAACAAGATCTTCGGCAATATCCGAGTCCTCCAATTACGGTGGGAAGCTGGAAAGCATTAATTTCCTTTCACTCTTTCACATGCGTTTCATCTTACTCTTTCGGGGTAATTCACCCTGAGATTACTGCACAATATTGAGGGGATAAATTGAACTAAACAAACAAACAAATATCTAGCTGTGTCCAAAGGGTTCACTGGATTCCATTCCGACTGTTTAGTTTTGATAAGATATTTTACTCAAACATACGTATGCATTCTCATTTCTGTAATCAATGAATGCTGTCACAAAATATTTTCCTGACTAATTTGGGTGGTTGGCGGTCGCTGCTGGTAGGTCATACTTTTTTTTTCCTTTCACTTATCTTTTCATCTTGCTATGTCTTCCTAGTTCACCCTGAGATCACTGGGTATGATGGATGGGGTAAATATCAATGAAAGAAACAAACCCTGACTCAATTCCTTCATTGTTGTCTCTTTTTTAGATTGTTCCTTGTGAGCAGACACTATGCAACGTAATCAGTGTGTTCATTGAGCTTGTTGTTGGGGAAAATACGTAAGTGCTTTTTCTATGTCACAATTTGATAATGAAGCTAATAATAAGTAAAGTAAAATGAAGTTGCTTCAAGGCTATTACTGCCCACTAGAGCCAGTGTTTGTCCTGGTTTCTATAGCTAGTAGAGGAACAGTCACCTCCTGGATCAGATGCTAGTCTGACACAGAGTTTTACTTCAAGCTAGTGCTTGGACTCATTTGCACCTTGGTAGAGTGGGGTATGTGATGTGTCTTAAGTGTCTTTCCCAAGGAACACAACGTCAGACCTAGCTTTGCTAGGATTCAAATCCAAGACCTCATGATCCCAAGTCTGGCATCCTAACCACTTGGCCACTGATGCCACAAGCTAAGAATAAACTTTTTGGAGAAAGTCAACATGGGCTTACCTTTATCCAGGAATAAAATATGACCTGACTTGATGTCATATGGACCTGAGGGTCATTCCTGTAAATAAATGTCATATAAATGAAGTTGAACTATAAACTTATATCTCATCTTGTCTTTTTAAGTGAGTTCACACTGAAGCAAAAAAAGGTCTATGTTATTCTAAAAATCTGCTTTTTGAAATTAAATCAATTTTTTAAATCTAATTTTTCACATTGTTTTATCAACGTGCTTTTTTGTTGTTCTTGTAAAAATTTGAAATAATCAATATTATGTCCGAGAAAAAAATTCAACAATGCTTGTAACATTTTAATATCAGTACTTTTTAAGTCTTTCTTTTTTGATATAACAAAGTATTAGTGAGATTGTGATAATTTCTTTGCCCATAATCCTCAGAACAAAATTGGTGCTCACATTCCCATGATTTGTCCAAATCAATTTTCTTTCTGTTGTTGATATCCATGCAGAGACGGGAAGGAAAGCGCTGCTTTTGGTGAACCAAGGCTTGACTACTATCTTGTTCCAAATGCTGAAGCTTTCGACAGTGCTGAGACAGTTTATCCCGATGATCTGCTAATTTCTATTCATTTACTTCTAAGTCGCATAGGAAATAAAGGTACATTGCTACACCTACTTAACCCTCACCAAGATTGGCTTAGATATATGTAATCTTAAAAAACATCTTGTATGGCTAAAATATTGAAAACACTGCTTACATGTCATTGTTATATTGTCACTATCTGTGTATGGAGCAAATTTGGAAAAAAAAGTATTCTTTCTAAGCATCTAAAATAAAAATAACGTTCCTTAAAGGCTATTACAGCTTATAGAGGCATAGCTTATCCCAGTTTCTATAGCCTGAAGCTAAATAGGTGATTATAAAAACTTCCTGAACAGGTCGCTAGTTTGGGGCAGGTTTTTACTCTCAAGCTAGTGCTTGTACTCATTATTACCTGGGTTGAGTGGAGAAAATGCATTTTAAATGTCTTTCCCAAGGAACACAATGTCGGGTTTAGCTTTGCTAGGATTTGAAATTTAGGACCTCACGATCTCAAGTCCGGCAACTTAGGCCACCGACGTAACATTAAAATGGTTCTTTGGCCTTACTCAAAAGTTGTCAAATGCTGCATGTATGGATAACGGCCAGTAGCGATGATATACACATAGATCATTTTGTAAGATTGTATCACTATATCAATGACATAAAAATAATGAATGGGTTTTAAATCTCAAGAGTTATCTAGTGTATATTGTAGTTCATTTAATAAAAGTATGGTAGATGTTTTGAATTTGAGTTGATGTCCATTTTCATGGCCATTTCAAAAATTTCTTTGTCTGTCTTAAAACATTTCTCTTCTTAATTTTTTTCTTACTACCGTCTTAGTCGAGACTTAATGTCTTAATGTTTTGTTTTTCTTCTTTGTAATTCATATCTATCATCACATTATTCTAATGGGAGTCAAAGACGAGAAAGCCAGTGAGGATGAAGAAAGGGGTATGGAGAACAATAGCAATGACATGTAGGAAAAAAGAGAGAGAGAAAAAGGGAGGAAATTGAAATAATTTCATTATGCATGTGTCTCATTTTCATTGTGATCTGATCCACAGACAGAAAGTTTGCTGTGAAGGCAAGGCTACACCAGGGCCTCATGGTAACCCTGGGACTGGTGAAGTCTCATCTGCACAACTTTCGCAACTTGCAACCATTGCTACACGTCTTGAAGTTTTACACTTGCAACAGTAAGTCCTTTCCGTCCTCCCCTGCTCTTTTCTTTGGTCAGTTTTAAGCCCGTTTCATTCATAATTTAAATTTTGAAGGCTTTCCCAGGAACATTGAGTGTGTTGAACTTCAAAGAAACCAAGCTCATTTCCTTTGTTGTACAGTATTAATGCAATGATAAAAACAAGTTCCTTTACGGCCAATTACAGCCCAGTTAGTGTCTTTACCATGGAAAATGATATTGATGTAGCATTAGATTGATGTTGCCATCTTTTGTAGTATATTCATACTTTGCCATAGGAAAAATTTAATTAAACGTTCTTATGACTGAATTTTTGTATAATTTACCATAGAATATTAATTTTTATTAAATAACCTTATTACTGGATTTTTGTAAAGTTTGCCAAAGAAAACATTTAATTGGAAGTCCTAATGACTGTATTTTTGTAAAGTTTGCCAAAGAAAACATTTAATTGAAAGTCCTTATGAATGGATTTTTGTTGAATTTGTCATAAAAAAAATTAATGGAAAGTTCTTATGACTTAATTTTTGGTGAATTTTGCCATAGAATATAAATTTAATTGAAAGTTCTTATGACTGAATTTTTGTCAACTTTGCCAAAGAATACATTTAAATGAAAGTCCTTATGACTGAATTTTTGTCAACTTTGCCAAAGAATACATTTAATTGAAAGTCCTTATGACCGGATTTTTGGAACATTTGCCAAAGAATACATTTAATTGAAAGTTCTTATGACTGGATTTTTGTGTACTTTGCCATAGAAAATAATTAAATTTGACAGTTCCTATGACTAGATATTTGTTAATTCATTTGATTATTCAATGAAACCCAAGTTGTTATTATGTCTTAGTGCAGCTGTAACAAGGGCATTTATTTAACTCTTTGTTCGTTATTCTCATTTCAGGTGTAAATGCTTCAGTATCTTGGCAAACACAATTCCATAAACTTGATGTTTAAAGTGATCAGTGCCTGTGGCAAAAGACACACTGTTGACCTGAAGTTAGCTTTTGAAAACCTCAATAACATGACAAAATCAAGTGAGGCCTTTGTAGATGATCTCACTACTCTTTTTTACAACTTTTCTAATTAAAAAAAACCCAACTCAACTTAAGATCATTGAAAGGAAAGTAAAAAGAAAAAGGAAGAGAAAAGAGCCATCCAATCTTACTCACCACTGTTTAAGTACAGTATACATGTTCGTTTAAAAGCCATTGAAGAAGGTTTCATCCTGTTTTCTCTTTCTCTCTCTCTCTCTCTCTTCTCTCTCTCACTCTCTCTCTCTCTCTCTCTCTCTCTCTCTCTCTCTCTCTCTCTCTCTCTCTCTCTCTCTCTCTCTCTCTCTCTCTCTCTCTCTCTCTCTCTCTCTCTCTCTCTCTCTCTCTCCCTCTCTCTAGTCTTTCTCTCTCTCTCTCTCTCTCTCTCTCTCTCTCTCTCTCTCTCTCTCTCTCTCTCTCTCTCTCTCTCTCTCTCTCTCTCTCTCTCTCTCTCTCTCTCTCTCTCTCTCTCTCTTTCTCTCTCTCTCTGCCCTTGTCTGTTTTGTCTATCTCTGTCTGCTGTCTAAAAATTGCATTTTCTAGTTTTTACTTCTCCTAAAGAATAATTTTGATTATCAAACAAAATAAATCTTTAGATTAAAAACAAAGTTATGAGCTATATTTCACCACCAGAGATGTCTTATTATCTCAAAATTCACCAAACTAGCTAACAATGCAGTCAAATTGATGAGGTTAAGAAAGAAAAGAAAGTCAGCAGCAGATGCTACAGCTGTCAGGTGAGGACATTGTGGTTAATTATAAAATTCATGATGATAAGTAAAGTTCCTTCAAGGCCATTATGGCCCATAGAGTCAGAGCTTATCCCGGTTTCCATAGCATGAAGCGGAACAGGTGATAATAATCACCTCTGTGGATAGGACACCAGTCTGGCGCAGGTTTTTACTCCCAAGCTAGTGCTTGTACCCATTTTGCACCTTGGTAGAGTGGGGAAATCCATGTTAAGTGTCATTCCCAAGGAACACAATGTTGGGCTTGTCTTTGCCAGTATTCGGACCCGGGACCTCATGATCCCCAGTCCGACAACCTAACTACTGGCCATCGATGCCACATATGATGATAAGGGATGTAGTAATATAAATTTGACCTACATTGGACTATGTCATGACCTTGGAGCCCTCCCAAGGTTTGGTGTTTGCTTCGGTCCTAAAGTACACTATAGGTCAAACTTTGCTTATTGATAGCGCAAGATTTGATATTGGTTGGCTCGTGATTTAATATTGATAGCATCTTCTTTCATGAGCTCCTGAGGAACTTATATGAATTACACCATTGTAACATCAAATTGAATGTAGTGCTTTTTATTTTTGTAAATGAATAGATATATTTTTTTAAATGAACTTTTTGCCAGACCTCTTCAAATGCAACTTGTTTTTCCTTTCATAGAAAGCAATTCAGCTCGCCTCATTGGAATGGGTGGAGTCCCGCAGTTGCTGACATTACACTCAGATTGGCAACAGATTGACACAAAACACAGATATCTTATAATCAGGAAAGCCATTTTACAAATTTTGAAAAACATCACGAACCTCAGTAAGTAGTCAAGCGTCAAAGTTTGGATATAAAAATGTTAGAAAGGATTGATAAAGATATGGAAGAGGCATGGAACGAGAGATGCAGAAATGCTTAAGGATGAAAACCAAGACAATCATTTTATTTGTGAATTCTAGATTACCTGTCATTAAAATTAAACAAAGAAATAAATACAGCAATAACTCATGTCATGTTTTGTTACTCTCTTGAATAGAAAAAAGGTAAAAGAGAAAAAATGGGGAAAGAAAATTGTCTTGTTAAAATGTATTATGAAAACCCAATAGTCAGGATTTATTCTTTTTTGACTCCTTTAGAAAATTTGAATACCTCAAAATGAGTTAGTATTTCTTTTTGATGATTGTGATTCAATAATAGAAGTAAACTGTTTGAAAATGAGTATGCTTGATGCCACAAAAATGATGATATACATTGACCTAGTTTCTTTGGTTTCAAGTATGCAATACTTTTTTTAATGTCGTATATGTATGAGTAAAGTAAGGTAGTTCCTTCAAGGCCATTATGGCCCATAGAGCTGGAGCCTATCCCGGTTTATATGACATGAAATGGAACAGATGGTAATAATCACCTGCTGGACAAGACGCTAGTGTGACAATGAATTTTACTCCCAGGCTAGCGCTTGTGCCCATTTGCACCTGGACCGAGTTGTAAAAAAATGGCTTTAGTGTCTTTCTTAAGGAACACAATGTCGGAACTAGCTTTGCTAGGATTCAAACCCACGATCTCATAGTCCGGCAACCTAACCACTAGGCCACCTGATGCCACTAAGCATGCAATAGTTGTTTTATATATCATATATTGTTTAAACCATAGTTGATTGAATTTCTTAGTCCTTTTCGTTCATGTTTAGAATCCGGCCGGAAATCTTTTTGCGGAGGCAGATGGCATTCGGATTTTGTACGAGAGTGCACTTGAAGCAAGTGATTGCCGTGACATGGAGAGCCTTATTCTTCTGGCCAGTGTGATCCTACGCAAGTGCTGTCCACGCAACAAGCTTCCAGTTCAGACCGTTTTCAGCCCCATCATGTTTTCCTTACCAACGTCCTCAAATCACACGCCTGAATGTTATTTTTTGCCAGCTTTTCCAAGTGAGTTGTGAAAGATATCGATGTTCATTTTTGTTGTTGTCCTGTGGCTAAACTTTGATGTGTGACTGATACATTATGTCTTAGATCTGACCTCAAGTCAAGATTAAAGTTGTTTGTTGACCGGGAGACTTGGTGGTTCAGAGGCAAGCTCAACCAAAAGGTCGTGGGTTCAATCCCTGACTTGAAAAAATTTCTGGATTTTTTTACGAGTAAAATCTAGTCCCATCGAAGACAGACAAGAAAAAGCAGATCCTGTGTGCAGATCACAATTTTCTGTTCATTTTAAAAGTTCCGTGGCTATTTACAGGGGACTGAGGAAAATTTAAAATCTGGGTAGAATCTAATAAAATCAATAAATATATTTGTTGACTCTGAATTTCGATCATCATTGTTATGACAGGCTGCTTGTGGTGCAGAGTATGACTAGAGTCTTTTCTTCATTACACTGTTTGTCTCCTGTTTTGTAAGGGGCATTAAAAGCAAACATTTAGCATTCTTTTATCACAAGGATGTATGAAGGGTTATAACAAGATGTGTTTGAATGTTTGAAACTTGCAATCGCGTCGTAATTATTTGAACCAGGAAAAAAAGTGTAGGGGAAAGGGAGAGGGATGGGATTCTTTCACTTATCTTTCGTTTTGCTATTTCCTCTTAATTCACCCTGAGATCATGGCATATGGTGGACAGGGTAAATTTCAATTAAATTTTGAAAGAAAATGATCATGTGGAATTTTATAACTATCCTTTTATGGAGTAAGATGCTGTCGCTAGATGGACCGTTTCACTGGCTGTTGGGTGGGCGGTTGGCGGATGCTGCTGGTACGTCCTACTATAATGAAAATGAAAGAAAGGTATAAATAATTGTAATGTTTGTGGTAGAAATGAGGAAAAGATAAGTGAAAAAAAGGTATAAATAATTGTAATGTTTGTGGTAGAAATGAGGAAAAGATAAGTGAAAAAAGGTATACATAGTTGTAATGTTTGTGGTAGAAATGAGGAAAAGATAAGTGAAAAAGGTATACATAGTTGTAATGTTTGTGGTAGAAATGAGGAAAAGATAAGTGAAAAAAGGTATACATAGTTGTAAAGTTTGTGGTAGAAATGAGGAAAAGATAAGTGAAAAAAATGTATACATAATTGTAATGTTTGTGAATAAGTGAAAGAAAGGTATAAATAATTGTAATGTTTGTGAATAAGTGAAAGAAAGGTATACATAATTGTAATGTTTGTAGTAGAAATGAGGATTTAATAACACTCCTCTTGTCTCTGAAGGCAGATTCAGAAGTAATCAAGAATCTGAAGAACAGGACACGTTATCTGAGGAGGCTGACTCTTTAAATGGGTTGCTTAAAAGTAGTGAAATCATTGGGGCAACCTTTGAAAGAGTGCCAAGTTTTTTAAAGACGATGCAAGATTTTGGTAGTAAACCTTTTAGGAATTTGGTTCTGAACGGTTGTGTATTTGATGTATTTCAATTTATTTGCTTCTTTAAAATAAGTTATTGTTCTCTTATTTTTGTATTGTTGCTGCCAATTCCATATCGGAACCCACTTTCTTGCCTCACTCCCAGTTGTGAGATAAAAAAAGATAACCAAAACCCTCACCCCAATCCTGCATTATTTCTTTCTTTGTTGAATATTTAAAACCATTTTTGAAGTTATTTCCTTTTCTGAGTTGTTATTGTTGCCCTCGAATAAGTTTTTCATGTTTTAGGGTTAACATGATTTGTTAGTGGAAAATAATTTCATCTCGAACACTGATTATAAGAGTGCATCCATAAGAATGCAATCATTCAGTATATACTTACTCCTGTCATAAACTGTTGATTTTACTCCTTTTGTTTATTCTTATGGACAATATGAATCAAATAAAAGCTTTGAAGTAAATAAACCAGAAAGAATACGTTGTGCCTATAAATTGACCCTCCACTGAGTACAAACATTTCAAGCCTAGAATATTTCAAGTTTTCCTAAGACACGTTTTCTTTATTATTTTGTTTGCCATTGTTTTAAGTGGGAAAATTTTCTGACGTGGTGCCAGGTATTTTGCAATGCTGTAAATCTCTTAGTTTTTTCTCTCTGAGGAGCATGCCATTGTTATTAAGCTCTGTAAGATATTTAGCATTGAAAGTCATTAAATTTAATCCTGACTAGATTGTATAAAATATAATATGTGGGTCTAAGACGGAGAGAGAGAGAGAGAGAGAGAGAGAGAGAGAGAGAGAGAGAGAGAGAGAGAGAGAGAGAGAGAGAGAGAGAGAGAGAGGGAGGGAGGGAGGGAGGGAGGGAGGGAGGGAGGGAGGGAGGGAGGAGGGAGGGAGGGAGGGAGGGAGGGAGGGAGGGAGGGAGGGAGGGAGGGAGGGAGGGAGGGAGGGAGGGAGGGAGGGAGGGAGGGAGGGAGGGAGGGAGGGAGGGAGGGAGGGAGGGAGGGAGGGAGGGAGGGAGGGAGGGAGGGATAGCGAGGAGGAGGGAGAGACAAAGACGGAGACAGAGACAGAGAGAGAA
This sequence comes from Doris montereyensis, assembly GCA_037039925.1. NCBI lineage: Eukaryota > Metazoa > Mollusca > Gastropoda > Nudibranchia > Dorididae > Doris > Doris montereyensis. The sequence continues at coordinate 333,551 of JAXRKP010000244.1, forward strand.
ACAGAAACACACACACACACACACACGCAGACAGATCATATTCCCACTCACATCGGCTGTTTGCATATCAACCAAATTCTTCTGTATTCTATCTTACTTTATGAACAACTGCCTGGTTTTCAGTCCCAACTGACATGTGGCAGGAAAACCCTGCTGCCGATGATAGTGATCACAGTTCTCTTGACGATGACGATGATATAGATAGTGATGACGAGCGTTTCCGCAACGATAATGAGGAGGTAGGTGAATATAATCAAGAGCACACTGATTTTATCTGTTTTTTACCATGTAGTTTTCAAACGATGAAACTATGGCATTGAATTCAGCGTTGCATTGATCAAGAAATTGTAGGGATTTTCATTTAAAAGGTGTGATTTAGTTCTAGAATCTTCAATCAGTGATAACGAATATGTTTGATTCATAGTTGTGAAATAAACAAAAACATAACAATCGCAATTATATTATTTTTGATTTCTTTAATTATTTATTTTCTTATCTATTACACAGGTTTGTATTAATCTTCCGTTTTATTTGTAGCTGCCAAAACTTTCTTCATTATGTGTAGGTTTAATTAAATTTTCTTTTTGCACAGAATTTGATTGGTAGAAATAGAAGTCAAAAGCATTCATGAAATAAAAATTATATTTTAAAACATATTTTTTATATTTGTCACCAGCCTGATGATGAGCAGTGGGAAGGTTTGGAACCAGCGGAAAAGAGAACCTACGAAGCTTTGAAAATGTATGAGCAATTTTTCCCAGAATTGTTTGACACTGAGGTAGGTATACTATACTATAGTACAGTTCCTTTGTTTTTTTACCTCTTGGTGGGGTCATTTTCATACATTGCAGTTGAAGAGTGTTTCTCAGTCCACTTTGAGTTGAATTCGAGTTAATATTGGTATTGTATGTGAAATGTTAACATCTAATCGTGGTACTGTTTTGCGTTTTCAAAATGTGTTCAGTCTAGTGCCGGGCGAGAACCGGTTCCCAGAACCGGTTCTCCGATTCTTGGTTTGAGATCTAAGAACCGATTCCATTAGGAGAACCGCTGGCGGTTCTCAGAACCGCTGGCGGTTTGGCAGTTCTAGGACCGCTGACGGTTTGACAGTTCTAGAACCGCTGGCGGTTTGGCAGTTCTAGGACCGCTGACGGTCCTCAGAACCGCTGGCGGTTCTCGGAACCGCTGACTGTCCTCGGTTCTCAGTTTCAATTTACCTTCCAGCGGTTCTACGTTTCTTTTCGCTTACTCCCACCACTCCCACCCACCCCGTTATTACACACGCACTTTTACTTCACCCACCCCCTCTTATTATAACGTTACGCCACGCACGACAATCGCTCTCCCCTCATCACTCGCTGCCCTGTCATAATATTATTATGCGGGGATGGGGAGGTGAGGATCGCGTGTCATTCATCAACGCCTTGGACGATTCCATTATCTCCATTAAGTGGGGTAAATTTCTTAAATTACACCCCCACCCGCCAACCCACCCACGCATACAAACAGCCACACACATGACGTGATCAATGCTTGAGTGTAAAGCACACGCACACATCACTTTCCCTCTCATTCTCTCTCTCTCTCTCTCTCTCTCTCTCTCTGGACTCTACAGCACAGCACTGACTGTCGGCGTAGGTCCCAGCGGTTCTCACAGTTCGCGGTTCTCACAGTTCGCGGTTCTCACAGTTCGCGGTTCTCACAGTTCACGGTTCGAAAACAGAACCGGAACCGGAATCGGAACCGATTCTCGCGATTCTCAGTTCCAAAGAACCGTAGAACCGCGGTTCCGAAAAAACTTGGAACCGCTCGGCACTAGTTCAGTCCATTCCTCTCAATTCCGATAAATCTGAATCATTTTGAAGACAGTGCTGCTCCTGTTTATTGTGGTTCAAGCAGAAATGATACTCAAAAATACATCGTAACAAAATCAATAAAAACAGTGGGTTATAAACTTGTAATAAAAACCAATTAAGGTGATTTTCCACTGTCATTTCAGTCAGCCGTATTTTCATAGTAAGGATATGTTTGATTGGACATGCATGAAATCGTGTTAGAATAAATGGATCGGGAGATGGATAGATGTATTGTTACTTGAAGGCATATTTATTACATGCTTACTATGCTGTTGTCTCTTATCATTCAATTTATTCTTTATAAATTTTTTTATATAGTATGAGTCATTGTTGTTTTATTTCATTGTTTGTTATAATATTGGTGTATATTACAGTCTATGCTTTAGTATTGTATCAAATCAAAACATTTATCATACTTTGTATTTTTCAGTTTCCGTGTGGATCTGTGCAGGAGCCTTTTGCTTCTACTAGTTCAAACTTTTAAACTCCTTGGGCCCACCTTTTCTTTCTCAAACCGATTCAGAGACTAGACTTGCATACTTAGACCCTTCCTCAACAAACACATGTACCAAAATGAAAATGGATTTTGCAACTACCCCTAGATATTATCAACAGCCATCACTGTGTGAACAGCGTCTGAATACTCCTATGACAGGTGAATATATAAAAATAATTAGGTCCCTCATAACTTTGTTAACAAAATTCAAGTTTTATGTTGGAGACATGAAAAAAATAATAGCTGCCTTGATTGATGAAGTTAAATGAAATTAGATAAACACAACTTTGATTAGGCACATAAGATTATTATTAAACAATGAATGTGTGTTGACAAGCTATTAAAAATTGAAAAGATTATTGAATTATTTAAACGGCATGTAAAAGCTGCAACAACTAAACTGATGCTGAAATTGGACAATTGTTTTAGTGTTACAGTCTCGAAGAAGTCTTTTTATTTAACCACCCTTTTATTCTTTAAACAAGCAAACTGTACTGTCCTCTATCTAGTTGGTTACATTTTTTTTTTAGAGATTACCATAGAACTGTCTACACTACTTAGAGGAAATCCACTAAGTTATGAATTTGGATATCCTGTGTCTGAGCACAAATATGTAGTGTATGTCTGCTTGGTATTACAGTTTGATTTGTGTGTATGAATCTCTCCACTTTTGACATTTTGGAAACGTAATCTGTTTTGGCAATTCATATCTTCTTTCCTAAATAACTTTTCCCACATCTTAAATATGGAGCTTATCAATTGAATTTCCTAAAGCATAATTTGTTAATGCAAACTATTAACCCTTTAAGTGATATGACTCATTTGCTAACAGCAAAGGTCCATTGAATACGGGTAAGAGAGGGTCCAGGGATGAACAACACTGGTCATGAGGCTTGGCAATGACTGAATGAGATAAAGGTCAGTTTGGCAATGACCTTGTGAGTTGAAGGTCGGTTTGGCACTGGCCTCATGAGATAAAGTTTGGTTTGGCACTGATCTCATGAGATAAATGTCGGCTTGACAAGGACTGCATGAGATAAAAGACGGCTTGGCACTAACCTCTTGAGATAGAGGTCTATAGTTAGAATCCCAACCAGAGTGAGACATACATCGTCGGTGAAACTGTCTAAACGCATAAGTCCACGATGTAGGGGATATGAGACTTGTTCTTCAAAGAATCAAATACATGCTTCTTTCATGTCTTTATAAATATAGGAGGCCTTCAACCGATAGAAAAACTCATTCTGTGCGCATGATCTAAACAAAGACCTTGAGACTTTAACCTCTTTAGTTAAGGAGTTGACCTACTCGTTTAAATCTTTCAATAGTTCAACTTTATCCCTGTAAGTCCATTTTGTGCACAGCTGATTCATTTTCCCCATTTACTGCATTCTAAAGAATGAAGAAGTTATTGGATTGTGATCCAAAAAGCATAGCATAGAGTTTGCAGCCCCATTTGATGATTTATTACGATTTTTGCTTCTCCTGAAAATTGTGTCATGCGGACTTTGGTTTTGAGATAATTTCACCGATGATATATTTTTATTTACCTGAAATTGTCCTCCACCAAACCGTTCCCTAATGTGAGTCAGGAATGTACAACATTTTAATCATGTTGAAGCTGGAAGAAAATGTTCTAGGTATTGCATAAGTGTCAGGTATGGTTGGTCTCATGATAGACAGCTGGCTTTGTGAACATTGGATCATGGGTTCTACTCCTGGTCTGGGAAAGATCATTGTTGTGTCCATCTGCTATTTCTTCTAGGATGAGGAATTACCAGCTACGGCTAAAGGGTAAAGATATGACAGACCACCATCTTTCCCAGGGTGTGTTTTTGTATCATCTGTAGTGTTTAATGGTATGTAAACTGGCATAGACTGTGGGCCTCAGGACTTAAAAGGGCCATCCAAGCCTTCGGGTCACTTGCCTGTGTAAAGGAGGAACACATTGTCTACCTTTACAATTAAACAAAAAGTTTATTCTTATTTGGTAAATGTTTATACTCGTATGGCACCCTTTAGGAAGAGATGTTGTTTAGATCCAAGGCTATAAATTATAATGTTATTATGATATGAACGTTTAATGATTTGGCAATCTGAAATGAGAACAAAATTTCCAATCTTTCAAATTTACTTGAACTTTACAAATATGATATGGAAAGTTGCACTTCAATGTATACCATTAAAATTAAAATGTGAATTTGGGATTCTTGCAGGTACTGAGGATAAACCGGTTGCGTCAGCGATCAACTTGAAGACTGGGGCCAGTGTCATATCCTTGGATATTGGATGCAAACAACCCTTTTCACAGCAATCTTTGAAACCATCCAAAATCATTTCAAAGGAAAACAAAAAAAACGAAACCTTACAACCCGAGATAAGCGTGCCCGTAAACCAGTTCCTTTCAGGTCCACGGAATCCCTGTCCGAGACATTGAGCTCTATAAATGTTCCGTTGCCTCAGGAACAAGATGATAGCGATCAGGTGATGTTCAGGAGATGTTCAGGAGAAATATGTTTATGCGTGTGGGTGTGTGTGTGTATAGATGTGTGTTTTGTGTGTGTGAGAAAAGGTATTGAGGCAGTAGTGGAGAATATCTTGCAGAGGTAACAATTTCAATAAATCTTACTTCAGTATGAAGGTTGGACCAAAATTCAATTAACTCAATCGTTGATTTCTACTTATCTTTATTTAGATTTAGATCAATGATCAAGAATCTTTAAATACAAATGCAGTTCATGAATTATTTGAAGATGTCTATGTTCTTTAGAGGAGCCGAAGCAGAAATAAGATCACATGTATTGATTGATATTTGAGGATAGATTGATATTTGATATTGTGATATTTGATACTGATAACCAGGATATTTTGAATTGTAAATAGATATTATAATAATGTAACGATGTAAATTAATGGTTTTTTGGAGGGAAAAACAAACTGACATCATGTCAGTATAATATAATTCTCGTTGACAGCAATGCTCTGTTCAACAGATTCAGTTGATTTTAAAAAGGATAATAGATAAAGAACTATTTTCAAATTAAATGTCACACAAAGAAAGTTGAAAATAAAAAAGGTATTTTTAGACTGAAAGGAAAGCCCATATTGTGATATACGTCAAATTAAGATTTTTACCACAGAAGAATGTTTATTTCAGATAAACTGTGAAGAAATTATCTTTGAAAGCGATGTAATTTTACTAGAAGAAAATGCCATCTCCAGATTTATGACATGCATGATTTATAATTTATTTCATCAATCCTCAAGGGATCGTCAAAATGATATTAAGATTTTATTACAGCTGATTTATTTGAAATCAATTGTGAGAGAATTCATCTCTTTATGAAGACTCATTTTGACTGTTGTTACTTATCAGTTGAGAGAGAATTCTCCTCCGACTGTCGTTACTTTTCAGTTGTGAGAAAATTTTCCTCTGTAAGAAGATTCATTTTGACTATTGTTAATTTTCAGTTGTGAGAGAATTTTCCTCTCTAAGAAGACTCATTTGACTATTGTTGCTTTTCAGTTGTGAGAGAATTCTCCTCTCTAAGAAAACTCATTTTGACTGTTGTTTATTACATTTCAGGCAACTATGTCTAGTAATGAGGAGTTGGAGGATGAATTTTGTGAGTTTGTTCACGACAACCATCTCTATTCACAAATTGCCGCAGATACTCAAAGTGTTTATCGCTTTCAGAAAATTGCATATCCAGATCTATATGGTACTAAAGGCTTTAAGGCATTAGAGCCTCTTTTACCAAGAAAATTTGGAATTCAACGGTAATCAAGTTTATTCATAGCCAAATTAGAATAAAAAATAAGATTAAGACACATCGTTGTAATTATTACTGTCATTTTCTTTTCTATGTTTAAAGGTGCAAACTCAATTATACAATTTGTTGTGTTTTGTTGTCAGTTTGTAGGACTCTGAAATTGCACAGAAGATACTTTATTTTGTAGATCTACCAATATTGAGAGTATCGAAGGTGTCTACTAACAGAAATTCCTTTCTTGATACTTTATATAATAAAGTAGTGATAAAGTTGATTTATATAGCGCCTTATACAAAAGTCTTAATTATCTTTTTAATATAACACACATATCAATCTGGATGCTGTATTCCAGAAGCAGGATCTGTGTTTCTAATGAAATATTTTCATTCTTTTGTGAAGACAAGAGTTTAAACATCTTGATAAGCCAATCACTCCCGATTTTCCATCAAATTTTTCCCCTGTAAGATTTTTGGTTTCAATATCTTGAACATGATATTTTTGTTAAATCAGCAAACAAACTCATTGAATATGTTTGATTGAAAAGACTTGCATGTGTGTGTGCCTCAGTATGCGTCCGTTGATCATGTTAGAATAAGTTTAGACAAACAGATGACATGACATGGCTTTTTGTCCATGTGAAGGAAATAATATGTGTCTGAATGGAATGGTTGAAGAAATGTGATATTTATTCATGCATGATTTAAATGAGTTTATCATAGACATCTGTCTCATTATTCAATCATTCAAGGATTTATGAAATTTTATAGCCTTTTTCGTTTTGAGTTATTCAAAAACATCATAATTTGTATCTTATCTTTGCATTCTTGATATTTATCAGACACTTTTTTTTTTTCTTTTTTCTTTTTGAATGGTTGAGAAATCATTAGCTTGCCTTCTTCCAAGCTATTTGAAGGACCTATCTACTGAAACTGTGAACACTTTGTCTTTTATTCAGCTGTGTGGAAATAATGAGAGGTTTTACAGAGAAATAGGTTGTTTTATGTAAAGTACAATATGTTGAGACTGGTTCACTTTGTTTCTTTAGTTATTGGGTGGGACTTGCTTTCCTTAGATTTCTTATCTGAATATTTGTTATTTGCTCAAAGTTATCGACTCATTTCTCGCTGGGGAATCTTACTGTGGGGAAAACTCAAATCTGGCAAACAGAGACGAGCTGAGGTGAGATTTAAAGTAACCAAGAAAAAAAAAGGATAAAGTTATTTTCTTCAGAACAACGATTTTTTAAAGGTTTTTTTTTCTCATTTCATAACTTTTCTTTCTTTATTCTTGATATCTGTCTAAATAATATCAACCTATCTGTCGATTCATCCTTACATCAATCTTCCTCTCTGTTTTGTATATATCTCTTATGATAAATATATTTGTCAGTGTTCTTTTTCTTTGAATTTCAGGACAAAGATATTTGAAGATATTGACCGCATGATTCATCCTGATGTTTTAGTTGACCATGTTGTGTACGACATGGATGAAATCATCTCAGCCGCTGGGGAATCTTACTGTGGGGAAAACTCGAATCTGGCAAACAGAGACGAGCTGAGGTGAGATTTAAAGTAACCAAGAAGAAAAGGATAAAGTTATTTTCTTCAGAACAATGATTTTTTAAAGGTTTTTTTTTCTGTATTAACTGGTTCCAGGATATTGCGTCATTCAAACTTAAACAGGAAGAAACATTATAATGTGAATTAAGCACCTGACATTGTGCATGAGAGTGGAATAAAATCTGATACTGAGGTTGAGTGAGAAGAAAAAAGGAAGAAAAGTCAAGGAAATTTTTCTGTCCTTCTACGTCAGTATCAATTCAAATCATTTCTGTAAGTTAATGTGGAGATCAAACCTGTAATGAAGTGACAGGCTTTTGTCTTTATAAGGTCGACTCATGATTACATTGTCCTATCTACACACATAATCTTGTTTTGATATAAAAAAAGTCTCTAAAGTTCTCAGCTGGAAAGAGAATCCAGAGTGAGGACAAAGTGCAAGTAAAATTTGTGACAAACACAGACCCATTTTAGTTACAACTTTGTTGTGTGAGACAGGACGATTACGACTGTGAATCTGGTCATGATTATTACTCCAAAATCGTCAAATGTGTGATGATAATAACTCCTAAATTATCAAATGTGTCATAATTATAACTCCAAAATCGTTGAATGTATGATTATAACTCCAAAATTGTCAAATGATTATAACTCCAAAATTGTCAAATGTGTCATGATTATAACTCCAAAATTGTCAAATGTGTCATGATTATAACTCCCAAAATTGTCAAAATGTCAAACGTTTGATGATTATAACTCCAAAATTGATTATAACTCCAAAATTTCAAATGGTTGATTATAACTCCAAAATTGTCAAATGTTTGATGATTATAACTCCAAAATGTCAAATTGATAATTATAACTCCAAAATCGTCAAATGTGTGATGATTATAATTTCTAAAAATCGTCAAATGTTGATGATTATAACTCTAAAATCGTCAAATGTTTGATGATTATAACTCCAATATAGTCAAATGGGTAGCTAGAATTATACAATTCTGAGCCAACGATATGTCATGTTATACTCTATACAAGGGAACAAAACTCCCTATAGGAGTTGGAAAATAGATACGTCTTTCTACAAAACAAAAAACTTCCTTCAAGGCCATTATGGCCCATAGAGCGGAGCGTATCCCGGTTTCTATAGCGTGAAGTGGAACAGTTGATAGTAGTCACCTCCTGGACAGGACACTACCTGCATGCAGGTTTTAGTCCCAAGCTAGTGCCTGTACCCATTTGCATCTGGGTTGAGTGGGAAATATGCATGTAAAGTGTCTTTCCCAAGGAATACAATGTTGGACCTAGTTTGCTAGGATTCGAACCATGATCCCAAGTCCGGCAGCCTAACCACTCGGCTACCGACACCACATCATTTTCTAAAGGAGTCAAGAATTCCTTAAATGATAATGATTTCCTCTGATGGCAAAATTCTTAATTATGAGAGAGGAAAAATTAACCAACGTAATTGTATATTATATATATTGTCTTCTTTTAGATCTATGTCATATCTTTGTCGAATGTTACATATTATAAATTGACTGTGTATTATTGAATTTTTCTGCAGGGCATTTTTTTTTATTCACTTATTCCAACTTTAATGGTAAATGTTGCAGGGTTGGCCATTTGGATACTCACTGTCAAGCGCTCAAGTTCAATTCTCAGTTTGAATGCGGCAATTTGAGGAAAGCTATTCAGGTTGGATTTAATGCAACGCAAATTGAAATCTTTCTACTCTCCCTTTTATTTAATGCAAACGATAGCATTATAACAAATACATCTAGTTTCTTTTTAGTTTCAGTAGATAAATAGAGAGACCTACGGAAATAAGATTGTGACTTAGAAAGAAGAATAGACTACTCTTTAGAAATACTTTTGCTGAGTGAATGCCATTTTCCTGACACAGTATTTTGTGACTTCTTCAAAGAAATCGTTTTCTTAAATTTCAAATATCTAAATAGAGAGTGATCTTAAGACTCAAGATGAATAAATCAATCAATAGATCGATAAATAATTGATTTATCAATACAAAAACAAATAAATGAAAGTGAAAATGAATATAAATGAATAAATAAATAACGATATGTGAATAATAATTGAATACAAGCATATGATACCCCGAGTGGTACCAAGAACTATCATTAGATCAGGTTAGTATTCAATTCTAAGGTTACGCGGGTCGGCGTGGAAGTTCCTATTCCAACTTTTTAATTACCCGGTGGTATAACCTGTTCAAGATGGCGGGCTAGCTGAATGAAAACGATACTCACAAAGATAGGGAAGCAATGAAGTTTACATAAATTGTACCTCACTTTTGGCAGAACATTTTTTCAAACAAAAATGACCTGGGAATGATTTAAACCCTGTATGAAAAATATGGTTTCTCTTAGTGGCCTATTAACAGAGCCTTTAGTGAACCAAGATCAATTAACTCATAATTATATATATAGATATAGATAAATAGAGGGACAAATAGATGAGTAAATAAATAAATAAGTAATAAAGAGATTAATGACATTAACGAATAGATTTATATATAAATATGAGCTTGAATGCTATGTATTTACATCTGTATGTAGATCTAAGTATGTATGAAAGAATTTGAAATAAAGATTAGCTTGGAAATGCCAAGGTTACTTTGTGTAATGTTGTTGAAGTCCTCGTTTACAGCATTTGGTCAGTCTGTAACAGTTTACAAAACACAGACAGCTTTTTAAATCATCATCATTTGGCAAGTCTGTAACAGTTTACAAAACAGAGACAGCTTTCTAAATCATCATCATTTAGCAAGTCTGTAACAGTTTACAAAACAGAGACAGCTTTCTAAATCATCATCATTTGGCAAGTCTGTAACAGTTTATAAAACAGAGACAGCTTTCTAAATCATCATCATTTGGCAAGTCTGTAACAGTTTACAAAACAGAGACATCTTTTTAAATCATCATCATTTGGCAAGTCTGTAACAGTTTACAAAACAGAGACATCTTTTTAAATCATCATCATTTGGCAAGTCTGTAACAGTTTACAAAACAGAGACAGCTTTTTAAATCATCATTAGGATATGAATATGTTTTCCATTATTTTGGTCAATTTTTTTGTGTGTGTATTTTTTTAGGTGCGTGAATTTGAGTATGATCTGATCCTCAATCCTGACATCAACTCTAATCATCATCATCAGTGGTTCTATTTTGAAGTCAGCAACATGCTGGCAGGAGTGCCTTATAGATTCAACTTTGTTAATTTGGAAAAGGTCAACAGTCAGTTCAATTTTGGTGAGTTTCATTTTCGCTTCTAGTCCTATGTCTCTGTCCTTCCAACCCCGCTCCTTTTTCTTTCTTTCTTTCTTTTATGTTTTCTTCACTTAATGATCACATATCATATAATAATAATAATAATAATAATAATAATAATAATAATAATAATAATAATAATAATAATAATAATAATAATAATAATAATAATAATAATATAATAATAATAATAATAAATCTTTATCGTCCCTTTAAGGCCATTTTATGTTTGACATACAATGTATGGGAAATTGAATCATGGAATTAGAATATGCGTTGTCATTGAAATTTGACAATTGGAAATTGGATGTACTTCAATAGATATACACAGTCAAAATTACACACATATACATTTTATACTTACCCCATATGTGCTCTTATATGCTCACTGTAGATGTGCATAAATGATTACATAGACTCAGATTACATAGAGATGGAAACCTTTAAACGTAAGGAAAAAATATTTTTCTGTAAATGGGAGCAGGAGCAATCAAGTGTACAATGTTCTAGACTTATTTTAACAAAGATTGTTTGCTTTGTCATAGAACATTCGAAGAGGGGTAAATCATTATTGCAAAACATCAGTGTAGTAAAACGAAGTATGCGTCTTCCTTTCTTTACTTATCTCAGTCATGATAGAATCCCATTTCATCTTTTAATGTAGTTTTCCTGGCTTTCCACTGTTTACATCATACATAGATTGTCTTTGCTGCTATTTGAAAACTGAAAATTATAGATCTGAGAATAACTGATTTACTACATTTGTTTTATCTCTTCAATCTTTGTTTTATTCATAGAAAAATTACAATATGGTCAGTGTCACTCTGTGAAGGATTTGAATGATAGTTGTGAATCTCAACTGTGGCTACTGATACATGTTTACTCATTGTCCTTGGCTTGGCTGTAGGCAAAGACCATTATTTTTTCCTGTCATGCACAACATATTCCAGCTCTTAAACTGCTTTTTCTTTCACTGTCACATTCTCTTCTTCATATCTTTCAATATGAATATTTTCAGCACAAAAAACAGCCTTTAAATACTTAAGGATGTACAGAAATACCACAAACAAGGTTTTTGCTCTCGACTGGTTGTTTCCTCACTACTCAAGCCCTTGTATACTTACAGCAAGTGATTTACTATTTCAAATTCACTGCGAATAAGATTACCTCTCATTCCAGTATATTTCTAACATTCCATGTCTTTCTACAGGAATGCAACCTCTCATGATGTCTGTGGTAGAAGCCATGAATGGCAATTCACCCTGGACCAGGGTGGGCTCTGACATCTGTTACTACAAGAACCATTTTATCAGGCATCCCAACACAGCTGGGGGAGTGAAGGGAAAATCCTACTACACAGCAACCTTCACAGTGAAATTTCAGCACACCGGGATGTTTGTTACTTGAGCTACCACTACCCTTACACATACACAGCATTGAAGGTAAATGTGATTTTAATTTTGATTTTACTCACACCCACAACTAAGGTGATCTTGGGGGCTTTGGTAGGATTTTTAGTTTTGCCCGAACTGCCCTGTAAACAGCCAAAGGATCTTTACGTGCACAGATCATTGTGATCTGCACATGGGACCTTCTTTTATCGGTCGTCTCTGATGAGACTAGGTGTCGATCCACCTACGACCTTTAAGTTGAGAGGCTGACACCTTGCCTTTGGATCAACGAGTCCCCCAAAGGTAAATGTAATAACATGAAGCTGATTACTCTCTGCCAGGACGTTAAATTGGATTAATCTTTTGAACAGTGAATTTTATATGATTATCTGACTTCGAACCTTCCACTAGCAATGTGATCAGATGTTGCTGCGGCCTCTGCTGCTCCCTTTACCTCTGCAGTGAAGGCCAACCACTCCGTTATGTTTTGTGTGATGTCTCGTCTGTCTGTGATGTTAACTATGGTGTGTGTCCTAGAACTCTTTTACAGTCGTTGTTTAATGTTGGTGGCCTTTTCATTGGTCTTTTTGTTGTTGTTTGTGAAATAAGATGTCATTGCCTTATTTGCAGGCATTTCTGGATTTCTTCTCAAAATATGTCCCAATAATCTCCATCTTGCTTCTCAGCATTTGGGGCGAAATGGGGGTTTCCCTGCTCTTTTTATAAAGAGATTTGTTACAAATTAACAAATTTTATATCTATGTTAACAAACTTGGACACTGTTTGCTTTATCACTCATTGCCAGTCATGATTAAGGAAAAATGATGAAAAAAATGCATTGATGTTTCACTACTGTTTCTTAAAAAAAACCCAAAAACCTTTAACATGCTTTCCATTTTACTTTCTCCCCAGACTCATATACGTCAATGGGAGAGACAGTACGACCCTAATGTCATCTTCTTCAGGAACCAAAGTCTGTGTAAAACTCTGGGTGGAAACGATGTCCCGGTTATCACCATCACTGCACAGCCAAAGGGGGTTGACAAAGAAAGCATTGAAGAATTTAGTGAGAGCTTTTTTTAAATGTGTAAATAAAATGTCTCTCCTTGTCATTGATTTTTCTTTCCTCTTATTCTCTCCATTTGTCACATTGTTTTTCTTTTTTGTTATTGTTATCTTCCCATCTCTTTAGGATATTTGCTTCAATCTTCATGGTTAGCTATTTTCAATTTCAACGCATGACCGTATATCTTTTTTCTTCTGTTTTTTAAAAATCAAATTTTGACGTTTGATGTGATTGTTATTTGCAGTCACAACTGTTTCCTCTTTGATGACGCCAGATAAAACCACAAAATGATGAAATTTTGGTATTTGTGTGTGTAAATACAGTCATGCTTTTTTGCTCTTCAACTTTGTCATGTAACTTCACTGTTGGTTCTCTTTTCATTTCCTCCACTAGGGAGCAGACCATATGTTTTTCTCAGTGCAAGAGTTCATCCTGGAGAGAGCAATTCTAGCTGGGTAATGAAAGGTCAGTCTTGCACATTTTTTTCTCATGTAGGTAATATGTTATTTTTTTCTTGTGTAAATTATATGTTATTCTCTTGAAACAATACTACTTCAAGAAGATACTGAAGGGATCTCTCAGGTTTGCTGTCTGCTCCATGTGTATTTTGTCTATGAAAAAAAGATGTCTAATTTCACACACTCATGGGCTAACACACCTGAGCATAAACACACTCATAAACACACATGGTTTTCTTTGATCACACAACCCGCTTCCTGCGTGTGAAAATGATGCAGAATGGTATCAACAAATGGTGACAGTATTTTATTTACCAGAAATATTGGCTCAATTTATTTTTCAATTTATATTTTAAAGTAGTTTTATTTCTAGTAATACTAGTAGTATCTATGCTACTGATGTTTTGGTGCCAAGTTGATCTAATAATTTCCTCATTCCCTCTTCCTAATACAAAAAAAGTAAACATGTTATATATTTGTGTGAGGCTTTGCTAGAAGTCTGTCATAGTATTGTGATAAGATAGGTTTGAATTCAAAATTTAAGGTCAAATGTTAAGATAAGCTCTTGTAATATAACATTTCAAGCCATTTCACTTCCGTCTGATTTAATTTTACCCACATTCATAATTAAGGTGATCTCAGGGTTTTGGAACATTTTTTAGATTCTGCCGGACTGCCCTGTAAACAGCCTAGGGATCTTTAATGTGCACAGTGTTGTGATCTGTGCATGAGACCTCCTTTTTATCGTCCGTCTCCGATGGGACTAGGTGTTGATCCATCAACCTGGGCCAGGAGGGTGGGCTTTACTTGAAGAATCAGGAATATGTTCAACTGTGCTTGAACCCTCAGCCTTTTGGTTGAGAGGCCGACATCTTGCCTTTAGACCACTGAGGCTACTTTTCACTTCCATGAAGTCCATGGATGAAAGTGAGACAAATATGTGGGAATAAACAGAGGAAACCATGGACATTGGCATTGGTTTTTCCCATTGGTATCCATTGGTATCTTACTCCTTACTCCAACACGATGATTCAGAGGTAAGGTGTCAGCCTCTCAACTGACAGGGTGAAAACTTTTTTCGAGTTTTTGGGTAAAACCTACCTCCCTCTGGTCGAGGTGGGTAGATCAACACCGAGTCGCATCGGAGATGGATAAAAAGGGGGTCTTGAGTGCAGATCACTACTCTCTGCGCGTTTAAGATCCCTTGGCTATTTACAAGGCAGTCTAGACAAAATTACAAATCCTACCACCAACCCAAGATTATCTTCTGTGGATATGGGTAAAATTAAATAAAAAAACCTAGCTCTGACATCAATTCATGTTTATAGTTACATGTAATACATTTCATATGGTCCCTTGCCTCATTGTTTGTCCTCACATTGAATTGTCTTCTACAGGTACCATAGACTTTCTGATGAGCAAAAAGCCTCAAGCTCAGCAAGTCAGGGAAATGTTCATTTTTAAAATTGTGCCCATGTTGAATCCTGATGGTGTCCTCAATGGAAAGTAAGTTTGCATGCTGTTGTTTGACAAGCAACAAACATCATATTGTCAGTGAGCTAAAATTTTGGCCCCGATCATGTTCGGTGGTTTTGAGAAAAGTGAAGAAAACTTGTTTTCACGGGATATAAATTATAAACTGCATTGTTTGTAAAAATTGCTGCCTCCATGATAACTCAGGAATGCCTCGGCGCATTTATACTTATTTAACTATGATGATAGCTATACGCTAGATTTCACGAACCCAAGACCAAGAGGAAACCCACCCCAAAGATGGTCCAACAACATCAGGGGAGCACTGCGGCATTCTGCTGCGAACACCGGAAAGAAGGGTACTATCCAAAGAAAAATTGAGGAAATCTGTGTGTAATTGGGTCGGCAAAGGGCGTCACGTCCTATGCAATTAAGTCAAGTAAGTCAAGATAGGTCATAGGATGAGGAGCATGAAATGGAATCAGTTTCATTTTGGCGTAAGTCTGACTTGGACCAATTTGTTAGCATACTGACGATATGTAGGCCTATGCCTTACTTTTTATGTGATACTGAGAGTCCTTAATTTCAGGGAGGGGCTTCTTAGTCAGTGAGTAGTTTGGCTGTTTTTGAACCCAGGGTCAGGAAAGCATATAATGAACTCAAAACCTGTCACTCTATGATTGCCACTTTCCTTCCTTGTCTCCTTTGTCTCCAATTGTGAAAGGTACCTGGGATGTCAGCCTAAAAATGGCTGAGGTCCTTAGCTCAAGTATCCGTACAACAAATAGTGCCTCTTTTAGGCTGAGTGAACTTTGGTATAAAATGGGTTTCCTGCTGAGAGGTTCTGCTTTTTCCTTTCCTTCTTTCACATGTTTTTCACCCAGCTGTTCCCTCTCACTTTGCTCTGAGATCATCACATATGGTGGACAGGGTACATTGCAATGCAACCAGCAAGCCAAGCTGTAGTCTGCCTTTGACCAGCTGGGGCCTAGAGTAGGCATGGTGGTCGTCATTTCAAGGGTTCTCCTATAGCTCATATTGCAAGACAAGACTTTCTTTAATCCTTTGACATCTATGTGTGGGATGGTGCCATCACCTTACAGATCACATTACTTACCATATCACATTTTTTTTTATTGATTTTGCAAGATACCAAATGTTTATGATAAGTAAATATTTTCAGGTTATGGCACATACATATCATCGATGAAACTGTCTTAACACGTAAGTCCACGTTACATGAGACGTGAGATTTGTCATTCTAATAATCAAATGTACGCTTCTTTCATGACTTTATAAATGTTGGAGGTCTTGGTCAAATAGAAAGGCGTCAATTACATGCATGATCTAAATGCACATTTCCGTTTTCTTCCCGCCTTGGAAACTCTAACCTTGTTAGTCAAGGAGTGGACTTACGTTTTATATCTTTCAAAACATTCAAGTCTATTTTGTGCACAACTGATTTTTCTTTTAATTTCCTACATTCTGAAGACCAAAATAAATTATTAAATTGAAATCCAACAAGCATAACATATTGTTTGCAGTCCTATTCGATGATCTATTACATTTTTTGCTTTTTCCTGAAAAATGACGTCACGCGGACATACGTGTTAAGACAGTTTCACCGATGATATACTGAGCTACAATAGAGAGGAGGTTGTTTTATAATCTTGTTTTGGAGGGTGAAGATAAGCTCATTTTATATCAATTTTGCTCAAGTGAAAGTCACATGCATTTATTGATTTTTGATGTATCTTGCTTTTTCTCAATTTTTTCAAATATTGATATTTTTGTTGGTCTAATGAGGTTTGTAATTGAAATTTAATTACATTTTTTTCCAGTCATCGTACATCTTTAGTTAGTGAGGATTTGAATCGTCGGTGGGCTAAACCCTGCTCCATTCTCCATCCTTCTATTTACCACACAAAGGGGCTGCTTTTGTACCTCAGCATGGTCAACAAAACTCCATTGGTAATATTGCATTTTAAAAACAAAGAGTGATTACGGAGTAAGGAAGGTGTGCACAAATTACTTTTACAATGCAGTAGTAGCGATATAAGAACACACCACCTAACAGCATGGTTCTGCCGACCGGTGCGCTCTCTCAGAAAACAGAGTTTTTTTCTGTAAAAAATTGGCCTCTTAAGAACACGCCCATACCTGCAACATGATTTTTAACAAGACACCTTACTTGTCAAAGTTGTCAAGACAGAAGTCCTGTTTTTTATAAATTTCAATTAGGAAGGCATTTCAATGAAACCAGATGTGTTGATGATGAAGTCATGCCCCCTCAGTTGTAATAAATAGGTGTTGATGATCAAGTCATGTCCTTCAGTTGTAATAAATAGGTGTTTGATGATCAAGTCATGTCCCTCAGTTGTAATAAATAGGTGTTTGATGATCAAGTCATGCCCCTCAGTTGTAATAAATAGGTGTTTGATGATCAAGTCATGTCCCTCAGTTGTAATAAATAGGTGTTTGATGATGAAGTCATGTCCCTCAGTTGTAATAAATAGGTGTTGATGATCAAGTAATGTCCCTCAGTTGAATAAATAGGTGTTTGATGATCAAGTCATGCCCCTCAGTTATAATAAATAGGTGTTTGATGATCAAGTCATGTCCCTCAGTTGTAATAAATAGGTGTTTGCTGATAAATCATGCCCCTCAGTTGTAATAAATAGGTGTTTAATGATCAAGTCATGTCCCTCAGTTGTAATAAATAGGTGTTTAATGATCAAGTCATGCCCCTCAGTTGTAATAAATAGGTGTTGATAGCAAACTCTCTCTTCCTGTAGATGTTTGATGCAAAGTCCCAATTTCATCCGTTGGGCAAAGCAAACAATGGTCATTGTCTAGCATAGGCTGTTAACAGTGAATCTTACTCTACCCACCAGACAGTGCGGCATCACAATGCATATAATGTTTTGTATAGGAAAACCGACAATGGTCTAGAGTTATCATTGCTTGACATACGTTATTAAAAAACAAGGAGGTTGAATTTTGTCACTCAAATCACAGATGCGTGTCCAACCAATGTGGTTTTGGTCAATGAAGAAACTCTCATTGAATTGTTGCCTGCTTGTCAGGTAGAAATGGATGGCCATTGGCTACATCCAATTATGTCTACTTACCAGCACAGTCTGCCTACCAAAACGATTTGTTCAATCTCCCAAAGGGCGAGTCCTTAAACTGTTACTACTGTAGCAAAAAAGACAGTGGAAAATAGAGTGCGTTATCCTTGGAAGTTTTTTTTGCTGTTTTGAAAGTTTATTCTTTGCTGAAAGAAAATTAAATTGTAGTAAATTGTAGTAAAATTTTTTGAGACCTTTTGTATTGTTCACAGTTTTCTTTTAAGTAACCCTAATAAATTCATTGGCAATAATCAATGTGATCTTTTAGTGAGTTTTCGCAAAACATCAAATTGAATTTCTCTGAAGTGATGATAAACTTTTTTGATTTTGTAACGGAAAGTAAACTGCCAGTGAAAAACTATTTGTTTGCACTAACAACTGTTAACTTATTGTGTTTATACATCTCACACCTATAAAAATTGCTTCAAGTTGAGTGGAATAGCAAATCAGTATTTAACCTGTGCTAGAATTAAAAACATAAATTTGTTGCTCTCCTATCTCTGCCTAGTTCTTCAAATTGAAATAAATGACATGGTTCTTTATTAAAGCATTTATTAAGTCTGTAATGTGATATAGAAAACATCAATATTATTAAATGCAAACATTTTTTTTCCTGCTGCACTGTCTCAAACAAAATAAAAAAAATTAAAAGATAGTAAGTATTTAGAGTCCTTCTTTTTAAAAATTTAAGAAAAAGAAAAAAATGTCTCAGATGAATACTGGCTATAATAATTAACCTTAATACCTAAAGATTTATTGAAACATATTGTCCTTGTACTTGCTGATTACATGTTTATAGGAATATATGAAAAACAAAGTTTTGTCTCCATCAACAGGTGTATTGTGATTACCATGGTCATTCAAGACGGAAAAACATCTTTATGTATGGATGCAGTCCAAGCCAGTCATGGATTGTCAATGATACGCAAAACCCTGTTGCTGCTACCGGAAAAGTGAGCGACTCTGGTGTGAAGGTAAAGAGTGGCAAAATCAGGTTTTATATTGCGACATGACGTTGGTGGCCGGGTGGTAAGGCTGCTTCATTTGGGATGATTAGGTTCTAGCAAAGCTAGGTTTGATGTTGTGCTCCTTGGGACAGACGCTTAACACGCGTTTTCCCCTCTCACCCAGGTGCAAATGGGTAGAAGCAATAGCTTGGGAGTTAAAACCTGAGTCAGACTAGCGCCCTGTCCAGGAGGTGATTATTATCACCCGTAAGCTCAATGGAAAAGCAATTACTGCCACTGGAAAGAACTTTATTTCCGAGAAATTTGATACCTAAATCATTTCTGTAGGACAATTTTAAATGAAATTAAAAATTACAAATTTTTTGAAAGTTTGGTAAATTTTTCATATGGGCCAAAACACCAAATTTAACCTCTCACAAAAATGATCATTCACAAAACTCATACTTCTTAAACTTAAAGTCATAAATACATGGAACAAGCCCGATTATTTCCAAGCCTCTCCGAAAACTATGAGACGGCTTTTTATTGATGTAGAAAATGCAAAAATGCAAAAACGGCATAATTTGTCTCTACGTACGCTGAATCGACGACACACACATGGCATGAGCCAAGGGGCTCAGTCAGTTCAGTTTACTAGATGCAGTTAGAAGGCCGTGCCGAGTTTTTGTTTAGGTGACTTGCGTGTTTACTCGGAAAATCAAAATTTAATGACACTAGTTTCTAATTCAATATTGAATGAGATTTCTAGTAGTGAGCTTGTTTTTTCTGATTTTATACATAAGTGGCTCTACGGAGCGTTTAAAAACTTAAATCACCTTGGCAATCAGAGGCATTGAGCAATCGTGTAATGCGAAGAAAGAGTGAGGGGTGTCTGGCGAGCTGGTTTTTTACTGGCTCGCCACTGGCTTTTGCTCCTGACCACCATTTTTTACTATGAGTATGAGAGCACATTGTATTACACATTCCCTATCACAGCACACATGGTTAGAAAGGGCTTGAATAGAGCTTAACAATGGTATAGGCCATATTATGTCACAACGTTGTATAAAGGAGGAGAGGGTAAGGTGAACAGGACCAAAAATTAGCAAAGTCTGAGACTCACGCTGTAGTGAAAGGGAAAACAGGGCGGTTTGGACAAGCTACTTTACTGCTTACTTACTTTATGTTGCGATATTATATAATATTGAGTGATCCATATGTCCTGACTGAAAAGTGCACTCTGTGTTAATTTGTCTTTGTATAACCATCACTCATCTCATGCTCTTCAGTGTCATCCTGATTAAGGCCAGAACAGCTTTTGATTTCCTTGATAGTTTTTCTTGAAGCCTTTGTCCAAACTTTTCCCACTGTTCCTGACATTTTTGCTTTCCTAACTTCCTCTTTGGCGATAGTTCTTTTATTCACGTAATCTATCCTATCCTCTGGCCTTTTTGTTTGCAAGTATTTTTTCGAGGCATCCATCTTTTTATTTGATCTTAGTCTTGGCATTCTCATTCCACCATGCTGTTATTTTTCCTACCTCTTTTAATTTGTTTCCTACCACAGACCTCTTCAGTACAACTGAGAAGTGTTTCTTTATATATTTACCACTTTTTATCTGCATTTCACTGATAAATATTTTTATCCTGGATTGGTATATCTATTTTACTATTGGTATGTTTAGTTCTTCTATTTTGAGTTTAGTAGCATTGTTTTGGTTTCTTTTTCCTTTTCTGTTTATTTTTCTTCAGTCAGTAATCTCATTTTGGCAATCACTAGGTGATGACCACTTAATATTTCTGCTCCTCTGTTTACTCATTTTTGCATCCATTGAACCGTAGAAAAGGGAGCTGCTATTATCATGTAGTCTATCATTGAATTTTCACACCTGTCTTCATTTACTCTTGTATATTTGTGGATATCTTTATGAGGAAAAAAGGTGTGGTCAATAGTTTTTCATATTATTCTGAAGGCTAAAAATCTATTAGTCTCTCTCATTTGGAGAAAGTGTTGTTCTCTCCTTCTTTACCTTTTACGTAGTCTCATTTCCTGATGTTTCTACATTGTGGCCTACTTTAAATCTTCTAAAAGCATTAGTTCCTGTTTGGGTTTGAGATTCTCTCCAGCTGAAATTTTTTAAATTGTTTTTGAAGATATCTTTTTCTTCTTTGGTGGCATCTTCTGGTTTGGTCCATAAGCTATTGATAATTTAATTTCTCTTCCTTTTGGTTTAATATTTACCTCTAATAGCTGTGGGCTTATAAATTTCCAAATTTCTAGTAACTTTTCTTGCCTTTTATGCATTAGAAGGCCTACTCCTGCTCTAGCTCTATTGTTGACATCTACTTCTGAGAAGACTAAAGTATGATTTGGTCATACATTTTTTATACCTTGTCCTTTTTCTTTTGTTTCTGTAATGGCCAAAATGTCTACTTTGAATTTTTCCTTTCTTCAGGTAATTAAACTTTTTCCATTTATTGCCCTAATATTCCATGTTCCAAAATCACAGTCCGTGTTCTTTTCCAGAGTCGTCTTCGAAAATATCATATTTGTTTTGTTGAATCGGTTTGTTTTTAGATAAGCAGGGATTAGCCCACTGTACCCTAGGTAGATGGTGAGGTTGTCACTTTGAGGCCCTTATTTTGGCTTTGTTATTTTCTGTCAGGGTTCACTCCCTTGTCCTTTGTTGCTCTAAAACCAGACTGCAAGGCAGCAGGTTGTTATTTTCTGTCAGGGTTACTTTCACTGATAAATCCTTGGGGCAACCAAGACCAGTCTGCAAGGCATCAGGTTGTTTTATGTCAGGGTTAACTCCCTTAGTCTTTGGTCAGCCAAGACCCGCCTGCAAGGCAGCAGGATCTTGTGGAGGACAGGACCGCCTAGTCCCCATTAGAGGTGCTTACCTGTCCACTAGCCCGGACATCACATCGTGTAAGACAAATAAACATTGAATGATGTTAGGGCTGTGCTTATCATGTTACATTTATGAGGCACACATCTATTCTATCTCTCATTTGGCCCATCCTAGCTCTTGTTTTCTTGTTTTAGTCTGATCAATGATCATTGTTCCCTCTAATTGTTTTCATTAGTCCGTTTGGTTTACATTTTTGGTGTTGTCCAAAGTTTGGAGGAAAAGTCCTATTTGTATGCAATTGAATAGATTCTTTTGTATTTTGTGCCTGATGTTAATTTTTCATTGGTGTGTGCTGATATTTATCAATGGTGCACACCTTTTCTCCTTTTATGCACAAAGCACACAGCTTAGAGGGAACATTGTCGATGATGCTAATACCCTACATTAGATCTGCATTTTAACCATGATTGCACTTCATCTTCTTCTATTATACTAAAACAGCGAGTGCATAATTGGTTTTTGTTACCATGAATAAAATACTGATTTGGGAGGGAGGGGGGGGGGGGGGGTAAAGGTTTTCTTTCCTCAAATCTCACTGACAATCTGGGACTTCATCCTTGAAGATCATAATCTAAGTGTCACTTATTTTAGAGGTTGATCTGTTGCATCTAAATGTCACTTATTTTAGATGTTGATCTGTAAATGTCACTTATTTTAGATGTTGATCTGTTGCATCTAAATGTCACTTATGTTACATGTTGATTTTGCAAATATAAAAGAGACGAAACAAAACATATAACTTTTGCTTTGTATATTTGCGCAGAATAAATGTTTCCTTCGTACCTTAACAGAACTTGCTCCCCCAGGAGTTCAGAAGGACTTTGAATGAAATGGCTTGATGGGGGATAAATGATGTAGTCTGTGAGCCTGGACTTGTGCGGGGATACAGACTATAAATCCATCTTTATCTTTTATCTTTATTTTGTATATCATTGTTGACACAATTGACTGAAATCTCAATTGTCATTTTTGTTTTCTTTCAGGCCCTACCTCGCTTTTGCATTCTAGCTGCTCTTCATTTTGCATGCAAAATTGCAGCTATGTTGTTGAACGCATCAAAGAAACCACCGCTAGGGTTGTAGTGTGGAGACAGGTCGGGGTCATTCGGTCTTACACCATGGAATCCAGCTATTGCGGTTGCGATCAAGGGAAATATAAGGTAGGCAGTCCTCTTTGTATGCAATTGCATAGAAGATTTTAAAACTAATTTGTGAGGACACGCTAATCCCATATCAGAATTAACTGTATGAAACACTTGTGTGGCTTTAGTGGCTAAGTTGTCAGGCTACCGAACTGGGGATCATGAGGTCCTGGGTTTAAATCCTAGCAAAGCTAGGTCCGACGTTTTCCTTTGGAAAGACATTTAACACACATTTTCCTCACTCAACCCAGGTGCAAATGGGTACAAGCACTAGCTTGGGAGTCAAAGCCTGCATCAGACTAGTTTCCTTTTCAGGAGGGGATTATTAGCACCTGTTCTGCTATTGAAACTGGGATAAGCTTCGGCTTTATGGGCCTTAATGACCTTAACGGAGTTTTTATTTTTTACTCATGAAACACTCTAATTGAATTGAATACTGATATACACTTTACTTTTGTAAAATCTGTCAGCTTCATATTGTTATTTAACCCCCCCCACTCAAAAAGGGCTTTACATTAACTTTTTTTAGTTCTTTGCATCCAATTTATTGAAATTATAAATGTGCTTTCTTGAAGCTGACCAAATTCATGTTTGCATTTTAAACCAGGACATGCACATAAACACTGGGATGTTGGAGGAGATGGGACACAAGTTCTGTGAAACCTTGATAAAATTGGCCAAACTGAAAGGCGGTTACGACCAGCAGCGACCTCTTTTGGAGACTGAAGCAGTTTTGTCTGGTGCCACCTCTGACGAGTTTTTGTAAGTGTTTTGTAGAGATCTCGTTAGCTCTGGGAAAGGTGTCTTTGGGAAAGCCTCCTCTGACAAATTTTTGTAAGTGTTTTGTAGAGATCTAATTTTGGCTGGTGCCTCCTCTGACAAATTTTTGTAAATGTTTTGTAGAGATCTCGTTAGCTCTGGGAAAGGTGTCGTTTGACAGTTTTGGCTTGTGCCTCCTCTGACGAGTTTTTGTAAGTGTTTTGTAGAGATCTTGTTAGTGTTGGGAAAGGTTTAATTTATTTACAAACTATTGAAGCAACTTTTGATTCATCTTTAGTTTGGAAAATAACCCAAGCGATTTTGAATTTACAATAAAAAAATTTCGATAGTGATGTGATGCCATTTTTAGCACTTGGTTGTACATGAACAACGATAGTGCAGCTTGTCAATGTCTCTCTTTACTCACCTTCTTTGCTTAGCTTACTTTACACATTTGGTATTCAAGATATATGATTTAAAGAAATGGTCTTTCTAAGGTATGTATGCAAGTGAGAAATTAACTTTTTGCATTGTCATCTCTTTCTTTCACTAGTTACAATGGAATGATAGACGTACCTGATGTCACTGAGAACAAGGAAGGCGACCTCAACATAGATGGTCTTTTGAGCCAGTCTGAATCAGACGAAGATGAGGACCTTGAAGAAGAGGAATTTGATGAAGTGTGAAATTTTTAAAAAGAAAATTATTCAAACTTGATTTGAACATTTCATTTACATGTCTTGTTTAATGCATGCTCATATTAATCACCATTTTCTAAATCTATACGATCCATCTGCATTAGATGAACAAAATGAGAGGAAAGAAAAAAAAAAAGAAGTTGAGGAAAAACATTTTTTTTCCTGTTTCTTTGCCAAAAAAAACAATTTTTATAATTTTCAAACTTTGGAACTTTGGAAGCCAGAAAAGTATGAGTCACCTTGAACTGTTTTATGTTGTTCAATAATGCTAAAAGGAACCTTGTTATTTGAAAATTTAAAATACAAGAAATGTAACATAAAGGGATAATATATAATATATATATTTGTTGTACTTACTTATTTTAAACATTTCTTTAGAATTTCTATGCATTATTTTCTCCTGGGTTGATCTATGTGTCAGGATCATCTTTATTTTGGTGCAAAACTATAATACATCAGAACTGCACTTCTTTTCTGTTTAAATTACACATTTGTGATTATCACACCTTTTAAAAAAAATATGCCAGATTCAGCTACATTCCAACCTGTCCATAACGACCACCAATGATCATAGACCAAAGTGGTCGTTATGGACAGGTTATAATGTGGGTGGCTAGAATGTATCTCATTTAAAAATATGAAAGCTTCATAAGCCGCTCCAGTTTTTAGACCCCTTCCAGTGTCCACGCAGAGACAAAAAGTTAAGTAACCATGTTATTTCTGAACATTTCTCACATTTTTTACAATCATACTCTAAATCATTTTCTTTTTGGACAAACCTATGAATCTTAACTTACATCATCCTTTGCTTTGGTATTACTTTTTATTGAATCCTGCTAAAAATCTGAATCGTCATAATCATGGACATGGGCAAACGACAAAGCAACCAATCAACTGTTAAAGCTGAGGATTTCAAATTGTCAAAAGGACTGAATATGTTGTTTCATAAGTGCCATAAATGTTTCCCTGGATGTAAAAAGGATTCCATTTGAAAATCAGTGATCACTGCATTTTAGATGACATAGAAAATTGATGAAAATGTAAAGTGAAATCTAGACTTACTTCAGAATTTCTTAGTATTTGACGGCCTTCCTCAAAACCTGAATTTGACGAGAGCGGAGTTGAAGTACCATGGCTAGAAAATTCCAAGTTGTTGCGTTACTGTTCAAGGTTATGACTGTACAGTTTTGTTGTGTCAAATTGACTCGTCCATTTTTATCCCTGAGTGACTTAAGGACATGTGAAATTTGTCTTTTGATAGCTATGGCGAAGGAGCCATAGATATCCCTCTGTTGTATGAAGGCAGTTCAATGACACGCATGAAAGTGCCTCTCCCAATTTTTATTAAATGCCTCAATTAGCATTGAGCAGGACTTAATTTCTTTATAACCTGAAAGTGGAAAAATGATTTATCGGTATGTGCCTCCATTGTTTGAATACATGTACTGCTGGTGATAATCTGCTCACGTTGAACCATTTTTTAATATATTGTTTCTCTGTATTTTCAAACATGTGATTGTACGTAAGAAAAAAGAGAAGAAAAAATATGTAAATTCTCATATTAACATACTCTTTCCCTGAATTATCATATTTAACTTTCTTACTTCTTCTTCATCCCAGAGATTGAAGAGCACAATGGGCATGAGAAAGAAAGGAAGATTTTTTATTCACTTATTTTATGGTGGTGGTATTGATGCATTTTGAAAAGCATCTACATTTAGAGGTCAATATTTCAATGTGTACTTATCCACTGCGCTATTTTTGCATTTAATTTTGATAATGCAAAGTACATTTGTTCATACTTATTTGGATCCATATAGTCCTAGTGTTTTCCTCATTTCATACTGGCTAGCCTTTGATGTCAACATTTGTGCCTACTTTACACTTAAACGAGCACGTCATAACATGTTTTTATTGTTTTGTAATGGTATAACTATATATTAGAGATAAAGTTTTGTCATCACATCATAACAACAACAGTATATTAATGACGTTATGTTTGGCAAGCAAGTGTCCTTTAAATAATTTCTCAGCATCTGTGATCCTTTATTTTATACCCTTCTTATACTTTTTTTCTGTTATCAATAAATTGCTCTGTCACATGTCTTTCATGCTGTTTCCTCTGAGATCACCGTATATGGTGAACAGGATAAATTTCAATGAAGAAACTGAAATAGTGAATTGCTCATGACATCTGTCTGATTTGTTTTTTCCCCCGATGTTTTTCTTCTTTTTTTCTCTCTCTCTTTCTGCCTCTTAACCTCTTTGAAATGTTGAAGTTGTTGATGGCTTTCCATGATGTCTAAATATGTAATAAACCTTTCATACAAAATGTGTTGTTTGTGAAGCATTCTAACTTAAACTTAAAATAGTGAATGGTCATTTTTTATTAAAAAAATTAGATTGATTTCCAAATGAGAGACACATGACATACTCTTTACAATGATGAAAAAGATGTGCATTCAATATATTTTTTGTTATTGTTTTTTACATTTGATTCGCAATGAAGAATTAACAAGTACTGTTCTTCTTTCTTTCATGTTTTTTTGCTAGTCAATGTTTGTTTCTCTTTTCAATATCAAAACATCAATTCAAAATCAAACAATCTTTTTTCTCTATCAGAGTCAAAGTATGTCATGCATGAATGTGAAATATCAGGGAATTTGTAGTAATTTAAAATTGCAGAATTAAATATTTAGTATCTGAGTCTGAAATAACATTAAATCAGGATTGAGTATTTATGCTGTTCTCTTATCTTTTGTTGATTTAATTTGTAAGTTGTAATGAGGACATCAGTTCTCTACACTACAGCTGTGCCTTTGCTTTTTAACCTAAAAAACAATGGCTGCACAAGGTGCCAAATACTTGTTCTAAATGTGTATTGTTTCTGTACCGGTATGTCTTTTGCATAGGATCCCTTTCCTAAAGTCAGTTATTTAATGAAAGTCAACAGAAGGTGTTCATAAGTACTTAATTGAATTGATTAGATCAGTATGCAATAAGTACTTATCATATATTCCAACGCATGATTTTGGTCTCAAACACTGTCTTTGTTTTATTTCCCCTACTGACCCTTTCTATTGTGATGATGAGTTGATCAAAGATTACACTCTAATAACTATATCCTAGCATTTGCAAATTTTGACATGTTTTTGTCAAAGTTAAGATTAGGATTTGTGATTGAAAAGAACAGAAAGTTTTTTAAAATTTATAACTTTGATTGTTAGCTTTGATTTCTTCTTCCTTCTTCTTGTTCCTGTTTCAGGCCACAACTTCATAGTGAAGAATTGCATAGCCTGTAACATGTTGTACTCAACAGTTGCGTCACAAACTTCTGGTGGAGTTCAGGTTGCAATTTTTGAACTGTGTTAAAATTACAATGCGATCTAGAAAACATGTATTTAATTGTATGACGTTGTTGAATTTCAAGACTAATTTCCCCTTAACCAAATGTCCCTCAACCAACTCTCTAAATAGTTGATGGCGATAGTGATAATGAAGTGAACGTGCCCGAACCGGTTGACCTGACCTCGAAAAGGAGGCGTGGTAGGGGTGGGTTAATTCCGATGAAACTCTTGCTTAAGGATGGGATTGTAATTACCTAGAAAAACAAAAACTATTAATCCATGCATACTGCTTTTGGAGTTGGATTTTGCATAACAGACTGAAGTGAAGATTATAGATCTTGGTCCCGATAATAGGTATAAACTGGTAACATTTTCGTTTTTTTCTCGATTTTGCAATAATCCCCTAAACAATGTCATTGCCTACAGTATATAGTTATAAAATCTGTGTATTTTTGTAAAATTTCATGAAAATTTATATGATTTCAGTTCATCTTTCAACTGGGATTATTTATATAACATTATCATATAAAAACAGCCTTTGAGAATGTCAATGGGGCTCAAACAAAGCCACTTTTTCAACAACAAAAATAACCCAAAGGAAATATACATATTCATGGGAAAATCCCTGAATATGTAAATTCACATGAATTCATTTTCAAATTTGATGGTACGTAATCAAAGCTCATCCCTAGTCTTCCCCCCAAATATCACTCACCTAGCTTTGCGTGCATACTTATGGAGATATATTTTTTCCTCTAATTTCACCTCAAACCCTTAGCAATGGTGATTCTATAGGGTCTTAGAACTCTTAAGATGAAATAAAGAACATGAGAAGATTATTTAAGTGTTGTTCTCATGCGGTCTCAAATCTTAGCAACCAAAGCGTTAATACCATATAAATAAGTAAGATTAATTATGATAGGGAACTTAATTATCAATGTTTGATTGGGTACGGAAAAAACATATCAATATCATTCCATGTAAATCAAACTCTATTAAGAAATGGAAAGGTGAGGAATGGGAATGGAAAAGAAATGAGGGGTTTTACTATGTTAATGTAATATCTAGTCAAAGTGTTGTCCACATTGTCACTAGGAAAAGTAATTTTTGTATACTTATGTCAAATGAACACATACCTCAATTTTCGTGCCTTTAACATCTGTTTCTATTTCCTCTTCTTTTAAGTATGCCTTCATTTAAGAGTATTGCAAGAATCTATTACTTATAACATTATGCAAAAATTTTAAGTAAAAAGAATATAATTTCTGTCACAAATGTGTAAATTCCGGATCTTTTTCTCCTGTCCAAGGCAAGAAAAAATGACAAAAAATACATTGTGTAGTTGAATTCAAATGACTGAACTGAAATCCCGTTTTTGTTTTGAATTATCCAATCAAGGTGTTGGTTTATCTACTTTGTTCTTATATGTCCAATATAGCAATTTAATATTATTTAATCTTTGTTTTCTTAGCATTTATAATTCTACTATTAACTAATTAAATACTTAAAACGTTATTAAACAGTATTGTTTCATTGCGTTATTAATTTGATTATTTTTTGCTCCAAGTTTTTTGTTTTGATTTGTTTGCCTTTGTAGCCTACATGTATCTTGTTTTGTTTTAACATTGAGTTTAGAGATGAATTATAATGGTTGCAACTGTTGTACTGCTGTACTCTGAAGAAACACATATTTCTAAAAAAAATAGTTGAGATATTCGCATTTTTATGTTTATTATAAAATAATGGTAATGGTTTGGAATTGCAATTTTACTGATAATTTGTATTTATTCCAGTCTTTTGATTGAGTTTCATTCTAAAATGTAAATGAATAAATGATTTAGAGGGAAATATGTGTTTTTCCAGAGTACAAGGAGAAATGTGTTTGGATAAAACACGTATTTCTCAGCAGACTCCAAAAGGAACACATGAATCTGTAGCCGAGGAGAAATATGTGTTTTTTCAGAGCATTTTGGATAAAGTTTCGCTGATTCATTGCATCTTGATAATAGTTATTTATCAGCATATTTAAGTCGAACTAGATTTAAAATCTACCTAATATTCTAGATCTAAATCTAACTAAGCCAAATTTAGATCTAGATTGAGATCTGTCTTGTTGTTTCTAGCTGTATCTCTCTCTCTCTGTGTCTCTATCCCTTTCTCTCTCTATCCTTTTCTCACTTTCTTTGTCTCTTTCTGCCCGTCTCTCTGTCTCTTTCTGTCGGTCTGTATGTCTCTCAGTCTCACTCACTCTCTCTCCGTCTATGTCAGTTAATCCGTCTGTCTCTGTGTCAGTCTGTCTCCCTCTGTGTGTCTATGTCTCTGCCTCTCTCTCTTGTTCCCTTTCTTTGTCTCGTGTCTGTCTACATCTCACACACTTTCTCTGTCTGACTCTGTGTGTGTGTCTCTCTCTCTCTCTCTCATACACACACACATACACATATATTGTGACAATAATACCACATTTTGTTGCCTAACGTGCGATTGGGCTTTCAGTATGAAAATGTTGAGAGGCATCTTAAATAATACTATTTAGTGTTATTTTTTGATCAATAGCTAACCAATGTATTACTATTACACATTTACATAATGTGCTCTCTCTTTTCTCTCTGTGTCACTCTCTTCCTCTCTCTCACACACACACACACACACCTCTCTCTTTTTTTCTCTGTGTCACTCTCTTCCTCTCTCTCACACACAAACATACACCTCTTTTTTCTCTCTGTGTCACTCTCTTCCTCTCTCTCACACACACACACACACACCTCTCTTTTTCTCTCTGTGTCACTCTCTTCCTCTCTCTCTCTCTCACACACACACCTCTCTTTTTTCTCTCTGTGTCACTCTCTTCCTCTCTCTCACACACACACACACACACACCTCTCTCTTTTTCTCTCTGTGTCACTCTCTTCCTCTCTCACACACACAACACACACCTCTCTCTTTTTCTCTCTGTGTCACTCTCTTCCCTCTCTCACACACACACACACACACACCTCTCTCTTTTTCTCTCTGTGTCACTCTCTTCCCTCTCTCTCTCACACACACATACACCTCTCTTTTTCTCTCTATGTCACTCTCTTTCTCTCTCACACACACACACACCTCTCTTTTCTCTCTGTCACCTGTGTCACTCTCTTCCTCTCTCTCACACACACACCTCTCTTTTTCTCTCTGTCACACACACACACACACCTCTCTCTTTTCTCTCTGTGTCACTCTCTTCCTCTCTCACACACACACACACACACACACACCTCTCTTTTTCTCTCTGTGTCACTCTCTTCCTCTCTCTCACACACACACACACACCTCTCTTTTTCTCTCTGTGTCACTCTCTTCCTCTCTCACACACACACACACACACACACTCTCTCTCTTTTCTCTCTGTGTCACTCTCTTTCCTCTCTCACACACACACACACACACCTCTCTCTTTTCTCTCTGTGTCACTCTCTTCCTCTCTCACACACACATACACACACCTCTCTCTTTTTCTCTCTGTGTCACTCTCTTTCCTCTCTCACACACACATACACACCCTCTTTTTCTCTCTGTGTCACTCTCTTCCTCTCTCACACACACACACACACCTCTCTTTTTTCTCTCTGTCACTCTCTCCTCTCTCTCACACACACACACCTCTCTTTTTCTCTCTGTCACTCTCTCACACACACACACCTCTTTTTCTCTCTGTGTCACTCTCTTCCTCTCTCACTCTCACACACCCTCTCTTTTTCTCTCTGTGTCACTCTCTTCCTCTCTCACACACACACACACACACCTCTCTCTTTTCTCTCTGTGTCACTCTCTTCCTCTCTCACACACACACACACCTCTCTCTTTTTCTCTCTATCATCTGTGTATCTGCCTCTCTCTCTCTTTCTGCATGTCTGTCTGTCTAACTTTCTCTCTGTGTGTCTGTTTTGTTTGTCTCTCTCTCTCTGATTGTGCCTCTTTTCTGTCTGTCTGTCACTGTCTCTCTCTCACGCTCTCCGTGTCTCTGTGTGTATGTCTGTCCGGCTGTCTCTCCCTTTCTTTCTGTGTCTGTGTGTCGTGTCTCTTTTTCTCTGTCTGTCTGTCTGTGTGTGCCTCTCCCACCCTGTCTCTCTTTGTGTCTCTCCCTGAATCCCTATCTCTCTTGTCTTACTTTCCTTTCTCATTCTCTCTCTGTCTGTCTATCGCTGGTGATTGACGGGGCTACTGGTAGTGGTAGGTCCTACTTTTTTCCTTTCCTGTTATCTTTCTTCTTGCTGTTTCCTCTTAATTCATCCTGAGATCACCGCAATGGTGGACGGGGTAAATTTCAAAGAAACAAACAAACAAAAATCTGTCTGTCTGTCTATCTCTCTCTTGTCCACATTCCTCACTCCCTATGTTCATGCTTGAGAAATAGGTGTTCTTTCGGAGTATTTACGAGGTCATGAGTTGAAAATCAGTACTTTTAAGTGTTATTTAAATTTAAGAGTAGACTGGAGAAATATGTGTATTTTTAAAAACAGATTTTTCTATTTAATTCAAAAACTAATATTAACTAATAAGATTTCAGACCTGAAATTTTGTCAGAAATTACATATCGCCAGTATCTACTGAAATCTACAAAAAAAACATTTTCGCGCCAAAATGACTTTTATGTGTTTTTTCAGTGTAAACGTTGAAGCTCTGCTATTATAGTGATAATGCAGTTACCGCACTTTTGCGAGAAATGAATTAATAATTTAGTGCAACTAGCAAATGTCATGTATCCAACTGTTGTGACTGCTTTCCACTTCTTTGGGTTTTTTTTACCATTCTAAGGGGATTCAGTAGTCTATATGTAAGGTGTAGACTCTCAACTCAAAGATTGATGGTTCAAGCTCCACCAACGATTGAAAACTTTTTCCAAGTTTTTTAAATTGTAAAATTAGCCCCCTGGTCCATGTAGGTCGATCGACACCTGGTCACATCGGAGACTGATGATGAGAAGGAGGTCCCATGTGCAGAGATCACAACACTCTATGCATGTTAAAGATCCCCGTCCACCATTGCGGTGATCTCAGGATGAATTGAGAGGAAACAGAGGCTGTGTAAAAGGGCAGTCTGGCAAAATAAACAAATCCTACCAAAAACCCAGAGATCACCTTAGTTGTGGATGTAGGTAAATCAAATCAAATCAAATCAAAATCACCATTCCATTCTACTCTCTAGGCTTTACTTTTTGTTGCCCAGTCCGAGTCATATGTTTACATTTTTGATCAAATTTTTTGGGTGTCTGACTGCGTCTCGCACCAAGACTGATGGATTTGTCAAAATATGCTTGATGAATTTCGGGCAGATGGGTCAGACTTTGAGTCTGATACCGATAACGCTAATGAAGCCGCAAATAGTAGAGAGAGAGGCAAAATGTGAAGTATTTGAAGATGAAGGGGTTAAGCGATTGACTGTATTGATGATATTTTTATTATTATTGATATAATAGTATTCTTCTTGTAGATTTTCATTTCAATGCAACCCAGGTTTTCACATATTTAGACAATATGACAATGATAACGCCATTAGAATTAGACTTTTTTTCATCTCACCTAGGTCAAGGAAATTGTCAAATAGTCAATGTAAGTAAAGACTGAAAATACTCCTAGTAGTGAGGTATCCAAAGAGGACACTTATCTCCTAGAACTACTAGTAGTGAGGTATCCAAAGAGGACACTTATCTCCAGAACTACTAGTAGTGAGGTATCCAAAGAGGACACTTATCTCCTAGAACTACTAGTAGTGAGGTATCCAAAGAGGACACTTATCTAGATCCTAGTAGTGAGGTATCCAAAGAGACACTTATCTGAAGTCCTAGATCTACTAGTAGTGAGGTATCCAAAGAGGACACTTATCTCCTAGATCTACTAGTAGTGAGGTATCCAAAGAGGACACTTATCTCCTAGATCTACTAGTAGTGAGGTATCCAAAGAGGACACTTATCTGAAGTTATCTCCTAGATCTACCAGTAGTGAGGTATCCAAAGAGGACACTTATCTCCTAGATCTACTAGTAGTGAGGTATCCAAAGAGGACACTTATCTCCTAGAACTACTAGTAGTGAGGTATCCAAAGAGGACACTTATCTCCTAGAACTACTAGTAGATTAGTAGATTCAAAACGGGGAGAGGTTTACTTTAACTTATTTATAAAATAAAAGAATTTTTCTTCAATTTGTCATACTTCTTTTTCACACTTTTTGTTAGGATTAAAAAATTGACCTGTGGACAATAGGCATAAGCGGCCAATCCCATTGCTGATTGATAAATAATACAAATAATGTCCAAATTCTGAGTCTTTTTAACGATTTAAGGAGAAAACAAAATTGATAGAAGAATGCTCATCAGTGAGAGGTGCTGGTTCTAAATAATCAGTGATAAGAGAGTTGAAAGTAGAAGTAGACAATTTTGAAAATGGGATAAGTTTGTATTAAAGTTGAAGAATTGTTTTTTTTGTAAATCAGCATTAAATCATTTATGAATATGAATAAATTAACAATGTCCACAAATGTGTGAAAATATTAGTGAAACTGTCTAAATGTGCAAGGAGGGTTAGCAAAATTTGCCCGGGCGTAAGACCATAATAATTAAATATTATATAATAATATATAGGATATGACATTTGTCCTTCAAACCAAATGATCAAACGCATGTTCCTTTCGTGTCTTTATAACTATTGTAGGCTTTGGACCAATAGAAAACATTTAGGTAAGTAGAGTCAAGCATAGAATCTGAACAAAGATTTCCATTTTTCTGCCCATTTTGAAACTCTAACCTTGTAAATCAAGGAGCGCATTTACTTGTTTAGATCTTTCAAAACCTGTCACCTTGTAAGTCCATTATTATATTAGTAATATTACAAATGTTTTTTTCTCTCCATTTACTACATTATATTTATAGCTCAGTCGGTAGAGCGTCTGACTGACAATGAGTGACATAAAGAAACTTGAGTTTGATTCTCAGTGGGGCAAATTTTGCTAGCCCTCCTGTTGACCCAACAGCTAAATGGGTAGCTAGGTCTAGACAAGACGAAATTAAAAATGGCACGGAAAACAACAAACTACCACATTATGCCGTGTAACTAGAAAAATCAGGACTCTACTCTTGATTACCCTACATTCAATGCAGAGTATGGGACTCACTCTATTCTAAAGACTAAAATCCAAAAAGTGTAAAATAGTGTGTGCAACCCTATTCATGATTTAATATTATGGTTTTTTTTTTTTTGGCTTCTTCGGAAAAACTATGTCACTATCAGGCAGACTTGCGTGATAAGACAGCTTGACCGTCGATACACTGTTCACATCTTCTGATATATAGAGGCACAATGGCTTTGACTTAATAAAAATATTGTTGGGAGCTTTTTACCATATGGAGTCGCTGCTTTGCTTAAAGAACTGGCTCCTTTTTTGCTTAAACTTTAAACTCAGAAAGGTATCACCCATATCTTGATGGCTGCAGTGCAAGTATCAGCATAAAATTTACAGAAAATTAATAAAGATAAAAATACAAATAATAGTCCAATTAGCAAATCAAACAGTAATCACATGCCTGATTTTCCTTTTTCTTCTTTATAATTATAAGATCTTACTAAGAGTCTTAGTCTTAGTCTTAATCTTTGCTACAAACCATAAATGCCAAGTGTCAGTTAAGAGCTCTAAGTTTTTAATTTCGTCTTAGATTTAGATAATTCTTTGCCTTCCCTTTTACTCTCCTACTTCCATTTACATTTCAAATTGTTTCATTTGTGGAGAAACTTCAGGGCTCTTGAAAGACACACAACATATTATTATTATTATTAAACAAAGAAATTGAAAAGCATTAAAAAATGTAATTTGTTTATTTCACTCAATTGGACATGCTCTATAATATCTACTCATTAGTTTTTTCAACAGTTACGCATACACATCATCATTCATACACACACACATTTTCAAACTCGGCAGATGAATAAAGAAGTGACTGAAAGATAAAGAAAGACATTCAATTTATATACTTTGGCTTACAACACTGCAAGAATGTATCAGAAGCTCATAAGTGTGCTGAATGGCCCATTTAAAAAAAAAAAAAGGAGAAGAAATAGGACTAAAAAATAATTTGTGAAAAGAAACCTAACATTGATTGAGCAGTGGCATTGAATCCAATGCCCCCCCCGCCCCCCCCCCCCCCCCAATCGCTATGGGGCCCCCGATCGCTAAAGAATTAAGCTGCAGGTCCCTCAACTGACCTGAAGCCAACTGAGGCAGTAAGTGACATTGGTGCCATTTCAAAGGCTCTCTCAGAGCTCAAACGACCAATGTAGAAGAAGCAGATTTAGATAACTTAACATTCGAGTAGAATACAACCTTTGTTAAAACTGCTGTTCATTGCAAATCAGTGAGTGCCGTGCTCAACTCAATCATTCATACAAAAGTTTTGGCAAGAATCACCCAGTATTAACAAAATTTATCATAATTGAAATCATACAAAACAGATGTCTAACTCATAGACTACCCAAGGTCTGACACAAGATTATGGCGGGTACCCAAAAAAAAGTAGTAGTTTAAAAAATTCGTAACTTTTTATTTGTTAGTATTTTCTCTTCATTTTTTCAAACATAGTGTTCATAAGAGATCAAACTTATATTGGAACCAATAAAAATTGGTTACGTATCGTTTATTTGTCTGAGTGGGGATGAGTGAAAGGGTGATATTGAAAAGCTAAAATTGTTTTGGGTGGAGACACCATTCACACAATACACTACTTCCATCAGTAAACTGATGGAAAACAATGAGCCGGTAAACTGATCGAAAACAGTGCGGTCTTTATGCTGTTTCTGACTTGTAGTACTAGTGGTAGAAGTTGCACTGCCAGCAGTAATAAATTCATAAAAAATCAACCATTCACACTAGAGAGCTCGTTCCTGTATGAAGCAGAAGAATATTAATAAGCTTAGAAGATGCCCCTTACTGCAATCGCGTATTTGCAATCTTTCTATACTTATGACCCGGTAACGTTATGATCGCACATATGCGACAATTGTACTATGGCATAAGTATAGTGTGATCGCACCCATGTGACAATGGTAGTCTATGAGTTAACAAAATTTACCATAATGGAAATCATACGAAACACTCAGACTCAAAAGGCAGTGGGGATAACTCTTCTTGTAAATATTTTACGTTTCAACATTATAAACATATGACTTTTATTTCAAACAATGAACTTCTCCTCTTCTACTTTCTCCTCCACAATTTCCTTTTTATACGGAATAAAATCATGTTTTAGATGCAAATCTACATCTTTCTCTGTGATTGTGGGTTTCATGTCATAACCTCTGGCTGAGGGTTTAAGCAAGAACATTGTGATCAGCATCTTGAGAGTATCATCATTGAAGCCCTTTATCTGTCAATGAAAAAAATAAACAAATGAAGTAATATTTACATCAAAACAATATTCTTGTTTCTAATTTATACATCTTGTTATCTAGGAATTCTAACATGTTTTTTTCCTCCATAATTACATACCTTAGTTATCAAAAGGCATTTATGGGAATGGAAAAAAGAGGATGATGTCACTTTATATTCCTCATAGAGGGTCATAGCCAAAATAATCAAGCTCATAACAGGAACTCAACTGGTCTACTCATGGAAAGCAGTGCTCATTTCAGAAGCCAAAGGGCCAATTTTGTTTATTTCTCAACTTGGGCATGGAAATACTGACTGGGATTTGCCCTGCTACTAGCTACAAATAGTATAAACCAACCCTAAGGCTGTATTGTAAATGCCGTGGCGGCACTGTCTTACAAACTTCCCTTGCGATTTTGGGAGAGTAGACATACATTGCAATCGGAGTGCCTACTATTCAAGACCCACATGTGAACGACCAATGACCCCATAATAAAAAAAGTGTAGACACTGTGTGCGACCTTACAGTCTTTGAAGCTATAGTCGGAAAATTACAACAAATTTTTAAATTAAAAAATCCAAAAACTTCGATCCTTGGCACCCAGGGATAGTTTGTCTCACAGGTTGATTTTAGCGCTGCACTCAAATCAAAATCTCCATGAGTTTGCCATAAAAGTGAGAGGGAAGTGGATTGGTGCCACTCAGATATTTACTAGAAATTATAGAGATTCCGCCACTTCTGCAAGTTGAAAATGGTTCCCAGTTAAAAAATCTGTGATGAATATGTGAAGCCACTGTGTTTGGAGCCTAAAGTGAGTAAGCTGCATCTACAATCCAGCACTTTGTTGAATTGGAGATGAACCAAGTTGAAGATCATAAGCAAAGTGTGTAAAATTGAAATGCTTTTACCAAACTCGGAAGCACAGCTCATGAATAAACATACATATCGACAAAACGATGTAAAACTGAGAGGCAAATTAAAACAATCTGATTCAACTTGAAGAAGGTAAATCTGCATGACCTCAAATTTTGTTAAAACACATGACAAAAGAAATTCATCGTGATGTGGCTTGTATGAAATTTACCCCTCCATAATATGGGTGAATTCAGAGGAAACCGCAAGATAAAAAGATAAGTGAAAAAATGAAAGGAAAGAAGTAGCAGAACCCACCAACCGCCTCTCGTGAAGTGAAAAAGTGACCAGTCTATGAACCAAATAAAATCATAAAAAACAAAACTTCATTACTAAAACTGAATAAAAATAAGTTGGCACACAATGTACTAATACTAATGGGGAACGCAGATCATCATAGTAATCTAGCCACATGTACCGTAGCTGGTATGGGCACGGAAGAATATGAAATGGGCTATCCAGGAAAGACCATCCTTCATGGAACAGTGCAAAGAGGGAGAAGATGAGATAGACATAGGTTTGTTTTGTTTGTTTCATAGAGAATTCCACTGTCCATCATATCAAGGGGAATTAAGAAGAAAACGAAAGAGAGGTGAAAGGTGCAACCGTTAGGAGAAATGGAACCTACCAGTAGTAATAGTAGTACTAGCATCACCTGAAAACTGCCCACATAGCCGGAGGAAGAGGTAGACAGACAACATCCCTGAATGGACTTGGGAAAAACACACGTCATTCATTCAAAGAGACCAATTGTGAAAGACATATTTTTTACAAACCTCTCCATTTTCAATACAGTCAAACAGAGGCATTTCATCTGTGTGCCAACAAAGGTTGACCATACTGTTGGCCTCATTTGACTTCCACAGCTCCAAGGTGTTCAACTGACAAGCCAAGAAGGAGAACTTGCGACCATCACTCATTACTGTCTGACTAGTCAAAGGATACGTTAAACCACTAAACCACTGAAACCTGAAATAAAAAGGATATTTAAAGGCAAAAGTAAACGGGAAAAGATGTAAAATGCACATGAAATCTGAATCTGATGAATGTACTTCAGGCCCAGCTCACATAGGAAGACACGTGAAATGAGATAAGCGAAGTCTGTAATATCTCACGATGTGAGCAAAAGTGGCAACAGAAGATGTGAATGACAGTCTCATATAAGAAGTAACGACACGCCAGAAATGAGAAACATGTGAGGTGGTGTAAGAATAGGATGGAAATTGAACAGCTACACTTTCTTGTGTGGCTTGTCATGGTCAACAGAAAATAAACAGGAAGCAGTGGAAGCCTTTTCTCTGTTTGAACATCGAATGTGTGGTGTGAGACGTTTGAGTGTCAACGTTTCACTTGCCTTCCTATGTGAGCTGGGCCTAATGTTGATTATGACAGGATGCATGATGGAAGGCAGTTTTAGGCATATAGCCGAGGTGGCTATCAGATTTCAATTTCTCCCTTCTTTTATGTTATGCAAGCAGCAGTAATTGCAAGAAATAGCATTGTATTTACTCAACAAATTCATCGTCAAACAGTTCATGTGTAATTCATAATTGCAATATAAACAAAACTGGTTATGGTGTGGCATCACCAGCGACTATAAAAAATTGTTACATACTGAAATAAAATCTACTTTTTCTTTAATTTATTTGATGATAATTGCCACTCTATTTTGAGACTAGCTCACTTGACAGCTGGAATAAATTGTAGATTTGGTGCATCAGGGAACTGAATTACGTTATTGAACAATATAGTATCTTAGCGATCGTTCTGAACTTTAAAAAAAAAAGGAGTTTCATTCAGTCAGCGGGCCTGGTTAGGTGGAGTGTAATTATGCGAGCAAGCATGTGTCTGCTTGAATGTATGAAGTGCAG
Source organism: Doris montereyensis (assembly GCA_037039925.1). Classification (NCBI taxonomy): domain Eukaryota; kingdom Metazoa; phylum Mollusca; class Gastropoda; order Nudibranchia; family Dorididae; genus Doris; species Doris montereyensis. The sequence goes on from JAXRKP010000244.1 coordinate 374,021, forward strand.
GGAGAGGAAGAGAGTAGAGCAGGGGATGAGGGAGCAGCAATGGAATCTTGTACTCAATGACTCACAATTGATTGACGATTTGCATTTTGTCTACACATGCACCATTTACCATTTGTTCACTACAAACGTCACACACACAAACCTTGCTATATCCCTGTACACGCATAGCCCTCCTCATGGCCTGACTGTGTGATTACCTGATTGACATTTCTTGAAATTACAATACATGCGTGGCGTCGTGGTTAGGTTGCTAGATCATGAGGTCCTGGTTCGAATCTCAGCAAAGCTAGGCCTGCCATTGTGTTCCTTGGGAAAGACATTTAACATGCATTTTTCCCTTTTAATGCAGGTTAAAATGGGTACAAGTACTAGCTTGGGATGAAAAACCTGCACCAGACTAGCGTCCTGTCCAGGATGTGATTATTATCACCTGTTCCGCTTCATGCTATTGAAACCGGGATATGCTCTCGCTCTAGGGGCCGTCATGACCTTGAAGGAACTTTACTGGGGTTTTTTTTTACGCACACAGGAAAAATCCTGCCCCAGGACTTTTTCTATTTAATTCAAATAGAGCGCAAACTGGGGATTCTAACAAGTCCTGCTGTAGGCAATCTTCCGGTGTCATTGTAACTGGGGGTAATGTAGGTAAGCACTACTGTATACCTTGCCATGGAAGGAAAGAACACTATGACCCAACCTGGCTGTTATCACTTGGAACACATGGCAAGACAATCGGCATCGATGCAACCTTCACAGTGCGAGTAAAAAACTAGAAACAATGAAAGCTTCAAAGATCAAACTAATTGCAACGATTTCATACTAGACAGATGTATGGCATAAATCTAGATGAGAATGTTTTATTTTCTGTTAAAATATAGTAAAATAACAAAATACAATATTCTCTTTCTTTAAAATACACTTGGACAAAAAAAAAAACAGAAAAAAGAAAAAGAAAGTCACCTTGGTTATAAGCTTGTGCTGCCAACCATGAAAAATTCATTAGAAGTCCACGACCCAGATTTACAGTTTTTAGCAGTTTGGAGTCCAAATTGCTCATCCAGATTATCACCTTTGTTGTAGGTTGACACAAAGCCGATCAGCCCATATTCACAGGGATCACCTAAGTTGTGGCCTGAAAGTAAAGAAAACCCAGACATGACAAAGTATGAATAAAAGATCTTGTCATGTCAAAAAATAAAGCAACTGAACAAAGTGATAAACTGAATTTGAATGTGGCATGTATACATATGCAGTGGAACCTCTCTAATCGGGAAGTCTCGGTGGATTGCAGTTTGAGGTACCTAAGTCCTTCTGTGAGTGGTAAAATGCAGAATTAAACGAACAAGTAGCCACAGGACCAGTTGATCAAAAGGAAGATGGCATTCATCAAAGATGTCACTCACACTAACAATCGATCTTCCTTGGACGGTAGATAGATAAGACACGTAATCAAGAAGGCATGGTGGGTCGTTAAATCACCTCGTGTCCACCCTTGCGATTGACGGATGAGGCGGGCAATAAAAGACTATGACAGTGCACACCTTTCTAAGCGCTGCCCCGTGTCAACATCGCACTGCATTGTTAGGTGGACGAGCAAGATCTGGACGTCTGGTGTGTATGGCTTATGGTCGCTGCTAACTGGCACTTATGACATCGTGTACACATTATGCAATGTATAACACGAGTAATAATTGATGTTTTGCTAACACAGAAACCAAATTGGGATAAAAAAGTGAGTGTTGGGAATATATAAATTTGGGGAAATGATGATGACAATCAATGCAAAATTAGAAAATTGTCCTGATTGGCCGAGGACCTTTCCTGTTTAGAGGTGAAATAAAATAGAAACAATTCCGTTCCTGGGAATTCTTCCCGATTGGCCAGGTTTCCTGATTCCCCAATTTGAGAGGTTCCACTGTACTAGTATATTCTATTTAAATTGAGTACAGTCAAAATGATTTGATGAAAATTCATGGACGATATTGAAATTGAAAAGAAAAAAACTCAACGTAGTAAACCAAACACAAACTAGTTTGGGTCAAAACAGCAAGGGGGAGGGTTGGGTGTGTATGTGTGGTGGGGTTGCACACCTCATGATTTTGTTGCAGCGATCTGTACAGATGGTGTGTGCGTGTAGAGCAATACCCTTCTTTACTATTCAAAGACAAATCCCAGGAAGATCATCTTTTCATCAGAATTTACCTCAACCACAATATTCACTTATCAAAGAGAGAAAATCAAAGTTGCCCTTTTAAACGTGTGTGTGTGTGTGTAAATTTTGGAATTATGTAACAACATTTCATCTCAGATTCCCCTCATACTATAGACTATAAAGACTATTTTTATCACTGTTAATGTGTTATTTTTTAGGCTAAATCAAGTAAATATTGATCTAGAAATAAATTTTTACTAATCTTAAAAATCTCCTATTTTGTTACATTGTATTTTAAAGACCATATGAGTTTACTGAGTTTTTAGCTAAATTGAATGAAATGGCTAGTTTAGATGCCCAAATCTAAAAAAAAAAGGCCCAGTGTGTTTCATAATGTTTAAATATGAATTTGTTGTCATATTTAGCAAAATTGAACGAAATGGCTAGTTTAGATTAAAAACCCCAGTGTATTTATAGTGTTTAAATCTAACTTTCATTTACCCACTTAAAAAATGGGCTGATCTGATAGTTCAAATTCACCCACTTGAACCACAATGGCCATATTTGCCTTTTGAATGAACCGAAGAAAACACGAAAAATACCCTGTCCCCATAATTAAAAACAAATAAGCTTTATTCATTGCACGTTATGAAAACTATGTCTTTCTTCAGGTAGTAGAAACGATCAACATTCAATTAATTCATTTATCTTCTTGGTCAAGTCTTTCATGGGCTGAGTAACAAAAACAAAAAACACACATTGTAGGCAACTGGTGCTGGCGCCAATTGCTGTCCCATGGGCAAAATACGATTATGATACAACCGATGTCCCCTTGAAAGGCCTAGTAAAAAGTTACAAATACTATTGGGGCCTAAACTGAGGCTTCTCGATAGCGAAAAGTTCAAAAAGGAATTGATATACAACTGGTGGCCTCAGGATTCACTTCCTTAAATAAAAACCTGCTAAAAATCTTTTCCATAGGAGAAGAAAAGAACAAAACAAGCATAAATAAAGTCACAGTTAAACAGGTAGCAAAACCAAAACACAAAGGCATCCTGTACTCAGTGAAATGCACACATATAGCTAATATGTATATATCATAATATGCCTGCTGTCCTTGGGTCAGAAAAGAATTTCATATAAACAATGCAGGGCTAGAGTGTCTTTGTAGTAATTGAGGCCTATAGTCTTATTCACGTATAAACACTAGAAAATACCATTGGCAATACAATGAAGAACCTTTCTTTATCAGTTCCCATGCTACCTTTTGGGGAATGGGATAGGGCAATCTGGATTTCATATCTGTTTCCCTGAATCTGCCGGTTGTGGGCAAGCAAATGATGAGCCCTTTGCACCCTGGGTAGGTGGTGGAGCTGCCCCCTGGATACTCCCTACCGGGCATTGATTATGATTTTCTGTTATGGTTAACAAGGCAGCAGGTAGTGATATTCAGCCAGGATTAACTCCCTCAGCCTTTGGTCAGCCAAGACCTGCTTGCAAGACAGCAGGAGACTCATAGAGGGCGGGGTCGCCTAGTCAAAAGTCCCCACACAGTTGCAAGCACCTGCCCACTGCCCAGATTATTTTTTAGTATTATTGTTAATGTTGTGAACTGACAAACTGTTCTATGAATGCTGTTCTTAGGTCAGAAAGGACTTTCACTTAAATAATGGAAAGGTAGATTGTCTTTGTAGTAAACTAGGCCTAAATTTTTTTTAAGTATATACACTGGAAACTATCATTGGCAGTACAAGGAAGAATGTTCTATAGTAAAATAGTAGAATAAGAAGGAAAAGGTATGTGTATGGTAAGTGACACTGTAATTCTACCTTACAAAGCAACTTTTCCTTTCAACACGTATTGACGTTATTAATAATACCAAAAGAAACTTACCTGCCAAAAGGTTGGTCAGCTTGAAAAAATCTGTTTTTAGTAACACCATAGACAAAATACTTGTAATCGAGAACAGGCGCCTCACTTTCAATGCTCAGTCCACTTTCTCTTTCTACAAACTGGAAGATGATGTAATAAAAAGTATATACATATGTATGTATTTCAACAAACAAATTTAAGATGCACCAATCGTTCAAAATTATTAGCATCAGTTGATAGAACAGTTGATCTGACCCCCCCCCCCCCCCCCCCCCCCCAACTCAGACAGACCAAAAAATGTTCAAATTTTAAAGGATCATCATATCATTGGACAGTTTTCTCTGCCTTGCCCAGGAGTCCCTCCCCCATGAATTCTTGTGAAAAAGAGCAATTTATCAACCCTCCTCCATATTACTAAGGATTGAGTAGCAGGGATGGGGACAAGCTCTGAAAACCCCCTGAACTTTACCGCCCCTTTAAAATTTCAAAATACTATTACGTAAGAGCATTACATGAAAATACAGTATTACATGTATGTACAAGGAATATAAAGAAAAGGGCCGTAATATAAAAAAAAAACCCCCAATGCTATCAGAGATGCCAACTTTTTAGAATCAATATTCAAGAGAGATCTGTATCATCATAGTCCTGTTGTAGTACATTGCTGGACTGGCAAGGCAGGGTTTTGGAGTTCGAGTCCTGTATGGTAACTACCCATAAATACATCTATGGGTTTATTTTTCAAAAGTATATCAAGCTATTATAGTCTTGTAGACTATTCATCCTCTGACTTTATAAAACATGAGTGAAAATTTCACAGGTACCATGTGCATGGTGTGCAAGTTACAGATCCCATAGCAGTTATTAAAAAGTGTGATAGGCTCTAGCCACATAATTACTTAAAACACACACACACACAAAAACCCAAAAAAACAACCCAAGAACAGCCGAAAACCAGTGAATCGTCTCTTCATTTGGTTTATCTTCATTTCTTTACATTGAAATTCACCTCTTTTCACCAAACATTCTTCGTCCTCTTTTATCACAGTCACTAATTTCCATCATATTTTTCATGTTTTGTTACTCACTTTCTCCCATGGCCCTTTACTCTGCAGTCACTTTACTTCCCTCCAGAACATTTTACTACAACTACAATATTCCATAAATAATGTTCTCTTCAAGTATGCTTTCCCTCTCTCTATCTCTCAACAATGGCTACCTATAATGTAAAACCAATAGATGCAGACTTGCCACTCTTGGAATGAAAAATCTTAATCCAAGGTAAAAAATAGAAGTTTTAAAAAATGGCTACACGTGTGAGTTATCTCCCATTACGGACGTGATTGGTAAAGAGCGTGGATGTCAGTTGGACTCCTTTGTTTGTATTGAATTTTACCCCTTTAACAAATACATTGATCTCAGGCGAGAGAAAACAGCAATATTAAAGATCAAATAAAAGAAGAAAATGAAAGAAGAACCTAGCAGTATCCTCTATCCAGTAACCTCTATCCACCCACGTTGAAATCGAATCTCCGATATTAAAAGAAAAGCTTAAATAAAAAGCTTCACATTAATAGTTCAAGTCAAGCCCGAAATGTTCTACCAAGCGTATGGAACTAAGCCTAAAGTAATAACTTGCGACATTGAAAAAAAATCAATACTCATTATAGCCCACATGTAATATACTATTATTAACACAATACTATAGGTCCCTGCGTTGATCAGGATGCTGTATTACTGTATTACTATGTGAGTGTGTGTATTTATGTATATGTGTGTGTGTGTGTGTAAGAGAGAAAGAGAGAGAGAGAGAGAGAGAGAGAGAGAGAGAGAGAGAGAGAGAGAGAGAGAGAGAGAGAGAGAGAGAGAGAGAGAGAGAGAGAGAGAGATTGCGTCTTTCTTATAAGTATGAAGCAGAAGTGTCCCGCCTGTATGGGCTTTAACCAACCGATTTGAAAAAGGCAAAATCAATCGTAAAATAGTAAATGAGGTATAATTCTAGAGAAAAAAAAAACACAACACAACGGAGGATTAAATTTGAAATCTTGAATCCCAAAGGTCTGTAGATGTACTACTGCTACCACCGGTACCACTATTACTAGGTTTACTCTCTCTCTCTCTCCTTCCTTTTCCCTTCTGTCTCTCTCTTATTGAACGGCGATAAATGATACCATAGTGACTCACTCTCTCTGTTTGAGACCGTCCTAAATAGACTTAGACCCTATGTTTCCCCAAATGGTCAGTACTTGTGAGTACGTGTATAAAATGACACAAAAATACGGAGGTGGTCCTCTGTGCCAAAATCTCGGAAAACCCCCCATCCATGGAGCAGACACAATGCCAGAATCAATGGAAAATCGTACATGATGAATGGTAATCGGGAAGACCTGAAATTGGTATAGAAAATTAATGAAGCGAACGTATCCTGGATCGCTCAGAACGATGGAGCCGATCGTTTTACAGCTAAAACTCTAGAAAATTCAATTTTTCGTACTCTTCAAAAATCAGTACTTAATCTCGTGGTTTCATAGTTCTGTTATTAGCATCAATTTTTGGAACTAGGCTGGTCTGCATCTAATTTAAATCCATGCCATCCTCGCAAAAGAATAACATGTCTCAACCCCATCCCATAAAAAAATACGGTAACCCTTGAACTAGCCTATAATGTAAACATCTGAGCCGTCGTGTACTTTATGGCAATTATGGGTTAGATGAATTTAAAGTGAAAAAACAAGGCATAATTTGATGTCAGAGGTAAAGACAAGGACACATTTTAAGCAGCTTTTATTTTTATCTATTTCAAACGCCCATAAAAATGTTTAGGCTCTTTTAGACACTATTTTCTTTTTATCACATTCTACAGGCAATGACCTTTCAGAAAATAAAATTAAGGGTTTATAGCATCAATTAACATTCTTAAAATTTATAATACCTATTTATGATGCATGCATAGAGCATCCAGAAAAAAAAGGTATGATTTTTTCACCGTCAAAGAGTGGAAACATGTATGAATAGGTTACAGAAACAAAAATAAAGCAAAAATTACGTATGAACTGACTTTTCAAGCTATTCTTGTATTTATGTCATTGAAAAAACTGATGTGATACTAGACCTAAAAGTTGTCTCAGGCTGAAGATCTACTTGCCATAGTGTCATCATCAAAATTTCACCTCATTGAAGCTGTTGACAGAAAAATGTGTCAATTGAGGTTAAGATATCACAGAACCAAAAATGGAAAATAAAAATCTAAAAATCTGTCATAAAATAATACGGTATGCACCCCTGAAATTGGTATAGGAAATTATCGAATTTGAACAGATCCTTGAAAAAGATCAAAGAACTGAAATACGTATGTCATTAGTAAAGAAAATTCAAAAGTGAAAAAACTCAGTGCTAAATGGTCCTGACATCGTAAAGTCATAACAAAGGTAATCCTAACACAAATTTTAATTAGCATCAATTTTTATCTTTAGATCTCAAAACATAGATTCCAGTCTAAATCTAGTGATCTAATTTTAGACCAATCTCTTGGATCTATAGACACTGAACAAGAGAAATTTTCCATATATCAGATATTCAGTAGGAGGAAGAAAACCAAACCTTACAGTTGGCTATAGTCAAGTTTATTAAACCCAAAAAGAACTTAGAAAATAAAATGACACCAGAAAACAAGAAGAGGAGGTTTGTAACATATGGTAGATTTTTAAGATTCGCATTTTATAGACATCTGAGCGGCAGAAGAATCGGACCTAGAATCAATTTATGAGAAAAGTCAAGAAACACAAGGCAAATGAAAGATAACGCTGCCAAGTCCACCCAAAATAGAGAAAAACGCACAAAAATTTTACGAAACATGTACTGAAAAAGAGAAAGAACTGAAATAAAATAAACGCAAAATTTAGAAAAAAATTCTTTTACTTTCTCCCAAAAACCTTTCTAATGAAATAATGTTGTTTATAGTTCATTGAATTCCCTGATGGAAAATTTGTCATCCCAATTACATGATGCTAGCCATCCTCAAAGAAAATATTATGATCTCAACCCCATCACCCAAGACCAAATTTAACCTCATTGAAAGCAAGCAAAGAATTAAATCCCACATGAATTAAATTCCATTGAAAAAACAAATAATTTCACTCTAAAACACGACATTGCAGTCACCAAGAAGAACACAACAAAAATATTTTTATGGAGATTTCAATCTAAATTAAACAGCAAAAATGTTTCACTAGAATGTACTTCAGACATCCCATAAGTACAAGTCAACAAAAGCCAAAAATCTTCAAAGAAGAAATTCATCTAAATCAATATAATTTAAATGTCTCAAATTCTATAATAAAGCAAAGACATCACTTTGCAAATCATAGTCCGTAAAACAAAATTAGCCAACATCCAGAAATGCATTAGTACCCCTATTTGACCCTTTACAATTCTATCTGATACTTAGAAATGATCTCCAAGAAATCATTGTCAGCAGCACCAGCAAACTTCAAGTTTACATGTATGAAATAATCCAGGGAAAGACTTCTCTAAGTTCTTGAACAAAACAGAAGAACTCAAACCTGAGAGATACAGTGAAATGCAAAGATTTGCAGCCAGAGACCCAGTAATCAACAAGCTGATGGAAATCATTTGTGGCCTGAAACAATAAAACATTGAGACTACGACCATATTCAATGCGAGACGAACTGAGCATCGATGATGGGTTAGTGTTTAAATCAACTTCTAATCCTATGAAACCTTCAGGTCACCAAGGTATACAGAAAACTATTCAAACTGGCCTGGAATGAGACATTGAAAACATTGCAAACAATGTGAAACTGTCAAAAATAAGCCACAACAAAAGAACTGATATGAAATTAGAGTATTTGCTGCGATAGTTGGTGCTTATCATCATTGGCTATTAGACAGAAATCATCCCTCACTACTCTTTGAAAAAATTCCAGATGATACCACATCGTCAAAGATTGTGAACGGTCAAATGTCAATAAAAAGATCGTTTTCCAATTAAACAGTTTTGACATGCCCTTTAATGTTTGACAAAAGTAAATGAACAAACTTCCTGAATCAAAAATCAAAAATTAAATCCCAGAAATCAGAATTACAAATGAAAACACTATCAAACAGAAGCCATTGAAAATTAGTAAATCAAATCCAAGTCACAGGAAATAGCAAAAAGGTCAAAAACTGCTCAAAGGTCTTAAGACACGACTACTTTAAGAACGTCGTAATAATGTACACATGCATAATTAGCTCAAATTTGGAATTAATCATTGGCCCTATCCACAATTATATGCAATGCATCCGAGCAAAGAATTAGAGGGTTCACAAACACATGTTATTCCAAATGCATTAAGGCCAGTTCTTGATAAGTCAAGAACAACCTGACGCAATTTTTACTAAAATTTGCATCTAGATGGCCATAGAATGAAAAAATTGAAATAATTTATGAATAACACTCAGAGAATGCAGAAGCCCTCATCACAATTGGAATGCATAACCTAACCTAGCAGTCAATCTCCCAATGTCACCCATGAAAACATTGCTCAAATGTTTCATCCTTATCTGCTGGATATCAACCATCTTCTGATTTTCTATAATTATACAACTTGTTTGATTGGCGTCTTGGTTCAAAGAATTAAATCCATGTCCATTGAAAACAAAACAAATCATTTGCACTAAAAAAAATAGCTCAAAATTGGAATTAAATGTGGCCCTAACTATACTATCAGTCCAAGAAAACAGGACAATGGTCAATTCATTGTAAATATGTAATGTTTTATTGTTTTTAAGTAACTTTTTTGATTCATAAAATCATCTTGATTTTGTATAATTTAATAAACTTTTGAGCATACCACTAAAATTACAAGATGAAATAATACGATGGTCCAAAACAGTTTTCAGTATATAATCTGGTCCTGTTCTAAAATGTTCAATTCCATGTCTATCCCAGAGCGCTCTCACAATAACATCTTCATCATACATGGAAGTAAATGTGTACATGTATCACTGAAATGGGTTATTAGAGTATCACACACATCGCAAAACAAGTTTTGAAAGCGTTTTGTGTTTATTCAAAGAGTCTGTCCTAACAATCATTTCGTTTTCCATTAAAATCTGATCCATTAAACTCTGTTTCACTTTCCCTACATGGTTTGATTTGTTCACTTTGATTCTATTTCAGAATAAATAAGTGATCTGTCCAATGCAAGACACGACTTTTCGTGACATAACAAATTTCAAATAATCAGGGTGATCATTGTACGGTAAGCATTAATACACTTCATCTCAGACGTATTCAGGTGGTCTAGTCTGCCTTGGACATCAGGAATATTTGAAGATCCTCTCCTGGCCTTCTGCCACAACCAGGCGTACTTGTGATCCATGTCTCCCCATTGACCTGGAGGGTATTTCGGCTTAATGGGAGGATATTCAACATCCTGATCAATTGCTTGAACTTCCCTGCTTTGTACTTTCAAATTTTCTCTAGCAGAAGTTGCTCAACAGACGGCATTGTGCATTTGCAAATGAATAGCTCCAACACCGTGAGCAATGCCTGAACACAGGCAAGGACATCGCCATCTTGGTTATCTTTGAAATGACAACCTACAACATATTAGTAAAAGGCGTCTAGTTCTAATCAACATCCGGATAATTAATCCTCCGCTAAAAATAAAATTCGGCGTATATTGCAGACATGAATAATTCTAAATACTGATACAACTACTAATTACTACTTCTACCGGGTACTTCTACTACTACACGTATTACTAAATATATTACTACTAATATTACGACTACTACTACTACTACTACTACTACTACTACTACTACTACTACTACTACTACTACTACTACTACTACTACTACTACTACTACTAAAGACAAGCAGTGAGAATAATGACACTAAATGATATTAAAGCCTCATAGGAACAAAAACGTGACAAAATTCAAGGAATAGAAGGACAAATCTTGGCCACCATTGAGTTTAGAGATCTATCACAACCTAAGCGATCTAAGTATGCACTTAGATCGCGTAGATCACAGCCCTAAAGTCTAACCATGAATATAATGTCAAAGAAAACTAAATAAGGTGGGGGGGGTACTGATGAAGTAAAAGGAGATATCAAAAGGAGAAAAAAAGAGACAGATGCTCAAATAATTTGAAGAAGGAGGAGATAAGAAGAGAAAAAGAAGAGCGTGAAGGAGAAGAAGAAGAAGATCAATGAATGAGGAGGAAAAGGAGGATGAGGAGAGGAGGATGAGAAGAGGAAAATGATTAGATGAGAGAGAGAGAGAGAGAGAGAGAGAGAGAGAGAGAGAGAGAGAGAGAGAGAGAGAGAGAGAGAGAGAGAGAGAGATGAGAAATGAGTGTGTGACGAGTGTTGGGTTGAGTAAAAATATTAAAATAATGACTAAGAACTCTTTTTTTTACGGTGAACAGTATTAACAGTGGCAGGAAACGCGCTACGAAAAACATCAACACAAACTTACAGACAAACTTTCAAGTCTCCTCGAGTATCCCGCAATATCAGCGGCGTTCCGTTCAATGAATGGTATGCTGCCAGTGTTAAACTCTGAAAAATTATAGGCTATGTGCAAGTAAGTAAGCAACTGTGCTAAAGTAAAAAACAAAGTCACCCTTCGTCTTCTCCAGTTGTAAAATTACAATTATATTACAGTAGTAACCGCCTAATGTCCCGGTCAGTCTGGGATCCCACTTTTCTAAGAAGCGGATTTGTTTTCTATACAAATTAGCCTCCTAACATCCCACCCGGTCTGTCTAACAGACCGGACAACAATTTCTTACTATGCACTATTTGAGTTGTTGGCATGCTAGATCTAGATCTATTAATTGTTTCACTCAATGATTACCCATGAATGACACAGCCAACCCATTCATAATTTAAGTGTTGTAAATTGCTTAACCTGGCCAATAGGAGATAACATAGTGCCGCTCAGCACACAACTTTGCACCTTCACCTGTGGTGGGATGGCTGTCTATTTCTGTCCTGCCCCAACGAACATTGTATCGCGAAAACTGGATTTTGCCTTGCTCCTCCGGTCAACTTTGCGCGCAAAGGTCAACCAATTATGTTTTAGAAAACTGATGCTATCTTGATGTCATCAGTGAGTCTTGGTAGAATCCAATAAGATAGAAGATGTCAGGTCTCATGGTGTGAAGAACAGACCCTTCTGTTACAGAATGAGGAAGGATTTTACACATATGTTCAATCCCACTTTTTCCATTTCCCAAGGGTCGGATGTGAGGCGGAAACTACTGTTATATCACACAAGGTCTAGAGTCTAGTATGATAAAATATGATATTCATTACCAGTTGACAAAACAATATTGTATAGACCTCTAGATCTGGATAGATTCTATCTATCAAATATAATATATATGTTATATCATGAAGAATAAAGGCAAGAGTTCCATAGTTTGCACATTATTAAAATTTCGCTAGTGAGCAAAATTCAATGAGAATTAAACATAACTCAAAATCGTCAAAACATTTTTAGATACACAGTAGTCTGCAGCTAAGTGCTTACCGCCAAAGTGCACAGTCCCTCAAAGTGCACGGTCATCGTGTGAACCAGCATTTATTCGGTACTCCTTTTAATAAGAATTAATATCCAGGCGACACAAGGAATGGTTTGCCAGATAGAATAACGCCTACCATATATAGATCTATATATATGGGGGTGAGATGCAAAACCCGTTATGCACCATTTTTACATTGTGAATTTTCACCATCTCGGCCTTTGAAGGAGAGGAGTCTTCTGATGATGACAATTTTTTTTTTCAAAACTCACTATATTATATTATACTTCAGCTCTAAACATCAAATTGATCGGGCTTTATTGAGAACATTCTTTCTTTCTTTATCATTTCCCATTCTACTTTCCGGTGTATGGGTTTAGATGCCATCTGCTTTGGTTTGATCTCTTAGTGTTGTGTTTCTAATTTTGTCTCTTTTAGTTTTTCCTTACTACTCTTCTAATATATTTCTATTCAGCTGCATGTACTCTTCTGTATTCCCTATGTCTGAGGTCCAGGTTTTGCTGCCATAGAGTAGGGAAGGACATTAAACTTTTTCCATGTTTCCATGATTTCGCTGTCTTCCTTCATTATTTCTCCTAAATGACATTCTTCATTTGTCGTATTGGGCATGCTTTGGTCTTTCTAATGCTCTTCATTTCCCCCAGAACACCTTTTGATTTCCTTGATGGCTTTCTTGAAGTCCTTGTCCAAACTCTTCCCACTGTTCCTGTTTTTGCTTTACTCACTTTCTCTTTGGCGATAGATCTTTTACTCACGTAATCTATCCTATCCTCTGGCTTCTTTCTTTGCAAGTATTTCTTCTTTCCGAACCAGGCATCCTTCTTTTCTTTGATCTTAATCTTGACATTTTCATTTCACCATGCTGTTCTTTTCCTATCTCATTTAATTTATTTCCTACCACATACCTCTTCAATACAACTGAGGAGTTTTCTTTATATACATTTGCCACTTTTCTTCTATTGTGCTATCATTCAGATCCATCTACCTTTCACTGATAAATCTTTTTATCCTGAATTGGTATATATCTGTGTTACTATTGGTTTATTTAGTTTTTCTATTTTGAGTTTAGTATCTTCCTTCTCTTTCCTTTTCTGTTTATTTTCTTCAGTCAGTAATCTCATTTTGGCAATTGCTAGGTGATGGTCACTAAATATTTCAGCTCCTCTGTTTACTCTTGCGTCCATCGTACTGTACAAAAGGGAGCTGCTAACTATTACATGGTCTATGATTGACTTTTCACATCTGTCTTCATTTACTCTTGTATATTTGTGGATGTCTTTATGAGGAAAACAAGTGTTGGCTATTTTCATGTTATTCTTTAGGCAAAAATCTAGTAGTCTCACTTCATTTGGAAAAGTTGTTGTCTCTCCTTTACCTTTTACTCCTCCTGATGTTTCTACATTGTTGCCTACTCTAACGTTTTAAATCTCCTAAAACCATAAGTTCCTGTTTGGGTTTGAAATTCTGTGCAGCTATTTACAAGTCATTTTCAAAGATATCCTTTTCTTTTTGGAGGCTTATTCGTTTTGCCCATAAGCTATTAATAATTTATTTTCTCTTCCTTTTGGTTTAATGTTTACCTCTAATAGCCGTGGGCTTATAAATGTTAAATTTTCTAGTAGTTTTTTCTGTCTTTTATGCATCAGCTCTATCTTTGACATCCATCCCTGAGAAGATTAAAGTATGATTTGGTCCTACATTTTCAATTCCTTGTCCTTTTTTCTTTGTTTCTGTAATGGCCAAAATATCTAGTTTGATTTTTTCCATTTCTTCAGCTAATTCTAACTCTTTTCCATTTATTGCCCTAATATTCCATGTTCCAAAAATCACAGTCCGTGTTCGTTTGTATGTTCGTCTTCGTGAGATCAAGCCAGGTATATCGTCATATATGTACTTCTTTGAATCTGTTTGTTTTGGATAAGCAGGGGATTAGCCCACTACCCTAGGTAGATGGTGGGGCTGCCACCTTGAGGCCCCCTACCAGGCCTTGTTATTTTCTGTCAGGGTTAACTCCTTTAGCCTTTGGTTGACCAGCTGCAAGGCAGCAGGTTGTTTTCTGTCATGGACCTTAGCCTTTGGTCAAGACTAGCATGCAAGGCAGCAGATTGTTTTCTGTCAGGGTTAACTCCCTTAGCCTTTGGTCAGCCAAGACCTGCCTGCAAGGCAGCAGGAGATTCGTGGAGGGAGAGACCGCCTAATCCCCGTCAACTGCCTGGTTATTTAAAACTAAGGGAAGAAAAAATTGATTTTCTTAAGTTATCTTCTTTCTTTTTCTTTTCTGTTGTTGGATATAGCAGTTTTTGCATCTCACCCCCTCATATATATAAGAATACTGTTGCCAATTTTTAGAATGTGAATGAAGTGAAAATAAGGGTGGGGAGAGGGGTTATTGAGTTTTATAGCATGAAGCGGAACAGGTGATAACAATCTTCTCCTTGACAAGACACTGGTCTGATACAGATTTTTACTCTCAAGCTAGTGCTTGAACCCATTTGCACCTGGGTCAAAGGGGAAAACGTGTCTTTCCCAAGGATCACAACACTAGGATTCAAATTGGGGACCTCATGATCCCAAGTCAGACAGCTTAGCCACTTGATCACCTATGCCACCCTTTCCCTCAGGCACTTTTTTCAAGGGGTTTGTATATTTGTCTTTTCATTGTTTCTCAGTCAAATATCTTCATGTTGGTATGAAATTGATGGTCAGAATAATAATCATATAATATAATTAATGAGTGTTACCAAAAATGTCTTTTGAGCATTTATAAACATAGCGAATATTTTCAAATAGAACAAAGTATATTTGTAAAACAAAATAATTGATAAAACTGAAATCAATCCACCATCTTCTTCCATAAATAGCTGTGGTTCGATTGGTGTGTTTGATATTTTTCCATTTGCCTGAGATAAAAGCATTTTTTGGGTATTCTAACCAATCTGACATATGTTTTCCAACAGCCCACCACTTTGAATGTTGCATCCAGTGTCAAGGAATCAAATTAGTTACTATTGTATGAACGAAATATTTAAAAACATAATTTTCAAATGTCAATCTCATGATGTTTAAAAATATTCTATTTCTTACAGATTTGAAACCACAACTGATAATGTCCGAGAGAGATAAGGCAGGTACCTCCAGGTTGGACAAAGATGATTCAATAAAATGGCGCAAGTTTGAATCTCAGAATATTGTGCACCGGCTTATTCATAGAGAAATTTTTGCTGGATTCCCAGGAACTGTGTTTAATAGGATACGTAAATTTTATACTCATGTTGTTCCTAACTTCAGTATTCTGAATGTTGAAAAGCCACCTTGTTATCTACGCAAGTTTTCACCAGACGGAAAGTGAGTTGTTCATTGCATTCATTATTGTTTCAACAAGTCTCACTTGATGTTCCTCTAGACTGTTAAGTTAGTATTTAGAACAGGAAACTCTTTTGTTGTAGTTTTTAATCTTTTGCTGTGAATTTATAAATACATTTCCACATGTACAGGGATAGAGATATTTATTTATAGCTCAGAACAATCTAGTTGCTTTTGTAGTTATTGCCATGGTTTGTGGTGGATAAAAATAATAATTGTCAGACTGCTTTTGTTTTTACTAGATCTAGATCTACAGATATTTCTGTTATAAAGTTTTATAAATAAAAGTGATCTACATATTGGTTGGAGAGAAAATTTGTTTTCTTTCTTTCTTGATCAGCTCCCATTCTACCTTCCGGTATATGGGTTAAGATACCTAAAATGATCTTTCTCCAGGCTGCCCTGTCCTGATATTTTCTGTTTCCTTCTGTGAAATTTAAATTTCTTTGCTTTAATGCCTCTTTTATATCTTCTTCCCACTTTCTCAGAGGTCTATCTTTTGGTCTTTTACATTGAGTTTTAGCTGTATACTGATTTAGCTCTATTGTCATTCATTCTGTTTACATACCCAAACCATTTCAGTTGATTTATTTTTATCTTAGTTTTTATACCATCTGCTTTTGTTTGATCTCTTAGTGTTGTGTTTCTGATTTTGTCTCTTTTAGTTTTCCTACTACTCTTCTTAGATATTTAATTTCAGCTGTCTTTTTTTGTTTGATCTTAATCATGACATTCTTATTCCATCTTGCTGTTCTTTTCCCATTCTTTTAATTTGTTTCCTCCATCTTTTGAGTACAGCTGAGGAGTGTTTCTTTATACATTTGCCACTTTTCTTCTATTGTGCTATCATTTAGATCCATCTGCCTTTTACTGATAAATATTTTTATCCACATATCTGTGTTTACTATTGGTTTATTTAGTTCTTCTATTTTGAGTTTAGTATCTTCCTTCTCTTTCCTTTTCTGTTTGTTTTCTTTCAGTAATCTCAGTTTGGCAATCACTAGGTGATGATCACTAAATATTTTCTCTGTTTATTCTTGCACCCAATGTACAGTAAAAAAGGGAGCTGCTAACTATTACAAAGTCTATGATCCATCTGTCTTCATTTACTCTTGTGTATTTGTGGATGTCTTTATGAGGAAAAAAAAAGGTGTTGGCTATTTTTTTAGGCAAAAATCTATTAGTCTCTCCATTTGGAGAATTGTCTCTCCTACTTTACCTATTACTCCTTCTGATGTTTTATTGTTGCCTACTCTGAGTTTATTCCTTAAAGCATTTTAGTTCCTGTTTGGGTTTGAGATTCTCTGCAGCTAGTTGTCAATCGTTTTCGAAGATATGTTTTTCTTCTTTGGTGGCTTATTCGTTTGGTCCATAAGCTATTAATGATTTAATTTCTCTTCCTTTTGGTCTAAAATTTACCTCTAATAGCTGTGAACTTACAAATGTCCAACTTTCTGCCTTTTTTATGTATTAGGAGGCCTACTCCTGCTCTTATATCTTTGCATCTACTCCATGATTTGTATTTTTATTCCTTGTCCTTTTGTCTTTGTTTCTGTAATGGCCAAAATATCTAGTCTGAATTTTTCTAATTTCTTTAGCAAAGTCTAACTCTTTTCCATTTATTGCCCTAATATTCCATTTTCCAAATTCTTTTCACAGTTTGGTTTTCTGTCTGCCGGCCATGTTATTTTCTGTTAGGGTTAATTTTAGCCTTTGGTCAAGTGCAAGGCAGCAGGAAAAAAGGTGTTGTTTAACTTTATCCTGTCAATTTTTAGGCCAAAATCTATTAGTTCTCCATTTGGAGTGGATAAGTTGTTGTCTCCCCTTTCCATTTACCTATTAATATTCCATTTTATTTTGTTACAAATTTCTGGAGTTTAAATCTCCTTAAAGCATTTTAGTTTTGCCCTGTTTGGGTTTGAGATTTCAATCTGGGAGCTAGTTGTCAATCTTCATCTGCATCGAGTGATAGTGAGGAAGAGGTTCTGAAGATATATTTAGATCTACTGGCATTATTCAGTTTGGTTAAGCTGATTAATGATTTGGTTTAGCGGGTGAAAATTTGACCAACTTCTCCTTTGGTCTAAAATTTCGTCTAATAGCTGTGAACTTGATATTTTGGACAGTCCAAATACGCCTATAGTAGCGGTCCAACGTCAGCATTGGAATTTATAATCGGATGGAGCCCGTTTCAATTTGCTAGTACTTCCTTTGCCAGTCTATTAGGAGGCCTACTCCTGCTCTAGCTAAAGTATCTTGCGATTTACTTTTGAGCTCCAGATTTGAGCCATTTTCTGATTTGGTCCTACATTTTCTATTCCAATTTGTCAAAGCTCGTCCAAATATCACATCAAGTCTTTGTTTCTGCAACTGGGTATGTCTACAATGTGTTCACCTATTAAACATCATATCACCCAGTGACCCAACATCTGAGCTGTCAAAGTTTTTGCAAAGCTACTGTCACCATTGGACAAGGGCCTCAATTCTGCCTTTTTCCATTTATTGTCACCACTACCTAATATTCCAGAAGCAATTAAAAAATAACACAGTCCGTTTGGCTTTTTGACCAGATTTTGTAGCTTGTCCGTCATGTGAGTGAAAGTTCAGTGAGACGAAAAAGAGGCCACATTGTTATAATTCAACATACAACCAAAATATGAAATACATTGAACAAGTTTGCTTAGCGCCAAATCTTACAAGTGGTGGAAAAAATTTTCTTCTGGCTCCTTGAACTGGCCCACATCAATGCCAGCATTCTTTTGATCTGACAGACCCACGGATAAGTACCACTGTCACTCATCAGTTAGATGGATGGGGATAAGCATGATAATTCCCAACCGACCACCCCCAGTTGTTGGCTGCCATTTGATGGGTCCTGATAAAGGCCAGTTTGCAGCAGTGAAAAAGGAAAAGAACAACAAATTTTCTGTTACAGGGTGTAACTGTTTCAGGCTTTAGCCTTTGGTCAACGGCAAGGGACATTTAGGCATAACTTTCTTTTGGCAAGCAAACTTTTCACAAAACATTTTTAATTGGATTAGCACCTGTACACAAAATTTCATTGATAGAAGTAGTTAGCTGAGATATAACTCAAGTAAGTGGAAAAAAATATATATAAATTGTTTCATTTTTTCTGTTCCAATACCCCAAATCATCTCAAACACATTTTTTAACAATTTCATATATAATTTGTGTATGGTGGAAGTCATGGAAAGGAAGTTATCCTTTGGTCAACTTTTGGACAAAGACTTTCCCATTTCCTGCAAGGCAGCAGGGAGATATAACTCAAGTGGACAAAATATATGTAAATTGCTCCATTTTTATGAGATTTATGTTTAATCCAATTCATCTACATTTTTGTGTAGGTGCCTTTACCTTCAATTTCATATATAATATGAGTAAAATTTGTAAAATTCACAGGGGAAGTGTTTTTAATTGTCTTTCAATTATTATATAAAAATACATTTATTTTGTTATAAAAACATTTCGTATCATGAGATTTAAATTTAGAACTAACTATCTGTTGCATTTTTGATAAGGGGAGAAACAATGCACAAATATTCAAGATGTAGTCTCATGAAGATATTGTGTTTATGTAAGGACAAGATCTGTTAGACTGTCACTGTCTTTGACTTTACGTTCTTAACAAGATTGGAGGGGGTATATTATCTTGCAGTCTAGTAAGGGTCTGGTCTTAAAGTGGGTGTGGGGGAAATGGATGGATCAGGGTAAGAGGTAACATTGGTTCGTTTGATAGCCCATGTTTATTGTTTAATCTCAGGGGTTTGAGTTTTACATTTTTAATTGTCCAGTCTGATTGGGAGATGAGATGACCGAGCAGTTAAAGACATTGCACTGTGACCAAGAGGTACTGTGTTTGAGCCTCACTTCAGGCAGGCATTTTTTTCTCTCCTCTTCCTGTGAGCAAAATAATTTACTCTGTTTTGCTCGCTTGGACAACATGGGTAACTCTTGTTAAATTGAGCATAAGCCTGACGATAGTCTATATTCTTTTCTCTAAAAACATTCGGAGTGGCAGAAGCAATACTTTTTAGTGCACCAAGTGGATGGCACTAACTGTTGGATATAATATATATGTACATCGTCTGTTGTTGCTCTGCTGACAGATCTATGATATCCCATCATCTGTGCTTTAAATATTCATGGACATGGCGAAGTGAATATTATACGTAATTTATTTTATCTAATGAGAGAGTAAGTTATACTGGAAAATGACACATTTTAAAATTTGCTTCCTGGTTACAATTGATACTGGAAAATGACACATTTTAAAACTTGTTTCCCTGGTTACAATTGACACTGGAAAATGACACATTTTAAAATTTGCTTCCTGGTTACATTTGATACTGGAAGATGACACATTTTAAAATTTGCTTCCCTGGTTACTGCTGGAGAAATTTGTTATAATATTATTGCATGGATTTAGGTTCAAATAAAACATTTTGTGTAATTTTATTGTGGTCTCAGAAATCTTCTTTCCCTTACAGATTGAAATTGTGGAATGAATTATCTTTTTTCAATCACATCATGTAACATTTTCACTTTGTTTCCTCCGTGTATTTTAAAGATTCTTCATAGCAATCTCATACGACCAGACGGCCTTGGAGATTTACGACTTTAAAGGATCTACAGCTGCAGGTGACCTAGTAAATGGCATTGAAGACGAGGTCACTCCAGGATCTGAACACAGTGATGAAGCCTCCGCTCAAATTAGGGCTAAAGTGTTTTCACGATTCCTTGTCAAAAGGCATATGGTCCATGTAACTTCCGGGATGAGCTTTTGAACCGTGAGTGCAGTCTCTTTACTGACGACAGCCGATATGTCATCGTTGGTTCTTCGCATCAGCTAATGGATGATCAATCTACGCGGTTTTATGATGTTTATCGCAACAATGAATGCATCACTCCTAATTACAGACTTATGCCGGAAGATTACACCCTTAGCATTATTGACCTCAAAACAGGTAATTGCGAGAAAGCATCAGTGTCCTTGAGATACTTTTTTCTTTGTTTCTTATTACCTCAAGTGATTGTTTCAAATTTTGAATTGTGATGAACTCTTTGAGTGCTAAAAAAGTTATTGCTCCATGCCAGATTAATTCTAAGCCCAGCAAGAGTGATGCATTTCAAAGACATACTACTTTGCTAAGCATTGAGTGCCAATCGCCGATCTTTCAGTGCTTTTGCTAGGTTGTTCTACGCCAAACACGGAGGTATCGGTTGTGGACGTTTCCTCACAATTTTAGCAGTATTTACGGAACAAAATTATGAGGAAACGCCCAGAAGCGATACATCAGCGTTTGGCATAGGACAGCCTAGTGGAAGCGCTGATAGATCGGTAATTGTCACTCAAAAAGATTGAACTTTTCCCTTGATTTGTAATTATTTTTCATGCACTAAAAGAGAAAGAAAAAAATATGTGAAAAGGCTTAGTTTTGTTCTATCTATGCTTTCTTCTATGTATAAAAAAAAAAAGGATATAACTGTGCATGTAACATTTTGTCATGATGATATCATTCTGTTCTAATAATTTTGAATGATTTATCATTCTTTCACCAGGTAGTGTTTGTGATCGCCACCAGTTTCACCTGGATAAGATCTACCTGTCTCACAATCAAGGCATTTATTTGTATAAAAGCATTTTGGCTGTCCTGTCTGTACAGCAGCAGCTTATCCATGTGTTTCACATATCTCCTGATGGCACTTTTGTCGCCATGCGAACAATTGGCAGATTTTGTCACGATGATGATGAAATATTCTATCGCCGCACAGCTCCACAACCATCCCAAGTGCATACACATCCATACACTGATAAAGTGAGTTCTTATTCCTTATTTTTTTATTCCTCTCAGGCTGTTATGCTCACAGAGCCAGATTTTTGTCTTGTTTCTGTAGCTTGGAACGGATAGATGATTCAAGATGATGACAAATGCTTGTTAAGGGACTTGTTTAGAGCTCGTATTAGGCGTTATTCTTCTCATCATCATGCAGGTGGTTTGCGGGTGCTGCTGGTAGGTCCTATTTCTTCCCTTTTCTTCTTTCACTTATATTTCTTCTTGTTTCCTCTTAATTCACACTGAGATCACCGCAATGGTGGACAGGGTAAATTTCAATGAAACAAACTTCTCATCATACTGACACCTGGTAACATTAAGTGACACTGCCCACTGACTACAGTTCTTTAACGTTCGGATAACCGAATCGTTCCGCTATCCACCGTGACGCTTAGTGGCGGCGACTGTATTCAAATCCACAACTTCATGGTCTTGAGTCTGGCTGTCCACAATTTGAACGCCAATGGCAGTTTTAGCTGTGTTGAAATCAATGTCAAATCCAGTAAAAAAAAATAACTTCAGTTGGTGTTTTGTGTAACAGCAGGGATCAACTGTAGTGCTATCACTATGGTAGTACCAGTAGGCTTCAATCCTTTGCCTAATACACATTCATGAGCACTAAGATTGCTAGCGTCTTGTTTCTTTGTTGTGTTGGTAAACAGTGCGGGAACAATATGCCTGAGAAATTCCCATGCACTTATTTTATGACTTGATACTCACATTATGAATAGAACACAATAAATTAAATACAAGTGCAAAGAATAAACCTGATGTTTTGCTTATCCTGGGCATATGATGTAGTGAGGTTAGCATTGACAAAGTTTCCCAATCCATGTAGTGTGTGTCATCCTTTGAAATGAATCATTTACTGTGAACCTTTGGCATTTCATTTACATTTTGTTAACACATCTTCATAATACTGGTCTCGATTTAACAAAACGGATATTTCAAAGTTTTTGGTGAACAGTGATGCAATGTTTTCAATTCATACAAAGAATACAAACATATTTTGTAAAGTTAACATGAGATTCAAAATACTTATTGAAAAAGCTTAAATTTATGTGCTTGATTGTGTTTATATTTGTCAATTATATTTTTGTCTCCCAGTGCATTAATTCATTGAAGCACAGACTATTGGTATATTTGTACAAGGCAGCTTGCAATGGCCATTTAGACCAAAGGCGTTCGATCTTTCTACTGGGCCATGAATGACATTTTGAATCTACGCATGGGAAAGCTGCAGTTGCTGGATGAGGAGCATCTTCTTATTAAGTATGCGAGTGAAGAGGTGGTGACGTGGCGCTATGGTGACCCCAACAACATGCCAGCGCTCTTTGTGGTGTACAACATGAACACGACGGAGGCAAGTTTTAAACACGTTTCCTCTCAATGTCTAAACATTGAGCATCCATTTAATTTTAGTATTTTCTTCTTGTTAGTTATTGTGCTGTTTGAGTTGTTTATTAATATTAAAGGCTTTTACACTATTTCTGAATTCAATATTTCGAAACATTTAATGATTTCCTTTATTCTATTTATGTTTGATTTCCCTGCTAGACTAGAAATATGTAACAAAGACATATATATCACTTTTAATTTTGTAATGAGGAAAAAAATTTAAATCTCAAATGTAAATTGCTCCATGCTAATGTTGACTTAATAGAGGGACTTATGTTTCTTAACTTCTTCAAGAACACAACTAATTTTAGCAACTGTTGAAAAATTGTTTTTGCATACCTTTTACTTCTACTTTTAGTCTTAGTTTTGCTATGGAAAACAACTTCAGAACTTGAAAAATGAATTTAATTGAAACGGAAAGAAATAATTCCTTCTTCTTGTTTTCTCCTTTCATATTCTATCACAGCTTTCATTCAGTAACTTTTCTCTTTTGATGTCTTTGAGATAAAAAAATAAATAAACGAAAATAATATTACGAGAAGAGAATTGTCTTTTCTTTCAGATTCTTGGCGTCTATGAACACACATCTCCTGAGCTTCTCCAGCTGATGGAAAACTTTCAAGATCACTTCAGGAATTCTTGGCTTCATTTACAGTCTCAGTTTCCGTCCTCTCCGTCGTCCTCCATTCACGCCAGGCGCATCCAGCAGATGTTCAAATGGACTTTCATTGTCGCCAAAAATGGCGGGCAAAGGGAAGCAATCTCACGCATGTTGACTCAACTTCCCATCAGTGCCCAGTCATACAGTTGTTCCCCTTACCTGGACCATGCTCTTTTCAGCTATGATGACAAGTGGGTGTCTCAGCTTGAAAGGCCAAAGACGTTTGGAGACCATCCAATCAGGTGTGTTGATTCAGGAGCAATTCAAAGTTCATAACTGTGTGGGCAATTTATGTAAAATGTGGGTGTCTCAGCTTGAAAGGTCCCATGTGCAGACCACAACATTCTGTGCATCAAGAACTAGAACTTAAAGATCCCTTGGCTGTTTACAGGGCAGTCTGAGCAAAATTTTAAAAATTCTACCAAAACTCCCGAGATCACCTTAGTTGTGGATTTGGGTAAAATCAAATCCAATAAATAACTCACATCCACACTGACAAGTTTTCCTATGGAGTTCCTAGAGCCCAATGCATTCAATGTTTGTAGTGTCGTCTTATATAGAAGAAAAAATCCCTTGAAAAGAAAGAAGGATAAATAGAGATGATTCGACCCAACAAGTACTACTGCCAACCTACTTTCTTGTTTCATATTGTCAGTAATAAAAAATAAAGTAAGTCCCATTCTCAGAGTTGAGGGTTATCAGGAGTAGAGTTTCAATTTTTCTAGGCATACGGCATAGTGTAGTAGTTTGCCATTGCTTTCCACATTGCTTTTCGTTTCCCTGAGTCCTAGCTACCCATTTTGCTGCTGAGTCGACAGAAGGGCCAAAAATATTGTCTGGATTGGGAATCGGAGGCTGGCTTGATTGTGGTAGTCAGGTGCTCTACCGACCGATCAACCAGCACCCAATTTAGAACCTGATTTTTATTGGACCAATTTATAACCTGATTTTTATTGGATGACATTTTTTTTACTAAAAAATGATGCACTTAAACTTTTGATGCTTTGCTCTTAACAAAAATATCTTTTTAAAGAAAATTTGCCATAGAAACAGAAATGGAAGGAAAAGATAGAATGTTACAGCTACAAGAGGTTTGTAGCCCTCTCCTTGTTTACCTCAATGACTTGTGAGTTTGCAGGTGTTTTGTGTCAGAAGCAACCTTTACTGTGTCAAATTAGATGATCCTGAGAATTCAAAGATTTCTGTGACTTTTAATGCTTGTTTAGTATGCTCTCTTTTTTCAATTCACCCTTTAGCATTCACATCATTCTCTTATTACTGACCTTTTCTTCTAACTCGTAAACTCTTCTCATGTTTAACTACATTTCTTTGAACATTTGTCTATTCAATTTTTAATCAATGATGAAATTTTAAAATTCCTTTTCAGGTTCTTTACCAGAGAGTCAGGAATGCTTCGCTTTAAAATAAACACTGGCGTTGGTGAGAGGCTTCTTGCCCCAAACAATCGACGACTAGTTGCCTTTGTGTTTCACCCCACAGAGCCTTTTGTGATCAGTGTACAAAGAACTGCTGCAGAATATCGTGTTAATTTTCATGTCCGTAAATGTCCGACGTGATTGTTTTTTTTCTTTATGATGGTTTTAACTTTTAATCTTTTTATCTGATCTATATTACAATATCATTTTCTAACTTCATCAGCTTATAAGAAAACTTTTGTTGATTTATTATGAAATTGGACTAAATTAAGACAGATGTAGATGAAAGTTTCAGCTTTTTTAATGAAAGCAATTTACACAGTTTCACATTCAAATCAGATAGCTCCTTGGTTCTAGACATTATTTTTCTAGCACTTGGTCAAAATTTTGTTTTTATGACGATAAAACTAATACAGCTGTGCTTGAAATCATCAGAAATTTAAATGCATTAAAACAAAGTCTGAATTTAGAAACAGTTTTACATTACTTTGTGCAACATTAAGATAAAGATATCCGTTTCCACATTGGATCTTTGGCCCGTGCCGCTGTCACTCAGCGCTAGTTCTTGATGCCTTTCTTTCATTCTCAAACATTTGTGTTTTTTTGCGAGTACACCCTGATAATGCTGGGGTAAATTGCTGGAAAATCAAACAGATTCATTTCATTATGTTGGAAGTTTGATAGATGTTATTGTTATTGATCTGTCTACTCCTTGCATCTTTGTCTTTTGGAAAACTGATTATTTCTCCTGTAGTGAATGTTTGTCCCTCTTCAACATGAATTGATTTAACCTCTTGACCTGCACTTTCAAATTATTTATGTACTTTGCTTCGTGTGTCCTTTTGCTCTTTGTGGTAAATGGTAGTGTCCGAGTCAGTAAACACTATCCTGACTTCACTTACTGCTTTCCACCAAGTCTGGTGTTCCGCTTCTCCCACTGCTTGAATGTCCTTGTCAAATCTCATCTTGTGCCTTTTAAATTTTTAACAGGTGGGCGGTTGGCAGCTGTTCATCATGCTGTTTACTATTAATTTTACTCTGAGATCGCTTCGCATACGGTAGACAGGGTAAATCTCAGTGAAACAAGCCTTTTAACAGTGTTCTCTTGTCTTTCTTTTAGATCCTACTTACTTTTAAACTCTAGAGATCCTTGTTTGCAGGAAATTGAGTTAAGTATCAATTGTTTGTTACTGTTTTCATACCAAAGCCGTCTTATTTTGCTTAACCACTACAGTGATAGGCAGTGTTTTTTTAAATTTCTTTGAAGCCATATAAACCTTGTAAATATACTGTAAATATTTATGCTTAAAAATAAAAATATGTGTAAAGAAATGTTCAATGGCGGCTTGGATCACATTTTAAATACCAGGAAAATCAGTGCATAGAGTTGCATACCATATACTCTTCACATTCAAGAATGGACTGAAATGCTATCTTTTTTTATATCTTTTATTTGTAAGAAGAGGCTCTGGTGGTCTTGAGGCAAGATGCTTGCATTGCAAGCTCAAGGTGCAGGGGTCAAATCTCAAATCCCAGACCGGACATGCAATTCATTTTCAAACATGTGTTTTTTCACATAAAACCCACTTTCCGATCCTAAATGTGGGTGGTGCTACTGTAAGGTCCTGTATTTGTCTTCTCACTTTCATTTTTGTCCATAATGTGTCTTTCATCTTGTTTCTTCCTCTATATTCACCCTGAAATCACCGCAAGTGGTGGACAGGGTAAATTTTCATGAAACAAACACACTCTAATTTTTTTCCCCATAATGTTATGTCTTTCATATTGCCTTTTGCTCTCAATTCACCCTGAGTGACATTACCACACAGCGGAATGGGAGAATTCTAACTCTGAATTCACCCTGATGTTAGTGACAGTGACATTACCATACAGAGGAATAGATGAATTTACCCTGACATCAGTTACAGTGACATTACAGACTTTAGCGACAGTGACAATCTGATATTAGTGACAGTGACATTACCACACAGCAGAATTGATGACTTCCAACAACACAAACAAGTTCAATGTGAGGTGGATATTACTCATAATGTGTAGCCCTATTTGGGAATGGATGAAGGTATGTCGTGTCAAGTCTTGTTTACTCATTTTGTGCATTTCACAAGAGCTTAGAGTAGAACTAAAAAACAATCCAGAATAACCTGGGTACTTGAGTCTTGGTTAATGGTCAAAGTGGAAGAGTAACTAAAAAGTGTCTCTCTTATATTCTCTTCTTTATCATTTGTTCTGCTTGTTTAAAAATCTCAGCTAACTGTAATCATTATTGTTTTCTTTATCCTGATGTTTTGGGCAGTTGGCAGGCTCACCTGGTAGGTCCCACTTCTTTCCTTTCTTTCTTTGCTTCTCTACCTGTCTATTTGTCCATCCATCTATCTACCTATCCATCCATCCATCCATCTACCTACCTATCTATCCACCTACCTTCTGTCTATATACTACTATATATAATAAATACGTAGCAACTCAAAATTCAAGTTTGGTTTTCGATTAATTTCTTCTTTTTTTTTTTGTCACTGTGAGTATTGAAATAGGAAATGCATTATTCAGATTGTGTAAATAATTTTGATCCTTGAGCAAGAATAAAGGCAGCTATAAAACTGTATATATATATATGTATATAACATGCTCACTGGTAGTTTCCTTTTCCCCTCCCTTCCCACAGTCTTCAAATTTTAAATGCATTAAATATAATTCACAAGACATTAAAATGTCATACAGCATCTCATTGTTTTTATGATAATATTTTTATCACTTATTAAAAGAAAGAGAGTATTTAAGTATTAAGTAACAATGATACACTGTTGACAACAAGAAACACATTTTTTTCCTGTGTGTCTTATACTATAGTCCTTTCTTGAACATCACTCATATTTCATAACAGTGTTCTGTTCTGTTATTGTGAGAGCTTTATGCTAACCAATTTTTTACTCTACTTATGTTGCTGTCAATAAATAAATCAAGGTGTAAAGATTTCATTTCCTTGATTTTGTTCTTTTTTACTGTTAGTTTTTGAGTTATGATATATGGTTCTGTTAGTTTTTGAGTTATGATATGCGGTTCTTTTTGTACTGTTAGTTTTTGAGTTATGATATGCGATTCTTTTTGTACTGTTAGTTTTTGAGTTATGATATGCGGTTCTTTTTGTACTGTTAGTTTTTGAGTTATGATATGCGGTTCTTTTTGTACTGTTAGTTTTTGTTAGTTCTTTTTGTACTGTTAGTTTTTGAGTTATGATATGCGGTTCTTTTGTACTGTTAGTTTTTGAGGATAACTGTTAGTTTTTGAGATGATCGGTTCTTTTGGGAACAGGATAATTGACATATTGACAATTGTATTTCCCTTGAATTAGAAGGTCATTCTGGGTTTTTGAACAAAATTGTTTTTAGTATCTTGAAAGGATTGAATTGAGAACACAGCTTTTTTGTTATCACAATGCTTTATTTTCAAGAATTTTTTTCCTATTTTAAGATCAAGAAGTGGAATTTGCGAATTGTTTTTACTTACTTGCAGAAAAGGAAATGCATTAATATAACATACAACAAACTACTCTTTTTTCTTTTGACATACGGTTTTTATTTGCCCATTTTCCTCTTGACGGTTCATTATTATATCTTTAATATATTATTGTTGGTATTTATTATATTCTTGAAACATTAAGAGAAGAACAGGTACCAATGAATTTGTTTTGCCAATAGAAATGTAATTCAAAGGGAGAATCAATAAGTCAGCATTACACTTTTTGTTTTGCCATCAGTGTTCAGGCAGTAAAAAATACAACGTATAAAGTTTAAAAGATAGGTATGGTATGTTATGTAACAGTTTGGTTGCTGCTACAGATATGATATATTTTGTAAGGTGTAGGGATGACTGTGTGGGAATTGATTGTGTGTGAATATGCTGAAAATGAATCCTAGAAACAAGAGTTACTATACATGTCTTCATGTGCTTCATTCAACATAAGAAGAGCTATCTTTTAGTTTAGTTTAAGAATGATCTTGCAGTTGATTTGTACCTAACTTGGGCGCGGGGCGGTTGGTAGGTGTGGCTGGTAAGTCCTACTGCTTTCCTGTTACTCTTTCACTTCTCTTTTATCTTGCTGTTTCCTCTTAATTCACCATGAGATCACCACAACGGTGGACAGGGTGAACTTTAACTAAACAAACAAACAATAATCTATCTTGGGCATTGCTAGATAGTGGGAAAATGACTCACCACATAAGATATATTGTGATTAGTCATGAATTTTAATATATTTTTATATCTAAATCTAAATAGAACTGTCAAAAATGGCTCATTCTTGGTATTGGTATTTAAGTGGGTAAACAATTCATTTTTTTAAACTCTTTTCAGTTTCAGGCTTCTTCATTTGACACATTAATTGCATATGTGTCTTGTTAATGTGCAACTGAATAGCTGCAATGAATCACTCTTCTTAAAAAAATACGGAAGCCTATCTGGCATCATGGTAGAAGTTGGTCATCAAGCTCCTTGCTAGGCTGTCACAGTTACGGTCTAGATTTCTGATTGGATGAAAATTTGGACTTGAAAAAATATCCACCAATCAGATTGTTGTAGTACTAGACAGCCTTGCCAGACCATTGGTGACTGTCTGTCCTGTATGCTACTCAGCTTTGTTTTATGTCTTCAAATGAAATGCTTTGTGCTGAGTGAATTGAATGATGAACCAACCTATGTGATCGTCTCTGGACAGGCATTTTCCAATTGAAATATCTTTCTTGTTTCAACACTGACTGCTGTTCATTGGAATAAATTATTTTTAAAAGCCAGTCTTGATCTTCA
>JAXRKP010002440.1:0-27500 GCA_037039925.1 Doris montereyensis
ACTGAGCGCGTGGGCTTACCGCTGAATCTTACTGAGCGCGTAGGCTTGTCGGCTTATGTCGCTGAATTTTACTGAGCACGTAGGCTTGTCGCTGAATCTTACTGGAGCGCGTAGGCTTGCCGCTGGATCTTTCTGAGCGCGTAGGCTTGTCGCCGAATCTTACTGAGCGCGTAGGCTTGTCGCTGAATCTACTGAGCGCGTAGGCTTGTCGCCGAATCTTACTGAGCGCGTAGGCTTGTCGCTGGATCTTTACTGAGCGTAGGCTTGTCGCTGAATCTTACTGAGCGCGTAGGCTTTGTCGCTGAATCTTACTGAGCGCGTAGGCTTGCCGCTTTCTGATCTTTACTGAGCGCGTAGGCTTGCCGCTGAGTTTACGCGCACAGTTGGCTTTAGATTTTACCCTAGCGAGGACGAAAACAGCCGAGTTGAAAAGTCTTAGGCCTATAATATACGGTCTTTGTTGGACGTAATTGCTCCCAAGACGGATTGCTCTATAGATCTATTGATAGATTACTATTAAGAAATCATAGCTCTATGAATTGTTCAATGAATGATAGTCGGCTCTGATTCAATGGTCGAATCTGATTGTGCTAAAAATAAGCTTTACAGTGATACCAAAGATTGATGATACCTTGACGTCCCGATCACCAGTCGACAGTGTCGATTGTGATCCACAATAAATCCCGTCGATGTCAAAGTTAAGAGCTCATCCGAGGCGAATAAAGTTTTTGAACACTCCATAGAGCCACTTACGTAAGAAACTCAGAAAAAAACAAGCCCACCACTAGATTAGAAAACGCATTCAAGTTTGCGTTTGAATCCATTACATGTAGCGTCATTAAATTTAGATTTTCCGAATAAACGCGACAGAGTTTTTATTTAAGGTGTCTTCAATCTTAACTGGCACAGCCTTCTAACTACATCTTGTAATAAGTTGTATGTAGATCTAGTAATAAGCAGCCGGACTGACTGAGGTTGCTCGGCTCGGGCCGCGTATGCGTCATCGATTCAACGTGTAAAGGCAAATTATGCCGTTTCCGCATTTTTTTCATTTTCTACATCAACAAAAAGCCGTCTCGTACTTTTTCAGAGAGTCGTGAAAATTGTTCTATGCATGCATGACTTCAAATTTAAAAAGTATGAGTTGTGTGAGTGATAGTTTTTTTTTTTGCGAGATATAGAATGTTACATTTGGTGTTGAGGCCCAATTGAAAAAAAAAAGTAATTTCAGTCACTGGATACATGCACACTTCATAAAAGTAAAAGCACACTTTGCATAAACACATGCCTTCCTCTGTTGACCAAATTTGTATTATATAACAACAGTGTGTAAAGACACAGTCGACACGCATAAAGGCACCGACCTCGCCATAGCTGTCGAATTTTTATCTGACCAGCCAGACGGAACGTTTCTCGTACGTAGGAGTGTCGACGTGTACTGGCAAGGCCGTCTAACGATCTACAGTTTCACAGACCAGTGATCAAGCCTGTATCATCCACTTTGGTCGAGTTGTCCAGATACGCTATTCGACGAGGTATAAACGAAGGATGTTACAATGGCAGTCCTCTCGTCCCACAGAAGACCGACGGGCACATCAGAGAGCCTTTTAAATGATGGGGTCTAACACCGACATGCTATTTCTGTTTCTCAATTGCATGCACTCTGGAACTACCTATACTGAGATTTCCTAGCATGCACTACTGCGTGCGTAGAGAGTGCTACGAGACCCTTCAACTTCAACACACCGGTTACAAGCTGTGCCCAGTCTGTCGAATGCAGATCCGTGAGGCTAACCGACCGCCTCCCTACGCC
Organism: Doris montereyensis; assembly: GCA_037039925.1. NCBI lineage: Eukaryota > Metazoa > Mollusca > Gastropoda > Nudibranchia > Dorididae > Doris > Doris montereyensis. The sequence continues at coordinate 1,814 of JAXRKP010002440.1, forward strand.
GTTAGCGGCTAGACGGGGTGGATTTCATTCATCTTACAGTACTACGTCACGATCCAAACTGCTATATTTATCCCTGTGCACCTTCATTCACTTCAGACTATCCCTGCCTGCCTGATCAGTCATCCTCCTCATCATCATGTGGAATAACACTAACAGCAAAGTTTGGGGTGCTCCCGATCTTCATCAAACCCCAGAAGGAACAATTTTTCGTTATCGTCGAGAGTCACACCTTCGACACCACCCTTCGCGCTGTGGCGGCCCGACATCTATGTGCATGCCAAAGCCCGCCGTGAGTCTGACATTGAGCACACACGACAGGAGAGACTGAAAAGTGAAGAGGAGGAAAAAGAGCGTCGTCAACGCGAGCTGGACCAAACTTGAATGGAGCTTAGAGGCAGAGATTTGAGGCTGAAGAACGTCAGAGACAACGCAACTAGGCAGTTTGTCAGTCTGCGAACGCTGTTGGACGTGAGTTTGGCTGGCCTCAAGTGGATTATTTCGCTTGCAACAGAAGAAGTGACTATCATCCCAACGACTGCACAATGGCGATTTGCATTACGATAATTAGCCATACCTTATTGATTTAATACATATCACTCATTCCAATTGATTTGATGCGAATACAATTTTTGACTTTGAACTGTATCCACTGGCCACTGTTGACTCAATATCGTCGAAATGTACCGTCAGTCGTCGTCTTGATACCCCCATGTAACCACTCTTCGGCTATGTTTGTCTATCCCAATCCACTTCAATGTCATGTGATGATGGTAATTTTGGCGAGGTTTTCCACTCAGAGTGATGACAAAAAGAGAACTTCAGTCTTATCTCATACTTGGAAAGGATCATATGTGTTTTCCAGCTGTGATGGACCAAGATTCAGTCTTCGAGACCGCCCGTCGTGAAGTCAACGGTCATGGACTCTTCGATTGTGACGTGTCGCGATACAACCGACGAGTTTTACGAAACGGCATACGACCAGGCCCGACTGAACAAATAACCTGAACGGACAGTAAGGATCTCTTCATCGGCGGTCTAGACAACACCAGTAACAAGCCGCTGATAACTATCTACCTGTGCGTCAACAAGCACAAGCACGACGAATTTATCATGGCCAACCCACAGTTCGCCGTCGTTGGGAACATGGACGTCTTAGACACCTGGTCGGAGTGCATGGTCAACTACGAGTGAGAGCTGGTGTAGAGTGAATGCGGCAAGATGACTTCGCCGAGCCTCCTAAAGCCGACAATGTAGACAAAGACCAGGAGTCCATGTCAACCTTGCTTCGCACCAAACTCATCCTCGGGGTAGTGGGAGTTAAGTCGTCGTATTACACCGAGAAATATGCCGGTTCAATGAGCCTCTGTTGATGCTCCGTCCGTCAGTTTATGACTACCCAATGCACGACGAAAGAGTAACAAGCTCTGTTGCATCTGAACTCCATGCCGATGATTATATCCGTCGTAAAAGAGATAGACAGAGCCATCCGTGAGAGCGTCAACTACCACATTTTACCAAGGCAACCCCAATCGAATGATGATCCTGGCATGACTACGCCCTTTGACGACCTGTCGGTGACCAACCGCAGTCGCGAGCCCGTCGAGGAGGACGTGATCTACCTGACCAGCCACAAGCATGTGCATCCGTGGATCTTGGACCCTCTGATTGACGATATCGTGCGATCCAGCCGGTCGTCGTTCACCGTAGCCAACGGTGTTATTTTATGCTCGTTGAGTTTGATTTGGATAATGAGCTTCAAGGGTACATTGCAGGAACAAAGACTAAAACGACACCCCCAAATCAGCAACAAGACAATGACAACGAAGTACCACAATGCAAGATTCGACAATATATACTCAACAATAAACCGGCTATGGTTCAACAATAATCTATTCACAACAAGACGACGGTCAACGACGCCACCGCTCCACCAGCACTAGGCAAGATCCAGCGAGCCAATCCACGTCTATCCGCTACACGCTGTTCGGCGAGAAGATGCAAGTGACTGGCGACATCCAGCAATCGCGTCACGGCCAGGAAGACAAGGAGAACGTTCCTCCTCTCCAGGTCCACTGGTCCATCTACCTCACGGTCAACAATCCGGTCATTAGACAGACGCTGAAAGAAATGGTGTCCGTGCTTCAATTGACTAACAAGGACTACGTCGAAGCGCTGCTCGCCTGTCTACGCTGACTGGGAATAGAGATCAACACGATGAGATGAAGATGCTGAGCAGACTGGACGTGTGTGGTTCCAGATCCCCGTCGACATGTTGAGAGAGTACAAGGCTTACGTGGCCAAGACGGCTATCGCCACGTCAACGCCACCGTGAAGTGCAATGTGCAGACGTCTGGTGATGTGGAGAAGCAGCGGAAAACAGTTAAAGGAAAACGGCGACTGGTAGACATCCTCGACGACGAAGATGGTGTTAAAAATGTGTCCATACATCTCGACCAGTTGGTCAGAGACATGCAAAGACAAGGTTTTAGGGTAACATTTCAACAACAACAGTGGACCAATTCGACAACAAGAGGTTATAAGAACCCTTCAACAGCTGGACGGACGAATTGACACGAAATGCCGCGAGTTGAAGTTTCAGAGTGGAATTTTTATTGAGAAAGACTACAACGGGTATAAAAAAAAGACTACAGTCGTGTGGTTATCACGATGAAATAGATACATTCTAAGATAGAAGGGCAAGTATAAACATCGGGTGCGTCGTATAATCAAGCGCAAGTCATATGTCTCAACAAAACAAAAAATGGGACTTGGTAGTCCAGAGGCAAGGTGTCAGCCCTTCAACCAAAAGGTAGTGGGTTCGAACCCTGCTAACAGTTGAAAATCTTTCTAGAGTTTTTTCCAGCAAATTTTACCACCCCCCCCCCCCTCTGGTCCAGGTAGGTGGATCGACGATAAAAAGGAGGTCCCGTGTGCAGATCACAACACTATGTGCACGTTAAAGATCCATTGGTTGTTTACAGGGCAATCTGGCCAAAAGTAAAAATTCTACCAAAAACCCCGAGATCACCTTAGTTGTGGATGTGGGTAAATCAAATCAAATCAAGCAACAAAAACATCACATGAAAAATCTGATCAAATTAATTATTATTCATTAGATTATTATAACATGATGATTCTTTTAAGTAATGGATATTCTGCAGCGCACGTCTTTGGGATATATAGCCCATTAATGCATTCACTAGTTGTTTTTATTGGAAGGTGAAAGATTAACCGAACGTCTTCTCTGTATTGTGTTACTGTAATTGAATTTACATTCCGAATGTGCATCCATCGAATTTGACAGAAGTTAGAAAATAAACTTCGAATGAAGATCAAGACGAAGGACGTGAATACAATAACGCGCCTTTTATGATATCATTTATAGGCCGATATTGAATCGAAAGTGAAATAAAATTACAAAGCTAAAAATATTTAAAGATACCATAACCAAGAATCTGACCAACTGTTCTAGCTCTTTATTCAGTATGATCATCTAGATCTAGATCTTGAGCTGGATCGAGATCAAGAGCTCTAGATTCTCTGATTCTGCACTTTTACAACCAACCGACATTTCACTCATTCTCAGGTTAGATTCTCCCCCTTACTGTACTAAAATCTAGAATCTAGATTAGATCTAGATCTAGATAGATTTAGATCTAGATCTAGATTCTAGATCTAGATTTAGAATACTAGTTTCCAGATCTGGATTCCATAGGCCTCTTGATTTTCGCTCTTGGCCTCTATATATCAATCTTGAAATCTAGATAGATCTGGACTAGATCTAGATAATCTAGGCTAGATCTATGAGATGAGATCATCTCTGGGCCCCATCTCTCTGTATTTTTTGCTATGGTATTGTTTTTATTTAAACTTAGATCTAGATCTAGATTTGTTTTTTTATATAAAATATCTATATAGATTTAGGCTAGATCTTCTAGATGAAGATCTAATAGAGATATATTAGATCTTAAATCTGGGTTAGAACTAGTCAAAATCTTAGTAGAGATTTAAGAGAGAATTTCAAGCTAGATCTAGTTAGGGTTCAGAACTTTGCTTTAAAAGGACACCTGTTGTTGTGCATGTCTCGCCAAGCGAGTCAAAGGTCACTAGTGTGTGTCTCGGCAGGCAAGACGTCGGGAAGGGGTCAGTTTGTAACAGTAACACATTTGGCGAGAATGAGATTTGGAATTTACTGCTTAGCCAAAGCCAGAAAAATGACAAATTTATTGATGTGACTATTCATCATTATGACGAATACCTGAGAGAGAGAACAATGGTTTTCGTCATTACTATCAGATGTATTGTAGATGACGAATCGAGTACCATTTTGGTATTCGTTGGTACCAAGAGTGTTAGTACGCTTTCGTGGTAAGCACGTCATTTTATTGTTCCCAGCCTAATTCATTACTTGATAGCCGAGCTGACTGACTGCTTCACCAGTGACAATGTCCGTCAACCTTGCCATAGGTACCACTATTGAGTCTTACAACGATTTCTTACCAGAAGTTTAGATATATATATTGATATTTATATAGAATCTAGCTCTAAATTTAAGATTAAATCTAGATCCCAGTATTTCTCAAAAAACACAAATAGAGAGAGAAGGAGAGAAACACAAGATCAAGAAAGATAGAGATAGTAGATAGAAGGAGAGTGACATAACATGCAAGATACAGAGACACACACACACACACACTCATATATATATTCAGATAAAAATAATAATAATAATACTTTATTGACCCAAAGAAGGAAATTACAAATCACAGTGCCCACATAGATCTAGACCTATGTTGAATCGTGACACAAAACAGAAGAAAGATAGAAGGGGAGGGAGAGACACTTAAACACATGTGACTGAGAGAGACAGACAGACACAGAGAGACAAACTTTACACAAGAAGTAGAAAGATAGTAGATAGATACACACAAAAGGCAGAGAGAAAAGAGAGAGGACAAGACAAAGAAAGATAGGAGAGAGATACACATACGAAAGAAATCACATACGATAAGAAATCTGTATATATATATATATATATCAAATCACACAAGTCACATTTAGATCTAATGGTGAATCGTTCCCATCCACCACATTTATCTGTAATTTGATCGAAGGAGAAAATAGTGAAAATGTCAAATAATGACAAAAGGAAATCATCATTAGTTCTACCGTACATCTAGATGTTTAAATTCATACTTTAGTCATTACAAAAATACAAAGTCTTAATTTAACTTGAATCATGCTCAGGTCCATCATTCATCCTTAATAATGACGGATACTGGCAAAGTCCATCATTAATGGCGAATCAAATGAGGGACGAGCTCCTTTCACCAAAGATCATTAAAACTAATGATGAATAGCGCTGGCCCAAATTTATACCATGCCTGGGCTTGCCCTCAATCACCTCGCTGCATCCCCCATCTGAGGCAAGCGTAGGTCCTTTTCGACTTTTGCCAATGAGATACAGACTCCTTGGTAAAAAAAAATGTGCCTAAACTTACTTTTAAAATGCTAAATTTTAGGGCAACACTGCAGTTTACTGGACAATTTGCTTGAGGTTGGCAGATTCACTGCATTTGAAATTTTATTCTGGTTTTAACTTTTTGTAATTGAATACACCTTACTCCGTAACCCCTAACCCTAAAGCATTTGTTCTCAAGGTTTAACATTGTTTGTTCAGTAAATTGCAGTGCAGTCAATTTTATTTTATATGAAAATGAGTACCATAGTTGGAACCCTGTCCACTATTTTAACAGCTAGATCATCATCCCTGAACACAGACCCCTACCCCGACCCCCTATCCACCTTAACACTAAATAACAGTAACAGACCTTTTCTCTTTTAAACAGCCTGAAATATTGAAGAGATTTCACAAATTGCCCAACACTCTTGAGAGAGAACCAATCATCTTTGTCAAAATTGCCCCTATTTCATTGATAAGAATTAGTGGAAATTTTCAAAATATACAAATTACAGTATAATTAAGATTAGTGTTTCCTCCATTCAATGCATTGCACAAAAACAGAAATTCATCTTTGTTTCCTCAAAAGTTGTTGAAAATTGTGGGACATTGAAAACTCACTTTGATGCATTTTTTTCCAGCAATCTGCAATGGGGTCTAAGCATCGTCCATAGCGGTCACATGACACTGGTGTTTACATCAGTTGGTAACGCCGATAGGTGTACTGTTAGTACAGGCCTGGAAGAAAACTTGGATTCTGTTCTACTATTGACTGATAGTACTTTTTTCTAGTTTTTCGTCAGCCTAAGATTTATATTTGATTTGATTTACTTAAATACATTCCTTTCTTAGAGTTCTTTTTGGGCTGTTTTTGCTTCATATCGACGGTTCTTTAATCATGGCTGCATCAATGCAACGAGTACAAGAAGAAGAAATCCAGGTGTCAGCAGAGGATGAAACATTTGGCCCAATGCCTCTTGCAAAGTTGGAGGTATGAGCAATATTGATCAGATATCTCCTGTTTTTGTAAGAATCATAGCATAGTTAAAATATTGTAGTGGGCGGTTGGCAGGATCTGCTAGTAGGTCCTACTATTTTCCTATCACTTTTGGGGACTTTAGTCCGCAGGCAAGGTGTGGCCTCTCAACCAAAAGGCATTGGGTTCAAGCCCTTAAATCTAAATTCACTCTGAGATCACTACATGGGATGGATTAAATCATAATAAAGTTAAAATATGTATTATATTTATTTTATAATAATAGCATTGATCTGATTAAATTTTTCAAGAATTTTTTCGAAAAATAGACAACAGGGTCTGGAAGAGAGATTTTCATGGAAAAGAAAATCAAAATTATTATAGTAAAGTTTGAGATGCATTTGAAAAAAAAAAATTCTACTCAAAACTTGTCTCCTTGAATTTACAAAATTTCATGGTTATATTTGCCCTTTTCTCACTTTCACATTATAGACTACCTTTTACTTCACTCCCTTTAGCTAAACATTACATGATGTGAAGTTACGTCTGATCAAGATTGTTCTGTTACCATAGCATAATGTGTACTCCCTTAAGTTCTTTGCCTTTCTGGGTCTCACTTAAATAAGTACACATGATACATTGTCTTTTGGTTTTATAATTTAACAAATGGAGTTTTTAAAAGAACTATTTTAGATCTACTATGATGCATAATCAAAACGGAATGTAAACATTTTAAAGTAATGTTTCTTCATACTATTAGATTTTTATTGCAAATGGATAGAAATTAAGTTATTATTAAAATGCTGTGCAGTAATTTCAGAAATGTGTAGAGTAGTAGTAGTAACAGCACAGTCTGAAACCAGTTTTCTTTCATTCAAATGATAGGGAGCATTGAAAATTGATTATAAATGTAAAAATGTAATTTAAGACTATGAAATTGGATGTCATGTTTCGCTTGTCATAAATAGTTTCTCCTTTTACACCCAGGAAATGGCATAAGTGCAGGTGATGTAAAGAAACTTGAAGAGGCAGGCTTTTTCACTGTGGAATCGGTAGCTTTTGCCCCAAAGAAGATGTTGCTCGCCATCAAAGGCATCAGTGAAGTAAAAGCGGACAAGGTTGTGGTATGTTGGCTGCTATTTCACTTCCTTATTTATTCATGGCTGCCGGCCAGTAGTAAAAAAAAAACATGAAGTACGTTTTTTAGCCTTGAGTCTGTAAGTCTGCATTTTCTTTAAAAGATATGTATTTCAGAATTAGCAGTAACGAGTATAATTTGTGTTTAAGGAAACCCTAAGCCAATGGCAGAGACTCAGAGAGCTTGGGGTGATAGTTTGTAGATACCGTTCTGAGTTTTCAAACTACCGTCACACTATGCCAGAAAGGCTAGCGATTGGCAGACTTTTCATTATATTACCTTAAAGGGAGTTAATTCAAGTTAAATTATCAATATTTTCTAGAATATTACGGTCAGAGTTTGTGTTCCGATTTGAAAAAGTTGGCAGCTATGTGGCTGAGGAAGAGTGAATGACCTTTTGTTATCTTGCATTCACAATTTTCCTTTGAAAAATCATCTTCTTTTGATTAAAATATAAAGCTTGCAAATGCAATGTATAAATATAGTATATTGTTTTTGTCTTTTCATTTATTTATTTTTTTGGGTGGGGGGGTGTTTTTCTTTATTTTGGCTGTTGTTCATGTGTATTTTTATAAATGTTTCAGTGCCATGGTATGCTTAAAGATAAGGCAGTTTAAAATTTTCCAACTCCGAAATTAAAATCAAACTAGAAATCCATATAGATTTGATCTTTAGCGTTATAAATGTTTCTTTGTTGAAAGGCAGAGGCAGCTAAGCTTGTACCAATGGGATTTACAACAGCCACAGAATTTCATCAGAAAAGGTCTGAGATCATTCAGTTGACAACAGGGTCAAAAAGAGCTGGATAAATTGTTGCAGGGTGAGGACAATTTGTATGAAATGTTTTTATAAAAAATTTGTATAAAATATTTCTGATGTTTAAGAGTTTTAGTCATTGTTTTTCTTCTTCTCATGACTAGTTATATTATGGGAGGAAAGCAACATTTTTATACATCAAACGAAAAGAAAGAAATGCGAAAGTTCTCAGAATATACATGAGAAAGCAAAATTTCTTTCAGCAAAAAAAATAAGATTTTACTATAAGATTTGCCAAAGAGGCTCTTACGTGATAAAAGGGTAACAAAACATTACATTTAAAAATAATTAAATCCTGACGAATAGTTAAATGGCCATGATGGCATTTGTATTGCTGATAGCTTATTTATAATGTGCATTTCCATCTTATCGTTGTTCTTTCTACTTCAAAATAAGCAATTTTTCTTTCTTTTCACAGGTGGGGTAGAAACAGGTTCTATAACTGAAATGTTTGGAGAATTCCGTACAGGAAAAACTCAGTTGTGTCATACTTTGCTGTTACTTGCCAGGTTTAAATCTTTTATGCTTGACTAATTTGTTGCTGATCAATAAGTAATATTTTAACATTCATTTTATTTTATGGATGTTTTTAAAAACTTAGCTCATAATTTTAATTTATATTCAGTCTTGAGTTCATTGGGTTTTTTTAGTGTTGTGTTTGTGTGTCATAACCATAGATATGTATTTAAAGAAACCTGTTGAATTACGTTTTGAATGATTGTTACAGTAAGTGTTGTAATGTGTGTATGTAAAATAATTCAACACAGCTTTTTGTATTGCTTTTATTCATTGAGTCATTCTCAAACTTCTTTGTTTTCTTTCTACAAATGTCATGCTGTAGAATCGTATTGCTGTCATCACCAATCACACATTTCATCTTTTCATTCAGCTGCCAATTGACAATGGAGGGGGTGAAGGTAAGGCCATGTACATTGACACGGAAGGCACATTTCGACCAGAGAGATTACTGGCTGTTGCTGACAGGTCTGTTGATGCTAAAGTTTTGCTAACCATTGTAATGTAAAAGGGTTGGAGTTTTTGTTGTTGTAATAATGAATTATATAGATTAAGTTAAAAAGCTTACATGATAACCTTACTCAGAACTAGCAACCCGTACTTCAAAACCATAGTTGGAACATTTATCTGACTTTCACTACATTAATTCATTATTTCCTTGAAAAGTACTATTTTGCTCTGAACTTGAATTAAATATTAGAAAAAAACAAAACAAAAACCTAAAACAAACTTGACATTGACAAAATAGACTAGAGAACTGGGGTAGAGATGATTGGGAAATGCCATTCAGTTTACAACCATCATCGTACTTGTACATAATAGGCCTACCATGTATGTTGTGATTACAAGATATCACGTCGTAGATGATGAGAGCTTCGCTTTGATCCATCTTAGGTCTTTGTTAAGTATTTGTTATTGGTATACTTTCATGTGCTTTAGACACAGATTTGCATTTTCATGCAGAAGATTTAAGTTTTCCCCTGTCATAGAATTCTTTTCACTTCAGGTCACGGCTGCCAGTTTTCTGGCTTACGCAAAATTCCGGTTTCGCAATATCATGAAATAAAAAATTCCAGTTTTAGTGTTTTGAGTGAAATGGACCAATCTTTGTCTGTGTGTATGTGTCTCTCTCTCTTTCTCTCTCTCTCTCTCTCTCTCTCTCTCTCTCTCTCTCTCTCTCTCTCTCTCTCTCTCTCTCTCTCTCTCTCTCTCTCTCTCTCTCTCTCTCTCTCTCTCTCTCTCTCTCTCTCTCTCTCTCTCTCTCTCTCTCTCTCTCTCTCTCTCTCTCTCTCTCTCTCTCTCTTTCTCTCTCTCTCTCTCTCTCTTTCTCTCTCACTCTCTCTCTCTCTCTCTCTCTCTACTCTCTCTATCTATCTATCTATCTATATATATAATATATATATCCCTGTCTCTCTCTCTCTCTCTCTCCCTCTCTCTCTCTTTCCCTCTCCACTCCTCTCTCTCTCTCTCCCCTTCCTCCCTCCCTCCCTTTCTTCTTTATGGTCTACGTAGAGAGACAAATGCATTGGAGTAGATCTAGTTCAATGTCTAATATAGGTTAAAATAGTGAGTATAAATAACATTTAATTCATCATGTTAAATGTTCACACGCTTGCTGTGTTATCAGTTTTAATTATAATATAGGAACATATATTGTGAAACAATAGAAAGTTAGGTGTAGGCTGATTTAGCGATAGGAAGTATTTTCAGGTTTGACAGTATCGATTAATAGTAGTATTCTGCTGGCAGTGTTACATGTAATACATACAATAGTATTTATGTATATTATGATCGTCCTACCCTGTGCTCAGCTCTGAGTTTGGGACTTACTTTACATTTTACTTGTACAGTCCGGTTAGTCCTAATAATCAGTGATGATGGTTTTCCGCGGATCCACAGAAATCCGTGGTTTTGAAGTCGGAAGGAATTTCCTCGTTTTCCGCAACTTTCCGCTGATCGTCACTTCCGCGGAATTCTACGAATCCGACATTACGTTCCTCCGCCGGGAACGTAGTGTGAACTGTGAACATATCCGATGTACGGAAACACTTCTGCGAGTGCTATTTCCGGTCAATATCAGAGATTTTCTTTCTTTCTTTCTAGAGGTAGAATCTGCTTTTCCTTTTATTTTTAAATTATCATTACTTTGCTAAATCTATAGATCTAATTATAATGTAGATCTACTGTGGTGATCGTCAATTTCATGAAGACTCTTGGTAAAAACATAGGTTGGCGCGCCAAGGAAATAGACTCAAAAATTAAAAACAAATTTAGGTTTGAGTGGTTAGAGACACCTGTAAAATTAAAATCAAAGAAACTTGATGAATTAGAGGTGAAACTTGGAGATTCGATTGAGAAGTTGATCTTGCTGGCAAAGCCCTATGTTCATATTGCAATGATATGGTCAGTTATGGTGGAAAAGGCAAAATTGCGCTGGTAGACCATGTTCAATCGGCTAAACATATTTCCAATAAGAGAAGGAAATATAAACCCCGCTCCCCCTTTCCCTCCCACCCTTTCCCTCCCCCTTCTACCCTTCCACCCCCCCTTTCGACATGGGTACATTTACCATTTTACTCAAGTTCTGGATTGTGTAAATATATTATAGTTATTTTTACTCTAGTTTATACTCTTTATTATATGAAAATGAGGGCCCTAAAGGGAAAATTGTGATTTTGGCGGGTCGCGCAAAATTTTCCTCCTATTGCACTTTTGGTCACCAGCATCACTGAATAATACCCGACGGCCATAGAATTGACAGGCTGAGACGGACCGTAGCCTTGTCAGTCAATTCAAGAACTTGGTTAGACAGACATAGTATAAAAATATATCATTATAATGCTAATTTAGTACGATTACGTGGACATCTGGGGCTGGGTGGATTTCATTTTCATGCTTTTATGATGGTGGATTGTGGAGATGGCACAGAATAGAAATGGAGAACAAAAATCAGCTTCATGTCAAGCAGTTGGTTTTTCCTTTTTGTTTTGAGGTCCAGACAGTTTAAGATCATCGACTAACAGATTGCATCGTGTAAGTCGATGGTAATATTGTTAACCTTAGTGACAACCTCTGACTTTTTGTGAAGGGACAAGCACAAGCGACATTGTTTTGGAAGTCAGTTCACATAGTCTTTTACGGTTGTTCTCCACAGCTAGAGTTTGATATAAAAAGTTTCACACAACAGTAAATAAATCATGATGAATTTCAACTATAGGCAGTTTTCATACTTAGAAGGGAAGCACACAACTTCATTTCCATGACAAACTACAATTTTCACACTGAACTGTGAGACGACACTATTTACACAAGGAATTTTCAGACCAAAAAAATCAACACATCCGTAACTTGTTTTAGGAAATTTTCAGATCTTTCAGATATTTTTGAGTTTGGAAAGTACGGACCCATTTGTTCTATGAAAGTAGGCCTTCACATTTTCGATAAATGGCCCAGGAAAGCTGGGAGTAAAATCCTGTTCTCTCATTTCTCTATTGCCGAAGTTAATTAGTTGCATTCCAGGATAAGTGGAGCTATGTCCTTTTTTACATTTAATTTAAATATCTGTGTGCAACTGTTTTATTTGTGTGTTATTGTTTTTTGTTGTTGTTGCTCTCATCGGGAACATCTAGATCCATGTTTTGTGATTGATAAGTGATAGAATTGGTCTGCTTGATTAAAGGGAGATAGATCTAAATCTAGAGTCTATAATGGAAGGATACTGGAACTTAGAAATAACGGCGTGACATAGTTCAGTGAGTTCTAGGCCCTAATATTGATCTTATCTTAATGCTAAGGCTTGGATGTAAAGAGGATATATATGACAATTAATAACCTTGACACAAAATAATATTGAAAACTCGGTAGGAACAAAGAATAGACAAATACAGAGGAATAGACATAAATAAAATCTTTGGGCAGTAGTAGAATCAAACTTGCGACCTCCGCTTTAATTTAAAATCCTTGTATTAAACTTAGCTAATTTTGTCTATGCTTTACTGTGGCATTGATTATTCTATAAATGCATAGTGCAGTTGTTACTGCATCTTTCTAAGTTGTGGTGCTCTGAAGTTTGTTTCATAAGCTACAGCATGTGTGTGTTTTTATATTTGTTCAAGATATGGGCTATCAGGCAGTGATGTTTTGGACAATGTGGCATATGCCAGAGCTTATAATAGTGATCACCAAAGTCAGTTATTGATACAAGCTGCCGCTATGATGGCAGAATCAAGGTAAGGAAACCATGTGAATTTGTTGATTAATGTCTCACACAATAAGATGATTTTAATGATAATAATGTGTTCTCCCAACTACTGTTTATAGTAACATGATACAAATAAATCAAGAGGAAACAAGCTTTTTGAACTTCCTGCTTTTAATTGAATTGATAAATTTAAATGCTTTATTAGCCTTCTGAGGGTTCTGTGTAAGGGTAGTAAGGGCCAAACTATATAGTACTGTGGTGAGTCATATGCGATTGAACACTATGCATAGCTGCCAACCAGTACTTAAAATATGTATTTAGAACGTTTTTCTTTGGCTTTGAGTCTTGTAAGTCTATATTTACCTTGAAAAGTATGTAAACCTGAGTAAAATTCCTTCAAGGCCATTACGGCTCAAGAGCCAGAGATTATCCCAGTTCCTTAAGGGTGAAGCGGAACAGATGATAGTAGTCACATCCTGGTCAGGATGCCAGTCTGACGCAAGCTGTTGCTCCCAGGCTAGTGTTTGTATCCATTTGCGCCTAGGTCGAGAGGGGAAAATGTGTGTTGAGTGTCTTTCTTAAGGAAAACAACGGCATATGTAGCTTTGCTAGAATTTGAACCTTGGTCCCAAGTCCAGCAGCCTAATCACTGGCAAAATAGATGCTACATGTATATGATTATAATAAATATAAGTAAAAATTCTGTCAAAACCCTGAGATCACCTTAGTTGTGGATGTGGGTAAATCAAATCAAATCAACCGAGGGATGATTCTTGACTCATTTCTATTATAGTGAAATTATTTTAAAATCTCTTAGACGTTCAGTGATAACTCTCTATATATATGTATATATATATGAGTATAAATTGAATTTTGTTGAGCATTAAAATAAATCAGTTTTAACTCCAGAAAATTGAAAGCCTGTCATTGCAGGTTAATAAAGAGGAGCTTTTTATGTTCTGAAAAAAAGTAAATCTGTGCCTCTCATCAGGACACTGCTGACTACTGTTTTCTTTCTCCCCAAAGAAGATTATGCCAATACAAGTAATTGACCCTGTAAATGGACCCGTTCTGTCTCCTTAATTAAATGCCTTTTACTTTTACAAATCTAAATTTAACCCTGCTGAACACAAATTTTACTTTCAAGCAGTCCCTCACTCCTTAGACTTTTAGAAATTAATACTTTGATATTTTAAAGTTTAAAAATAAATATTTTGATATTTTAAAGAAAAACAATGAGACAAGGGATGAATAATGACATATGACATGAAATAATATTGAAGCCCCTAGGAGCAAAGGCGAGACAAACACAAAGGAATAGACAGACAAAATTCCTTGAGACAACTTGAATTGAACCAGTGACCTCCAGGTTGGCACTCATTGCCTCGCCATGAAAAGCTAATTACGCAGGGTTTGATTCTATTGGTACCCAAAGATTTTGTTTCTTTTCTGTCTATTCCTTTGTAGTTGTCTCGTCTTTGTTTCTATGAGGCTTCAATACTTTGATATCCTGTCTGGTTTGATTGATTCTTTTTTTTATATTGTTCTAAAAAAAATTTTTTTAAATTATTGATCAAATGAAATCTATTGTCTTAAAGATAGATCATGTATTCTGGTTTTAAAAAAATAATTAAGATGCAACATGTATCTTTCTTTATAACAAAATTAAGCGACAGTATTCTGAAAATAAATTGTGTAAAATTTTGGAAAATGTTTTGGAAATTTCTATAGTACATGTAATAGACTTGCACTTGATTTGGGAACATGTATGATATGAAAGCTTGCCCTGTCTTGCTTGCTGTAGAGGAAGATTCCAAATTATTTTCTTTCATGCCAGATATGCACTCGTGATCGTTGACAGTGCCACAGCATTGTATCGCACAGACTATGCTGGTCGAGGAGAACTATCAGCTCGGCAAATGCATTTGGCAAGATTTCTTCGCATGCTGCTACGTTTAGCTGATGAGGTGAAACATTTTTTTTCGCTGTGTGTACAAGAACAAAGAATTTTTTTTTCAAAATTACTTTTTCTTTAACATATGATCATTCGGTAACAGAATGTTGTGACCTTTAGGATGCTATGGAGGTGATGTTGTTCAAATGTGATGCTGAACAAACCTGATGATGTTCAAATACTAAAAGCATAATGTTATAATGCTCTTTCATTGACCATACAATTGAGTGAGTAAATCAATAGATTTAGAAACATGCTGCCAAGTCAGCCAACTTACGTTTGATGTTATAGTTTTGTTTTAGAGTTTGTGTAGAGCAGAAATCGTGGATTTCAAATTGTGACATTGTAAAGAAGTTCCCGCTGTGGGTCATCTCCACTGTAATTGTGAGTCATGGCCAACCAGTGACTAGTGACAACATTTAATCTGTGAATTTAGTGATCTGTGACATTTTATTGCAGTTACATCAGTTGACGAGCTGTTACTCAGTTTATACAGTACAACCTGTATTCCCCCAGCATGTACGGGCGAAAACACGAAATCTTCAAATTTACGACAGAGCCCCAACCAAGATCCTTCTTTATAAGGCCTACAATACTCCCGAAAACACTTATTCCACAAACTAGTTTTCTGGTCGCGAGGAGTTTGGGGAATACGGGCTGTACTGTATGATAATGTGAGAAGGGCGTAAGGCAGGAATGTCACTTCAACACAAACTTGGTAAATCTTAAGACCTGTAATACCAGAACCAGACATTTTGCCCTGATTTTAATCTTGTCATTTGATGTGAGTTTTTTTTTCTTTTGGTTTGATAAACAAAGCAAAAAATAGAAGTCAGACGATTGATTTACAATAATTGCTTTCATGCTTTTGACATTTAATTTGGCAAGATAACATAACGACAATCCCTGAAATTCGCTTTTGAAACTGTTCCTTTCTTGCTTAAGGATGGATTCTTTGGCAGGGACAAGTTTTGTTGTTTTTATTTGTTTTAGTTTTTATAGTAGCTTAAAAGAGAAAAGACCCTTACAAATACTGTTTCAAGATAACTATTGCACACTCTTATATTAAGATTTATGCCTTCTATTCGGTTATGATGTCAAATTATTGCACACTCTTATATAATTCATGTTCCATATTTATTTACAATGCCGTTCAGGTCAATATCAAAGCAATTGTGTATTGATGTATTTTATTTTATGCTCTCCAGTATGGCGTAGCAGTTGTAATAACAAACCAAGTTGTAGCTCAAGTTGATGGAGCTGCCATGTTTGCTGCTGACCCCAAGAAACCTATTATGGAAACATAATTGCCCATGCATCTACCACACGGTAAGTCTTTTCAATAACTGCGCTAGTTGACAAATAAAGACAATTTGAGTATCAAAATATTTTTTTATCAGGTTTCTTTTTAAACAAATATTTTGGGGTGGTTAATTTTTGAAGATCCTGTCAGCTTCTATTTTTCCTGTAAGTGCCTCCCACTGTAGCATTGTTGCTGATTTTGATCAATAGCTGAGTGAAGTTTCCTTGTACAGGCCGACCTGTCCATAACGACCACCAATGATCATAGACCAAAATGATCGTTATGGATGGCCGGTTGTTCTGGACAGGTTGTTATAATACCGGTGGATAGAAATTGTCTAGTTAAAAAACACAACCCAAAAGCATTCTCTTCTGAACTGATGGAGAATGTGTGTCAGTCCAAATGTTATACCCATCTTTCGGGAGATATGACCACGCAGGACAATATTGCTACAATATGATTAACGGGATTGTGTCTCAATTTAGCAGACATGAAGTCTGCAAAGCAATGCAAGATGGTTATTTAATGAGGGTTTTTTCAATGCAGCCAGTGATTGTCAATGCCAGTGACATCAAAGCATGTAGAAAAAAATGTAAGCTGGTCCTTTCTTACTTTATATGAAATTTTCACAAACTGCTCTAGTCAGCGGTCAATGCTTGTTGTCATAGAGTTACAAACAAAAGGATTGGGGAGCACTTTGTTCTCAATAGGCAATCAATCCATTCATCTTGCATGTGTTTGCATAGAAAAAGAATTGTTTGGAAGCTAAACTTGGGGAAAAAGTGTGAAATCAAGGACATCAATCTAGTCGTCTCGCTTTGATGACCAGCCTCCTACTCTTCAATTGTCTTGAGATGCTGACTGAAAATGGTAGTGATTGGTTATGACCCAACAGCTCAAACAGCATTGTAGCAGTGAATTGGGTGAAGCCGATAATCTAAGACTACCTAAAGGTCATTATGGACAGGTTATGACGGCAATTGGTCAATCACATTTTCCCTTCCACATAGATGTTCTCTTTTCCCATAATTTTTTATTTTTTCATTGTGATTGTGATAAATCTAATACAGACTTGAAAAAAAAAAAATTGTGTATAACATGGGAAAGGAAGCAGTGTTGACTTTGAGATTTTTCCTTCTTTGCTTGCTAGAGGTCAAACTTTGAATCTTAAGTATGTCAAAGGTTATTTTTGCTTGGTTTGTCTAGGTTGGGTTTTTTTTTCTTTTCGTTTTGAAACTTTCTTTTTGCAAATTCATATAGGCCATAAGGAATATTTCATGCTGTCCTTTTGAAGGAAAGTTAAAGAAGCAAAAAATATCCACAACGTCCTTTCATGATTTTAAAGTCTGCGTTAAGAATTTAATTACCCTTACAGCAAATTATGGTTTTATCATGTTCATTAATATTGCCATACCATTTCACTTTTTCAGGCTGTATTTACGAAAAGGCCGAGGTGAAACGAGAATATGTAAGATCTATGACTCCCCTTGTCTGCCAGAAGCAGAAGCTATGTTTGCTATCAATGCTGATGGAATTGGTGATGCTAAGGACTGAATCAGTCACTCAAATTCATGAAGAGTTAGAGTTCTTCTACAGGACGTCTTGTATGTATACAATAATGTTCATTGTGATATTTCATTAAGGGTTCTTAACACTAACAGTTTCCTCTGTAAATAAATTCATAGAATGTAAACACATTGTACAGACTTTGTTTTGTTTTATTTTTTGTTTTTCCTTTGATATGATTTTTTGTTGTTGAAAGTTTGATAATTACTTTTAAAAATTTTCTTTCATAAACAGCAGTTTGAAATAATGAAACAAATAATTATGGTCTCAAGGAATGGCTGTGACTAGTATGAAAATGAAACCCTGAATTATAGCTAAACAAGTCAGGCTGGGTTGCGCGTTTGATTGTTACTTGCAACAAGTAAAACATTGAACGCTGTGTCAAAAATAGAGTTTACCTCTTAGATACAATGCTTCTACAGGGACGAAGACAAGATAGATAAAAGGAATAAACTGAAAAAACCATGGGCAAAAGCCAGAATTTGGAAGAAGACAGAGACCTGCATCAACACCATTTGCCTCACCATGAAGGGAAAGCACAATGCGAGGCATCTCAATTATTCCACATACATGTAGTACATGTAGTAATTTGATTGCACCAATCAATGAAATAAATATTGTAGGTGCTGTAACTGAACCGTAGTGTTGTCAATTTGTAATCACGATGACACTGGTTCAAACCCCACGGCTGGCCAGGTGGGTTTTTTTCGTCACAACGTTGTACTTTTAAGAAAGGAACTTCACTCTTCTTTCCTCACTTAACTCAGGTGTGAATGAGTACCCAGCTATAGGAAGAGAAAGATCTTGTCAGAGTAAGTACGAAAAGCCTAACAGGCTTGTGTACTGTATGCTCCGCAAGGAGTTGAGAAGGACTTTGAATGAAATGGCTTGCTGGGGGATAAATGATGTACAGTTCGTGAGCCTGCACTTGTACAGGGATATGGACTATAAATCCATCTTTATTTTTATGTTTAGATAGGCTGACGCAGTAATGTCAGGTTTGAAATCGTGTATGGTGCTTTCAAACTTATAGGTAATTGACGAATGCCGTTGGAAGGTCCTACTTCTTTCCTTTCAGTTTCACTCTTTCACTTATCTTTCTTTCTTTTCACTCTTTCACTTATCTTTCTTTCTTTTCACTCTTTCACTTACCTTTCTTTCTTTTCACTCTTTCGCTTATCTTTCTTTCTTTTCACTCTCACTTATCTTTCTTTCTTTTCACTCTTTCACTTATCTTTCTTTCTTTTCACTCTTTCACTTATCTTTCTTTCTTTTCACTCTTTCACTTATCTTTCTTTCTTTTCACTCTTTCACTTATCTTTCTTTCTTTTCACTCTTTCACTTATCTTTCTTTCTTTTCACTCTTTCACTTTTATCTTTCTTTCTTTCACTCTTTCACTTACCTTTCTTTCTTTTCACTCTTTCACTTATCTTTCTTTCTTTTCACTCTTTCACTTATCTTTCTTTCTTTTCACTCTTTCACTTACCTTTCTTTCTTTCTCTTTCACTTACCTTTCTTTCTTTTCACTCTTTCACTTATCTTTCTTTCTTTTCACTCTTTCACTTACCTTTCTTTCTTTTCACTCTTTCGCTTATCTTTCTTTCTTTTACTCTTTCTTATCTTTTCTTTCTTTTCACTCTTTCACTTATCTTTCTTTCTTTTCACTCTTTCACTTATCTTTCTTTCTTTTTTCACTCTTTCACTTACCTTTCTTTCTTTTCACTCTTTCACTTATCTTTCTTTCTTTTTCACTCTTTCACTTATCTTTTTTTTTTCACTCTTTCACTTATCTTTCTTTCTTTCACTCTTTCACTTATCTTTCTTTCTTTTCACTTTCTTTTCACTTATCTTTCTTTCTTTTCACTCTATCACTTATCTTTCTTTCTTTTCACTCTTTCACTTATCTTTCTTTCTTTTCACTCTTTCACTTATCTTTCTTTCTTTTCACTCTTTCACTTACCTTTCTTTCTTTTTTTCACTCTTTCACTTATCTTTCTTTCTTTTCACTCTTTCACTTATCTTTCTTTCTTTTCACTCTTTCACTTATCTTTCTTTCTTTTCACTCTTTCACTTACCTTTCTTTCTTTTCACTCTTTCACTTATCTTTCTTTCTTTTCACTCTCACTTCACTTATCTTTCTTTCTTTTCACTCTTTCACTTATCTTTCTTTCTTTCACTCTTTCACTTATCTTTCTTTCTTTTCACTCTTTCACTTATCTTTCATCTTGCTGTTTTCTCTTAATTCACCATGAGATCACTGCATATGACGGAGGAGGTAAATTTCAATGATCAAATAATCAATTAAACTTTGTAACATCCAAGCAAGATTTTACCCATAAATGGGAAACAGCAATCCTGCTGAGCTGGATGTGTGCTTCATTAATTATGGGGTTGATAATGGTTAGTATTTATATAATGTTAATCTATCTGCTGTCCCTCTGTCCTTTGTGAAAGGAAAATTGTGGGTGCAAATGAACAAGACTGATTTATCGATTAATTTTTACAAAACCTTAGATGATTTCATGCAGACATGATCAATTTTTACAAATATTGAAATGGAATCTAGACCTAGCAGTTAGCAGTACAAAAGGAATAGTTACCATGTTAACTGATTTCTAGTGTTCATCAAGTGTAAATTCCGTATTTTAAGGTGGCAATATGTGACATAACACACACACTGTCCTGACAGATTATCTTTAAAGAAGGAAACAAGTTTGAACAGAAACATGGACTTATTCCCTCATAAAACAGCTCTAAATAATTACAGGAAACACGCATACTAGATTAGTCAAATAGCTGGCAGAAAAAGTAGAAAAACGCTGTGGTCAAGAAGCAAAATTTTGAAGTTTGGATCAAAAGTATTGAAGTTTAGATAATAGCATTTTTATATGCTATAGTATAACCCTTCTAGAATCAGTCTGCGATAGTAAAAAACATGAAAACTATATTTTGAAAAATTGAAAAATGTAATAGATTTACTCAAGTTTTTTTTCCTAAATATTTAAAAATATGGGTGTGAAAAAGGAATCAATGCCTGTCATATATGTGATATCTTTGTAAAGGGAAAGTTTGATACACAGTAGATTTAGAACCGATGTTATAAAATCATAAGCCCCTGTTCGTAAACGCTCCCATAGATATTTTTGGTATCAGAAAAATAAAATGGCATCTTTCTGAAAACTAGATTCTAGCTTTTTTTGCAAACATTTCGCTAAAAGTAGAAAAGTTATTGTTAGATTATTATCAAAATTTGGGCTATAGCTTCTTCATATGAATTTCTAATTTGTAATTTGTATAAGACGCTTTTTTTTTATTAATTCAACAAATTTAATTTTATTTACGATTTAGTATTTTCTCGACGGTTTATTCGAGCAGTCTATTCCCCCCCCCCCCCCCCAAATCAGGCAAAATTAAAAATCCTACTAAAAACCCTGAGATTACCGTGGGTAAATGAAATAAAATTTAAAAAAGATACTTTCCAAATTGACCTTTAAATATTTTCTAAACCTGGTACATGAAATGTGGTAATCAGCTCCATTGATGGGCAATGATGAGCTGTAAGGGGAGCACTATTACTATTAGTACAGTAGTATTAGTTATTAAGTATCATCATCAATGTATTTCACCAGGGTAAGCGTGATAATATATTACTTATTACTAAGTCATGTCATTTACTGTGAAAATCAGCCAATGGCCAGGATAATGTAGCGAGAGCAAGAAGTCTGGTTCAACTACGCAGAAAGTGAGAAGTCCAGGGAGATGATTTACAGCATGAATGAAAATGCCACACCACACCACAATATAATTCTACAAAATCAACCCTTGTTCTTTTACAACTGCAATCATTTTATTTCACCATTGTGCTGATGCAATACTGGCAGGCATGAAATCACACCTTTGTTTAAAAGTAGTTTCTTGTGGACTCATGATTTAAGGATAAGAGGACTGCAAGTTCTTAGAATTTAAAAAAAGCTAATCTTTAACTCCGTCAATTTGTATGACTGACAGTACAATAAATAATTAATGACAATGAAAGCAATTGTTATTAATAAAGATATCTTATATGTTGCAGTATTAAACAAATAATTCAATGAAGGAGGCAAACTCCTTTTGATTTTTAGTTTAAGGTGGGGGCACAACCACGTTGTCATTATTATTTTAATACATGTATAACAATGCACCTCGAACAATTTTGATTCTAATCCACTTAATGTTAGTTGCGAGTAGATCTGACATGCAAATAGTTCTTTTAACAAAAATGGACACGAAACATCAACACCATTTCAACATAAAAAATCACAAGATATCAATAATTATTGTCAACATTCAATTCGATGATAAGAATAAGAGTTAAGAGGAAATATGAAAAACATCGGGCTAGGTCTAAAATCTAAACATATGTCTTCGTTAAAGCTGCCGAGGCAGCGTATGACTAGTGTCACTGTCAGTTGTCTGTTGTTTTTTCAGTTCATTAACGTATGTGGATCTAGTGACAATGACATCGTGCACCTTTCTGGCACTATTGGG
The DNA here is from genome assembly GCA_037039925.1 of Doris montereyensis. NCBI lineage: Eukaryota > Metazoa > Mollusca > Gastropoda > Nudibranchia > Dorididae > Doris > Doris montereyensis. The sequence goes on from JAXRKP010002440.1 coordinate 24,273, forward strand.
ACGGCCAGACTCGCTAGCTAGGGAAGAATGGCCTGGAAACGTAACGCTTTGACTTTGAGTTAAATAGGGCTTTCCTGATCTGGGTAGACTTGATACTGATACACGCCCTCCCTCAGAAGAATGCACCATTCGCGGATTTCTACTGTCACTGTTAATTAAAGGCAAAGGCGTCATATTATCGTCTTCATATCCTCTCCGACTGAAACTACCAAATGAAGGGGAAAAGATTTTGGTTTGAATTGGTTTTTCACTTCTGTCATACATGTTGTATAATGTTGGCAGGTAATTTACATCTGAAGAGGTGATCGGTTTGCCAGATTCTAGGATTCGCTTCCGCTCCTCCAGTTTCTTTTTCTGTATGATCTTTTGGCGTCTGTCTTCCAGTCTGTCCTCACGAATGTGGTTTCGAACAGTGGTTGCTAGTTCCCTGCAAATAAATACATTGACATTAAAATTAAAGGTTATGTTTCAATTGTACTTTTTTGTTGTTGCCAACAATCAGGAGACTGAGTGTCATCGCAATTCATTTTGAGTCCAGGAGGGAAGTTTTTTAACATTAAATTACTGAGCATGGAGCACTAAGTCACTTTATTTACACACACACACACACACACACACACACACACACACACACACACATTGTATCCAATTTTGGTCACTACACACTACACGACTACACCGTTGCTTTCATAAATTTTTATGGCGAATAAAAGTTCTCTCTGATATATGATATGAAATATAGGGCACTGTAGTTAATGATAAATTGGAGAGATCTAGATACTGGTTCCTTTAGTCAAATTAGTTTCCCTCTAGATTTACCGTTGGCGATAAATTTCTTTCGAACCTGACATTGCGTTTCTCACACTTACAGCGTCAACATGGAAGAGAGCGCTTTTCTTAACATCAGTGTTTAGGCAAAATGTGTATCGGTGTCAGGATTGGATGAAACGATTCCATGAGGATTAATTTTGATCAAAACGCCATTAACATGTGTGAACAACGTTGACGGTGCCACTCTAAGAGTAAGAGTCTAAGTCTTGTGTGAAACGCCGAATTCCGACGCTCTAATTCTAATTCTGATAGCAAATGAGCACACACAAAAAAAGGGAACATTTAGAAGGTTGTCTAAATTTCGCTAAATGAGCCCAATTTCGATAACATGTTATTTTGCATAGAGACTAGATCTACACTTAGCTCATTTTACACACAGAATTTCACAACAATTGGATCAATGAATCTCAAACTACGAGTGATTTTCAACATTGACCCCAAAACATAATTTTGCGCCTTTCTTAATTTCTATTGTTTTTATCACAGATCTATGATCTATGGTTTTTCTGGACTAACTAAAACTAAGCAAGGCATCGTTGCGCAACATGTGATGTTGAATTTTCGATGCTATGAAATCATGGTTCCTAAGGCGTGAATAGCAATTCGCTGTTAGTCTTTTTATTTAAATACAATTTCTTTGCTGAATCGCTATTTATACTATACACCGTGGACAACAGAGCAAGAGGTCTTTTGCGTTGATATTTATACCAGGCTTTTTTTGGTGCTAGAGCACATGATTCACCGGATTCGAATCCGTGTGACTTCTTTTTCTATGGGAGTAACTTAATGACCATTGCTACAGAAGGAATCCCCAAATAATCGACGGCATTAAAGTGGGTGTACAGAGAACAATGGTTTTAATATCCGATGACATGTGCAGAGATGTTATTGAACACTTAAAAACCTGGCTCACCTTTGGTTTGCGTAGAAATGGTGGCCATTTTGAGCATGCCATTTAAAATAATATAAAAGACATGTTCGTTGATTCTGTATTTGTATACAAGGTCATAAATAGTTGAGTTTGATTTCTTTTATAAAATAGTTTTTGTCGGGTCATTATGTTCATTTTTAACGGTTGACATCCGAAACAATAATATTAATTTGAAACTGTGCCTTCATTGCCGGTTGCGAGTTTTGATCAATTTTTTTTTAAAGTTGATTAATTCCGTTAATATTGTGTGTATATGTGTTAAAGTTTAACACAAAAAGTTAATTTCCAAGTGTTTCATTCCATGATTTTAGTTTTTATATCAGGCCAATTGTTTAAAAAAAATTTAATACAATTTCTTTGGGTTACGTTTTGTTTTCGTGGTCACCCGGCAGTATAATATCGACATTCTTTGCTCACTGAATTAAGAAAAGAAAACCTCAGCTTTTGTTAACTTTTCCAACCTCATAATTTAAAATACATTCCTTATATTGCAGTTACTTGCTATGCTATACTCCCTTTATAGTTATGATTAACAAAACAATAATCTAATACTACTACTACTACTACTACTACTACTACTACTACTACTACTACTACTACTACTACTACAATTATTATTATTACTACTACTACTACTACTACTACTACTACTACTACTACTACTACTACTACTACTACTACTACTACTACTACTACTACTACTACTACTACTACTACTACTACTATTACTACTACTACTACTACTATACTACTACTACTACTATTACTATTACTACTACTACTACTACTGCTTTATTACTACTACTACTACTACTACTACTACTATTATTACTACTTACTACTACTACTACTATTACTACTACTACTACTACTACTACTACTACTACTACTACTACTACTACTACTATACTACTATCGTTTGTTGTCTGACGAACTACTACTACTATATTATCGTTTGTTGTCTGACGAAGGGTTATAAACGTCACGTGTTTGTTCTCTCTTTATTAGTGGAGTTGTCACTTATTGTCATATTTCGCCTGCTACTACTACTACTACTACTACTACTACTACTACTACTACTACTACTACTACTACTACTACTACTACTACTACTACTACTACTACTACTACTACTACGACGACTACTACTACTACTACTACTACTACTACTACTACTACTACTACTACTACTACGACTACTACTACTACTACTACTACTACTACTACTACTGCTACTACTACTACTACTACTACTACTACTACTACTACTACTACTACTACTACTACTACTAACTACTACTACCACTTAGTAGTTACAGTCGTAGGAATAAGACAATTGAGAATGAATAACAACTACATGTATGTAGTATATTATATGACTATCAATCATTACGTGTAGCTGATTTGTCCATGCTTGTTTGACTGAAGACGTTTGGCGACTTTCAGGATATCGTCGTCGTCCAGTG
>JAXRKP010002440.1:32500-42500 GCA_037039925.1 Doris montereyensis
GTGATTTCATCTGAAGAATGTCGAATAACTTATTGAATGGGATTCCGTCTGAAGAATGTCAAATAACTTATTGAATGTGATTTTGTCTGAAGAATGTCGAATAACTTATCGAATGTGATTTCGTCTGAAGAATGTCGAATAACATATTGAACTTGATTGTGTCTGTAGAATGTCAATAACTCAATGAATGTGATTTCGTCTGAAGAATGTCAAATAACTTATTGAATGTGATTTTGTCTGAAGAATGTCGAATAACTTATCGAATGTGATTTCGTCTGAAGAATGTCGAATAACATATTGAACTTGATTATGTCTGAAGAATGTCAATAACTCAATGAATGTGATTTCGTCTGAAGAATGTCGAATAACATTGAATGTGAGTTTGTCTGCAGACTGACGAATAACTTATTAAATGTGATATCGTCTGCAGAATATTGAATTTCGTCTGAAGCACCTGTACGGGGAGTAGATGATCCCGCCCTCCACGAGTCTCCTGCTGACTTGCAGGTCGGTCTTGGCTGACCAAAGGCTAAGGGAGTTAAGCCTGACAGAAAACAACCTGCTGCCTTGCAGGCCATTCTTGACTTACCAAAGGCTAAGGATCCTGACAGAAAATAACAACCTGCTGTCTTGCAGGCTGGTCTTAAATGACAAAAGGCTAAGGGAGTTAACCCTGACAGAAAATAACAAGGCCTGGTAGGGGCCTCAAGGTGGCAGCCCCACCATCCACCTAGCGTATAGCTGGTTAAATCCGTGCTTATCTGAAACCTAAATGATGCAGAGAAATAAATATTATATACCGTGTTTGACCATTCAACGACGAAAATGGAAACAAACACGGACTGTGATTTTGGAACTTGGCAATAAATGGAAAAGAAATGGAAAAATTCAAAGTAGACATTTTGGCTATTACAGAAACAAAGAAAAAGGACAGGGAATTAAAATGTAGACCAAATCATACTTTAATCTTCTCAGGAGTAGATGTCAAAGATAGAGCTAGAGCAGGAGTAAGCCTCCTAGTACATAAAAGGCATGAAAAGTTACTAGAAAGATGGAAATTTATAAGCCCACGGCTATTAGAGGTAAATATTAAACCAAAAGGAAGAGAAATTAAATTATTAATAGCTTATGGACCAAACGAAGACGCCCCCAAAGAAGAAAAAGATACATTCGAAAACGATTTACAAATAGCTGCAGAGAATCTTAAACACAAACAGAAATTAATGGTTTTAGGAGTTTTAAACGCTGGAGTAGGCAACAATGTAGAAACATCAGGAGGAGTAATAGGTAAAGAAGGAGAGAAAACAACTCCTCCAAATGAAGAGAGTTTAATATATTTTTGCCTAAAGAATAACATGAAAATAGCCAACACCTTTTTTCCTCATAAAGATATCCACAAATATACAAGAGTAAATGAAGACAGGTGTGAAAAGTCAATGATAGACTACGTAATAGTCAGCCTGGAAGAAATACTTACAAACAAAGAGACCAGAGGAAAGGATAGATTACGTGAATAAAAGAACTATCGCCAAAGAGGAAGTTAGGAAAGCAAAATAGAAACAATGGGAAGAGTTTGGACAAAGACTTCAAGAAAGCTGTCAAGGAAATCAAAAGCTGTTCTGGGAGGGCGATGAAGAGCATGAGGAGAAAGACCAAAAGTATGCCCAAAACGACAAATTAAGAATGCCAAAGGAGAAATAATGAAAGTATACAACCAAATCATGGGAACATGGAGAACGCATTTTCACCAATTACATAATCCATCCAGAACGTAAAGATCAATTAGCAAAAGTAACAAGTAATCTAGAGGAGACAGCCGAAGTTGTAGATATATCAATGGAAGAAATCCAAACAGCTATAAGAAAAGTGAAATTAGGAAAGCCACAGGAGCAGATCAAGTTTATCCAGAAATGGTTAGAAACCAAGGAGAGAGGCAGACAAACTACTACATGCAATATGCCAACAAGCATGGAAGTCCAAACAGGTGCCAGACGACTGGAATAAGGGAATGATAGTACCAATACATAAGAAAGGATCAACTATGGAATGCTCAAACTATAGAGGGATATCGTTACTTAGCGTTCTAGGAAAATTATATGCCAGGATACTGGAAATGAGACTAAGGAAAAGACTAAAGGATCAGATTGAAGAGCATCAGAGTTGATTTAGACCAGGAAAAAGTGTACAAGACCACAAATTGACAATTAGACAAATTATAGAAAAATTCTTGAGAGAAACATTGACTTGCACCTGTGTTTTATTGACTTAGAAAAGGCATTTGATACTGTGAGGAGGGACAAACTATGGCATTCCTTACAGGAACACAATGTAGAGAATTTTAAATAGAAGCCATTAAAAGTTTTTACAATAAACTAACATGTGCAGTGAGAGTAGCTGGAAACATATCTGCAGAATTTGATGTAGATATAGAAGTAAGACAGGGTCGTATCCTAAGTCCTGCTTTGTTTATCACATTTATGGATTCAGTCGCAAAGGCATCCTCAAAAATGAAGAAAGTGAATGTCGGTATGGGGCTGCTCAAACCAGTAAATGTATGAATGCTTTCATTTGCCGATGATTTAGTTCTGTTTGGAAAATCAGAAAGTGACCTTCAGTCGAATATCAACATTATGGACAATGAACTAAATAAAAGAGGAATGAGAGTAAATGCAAAGAAAACCAAAACAATACTAGTAACTAGGAGGCTAAAACACACAATCTTAAATAGGGCAGGGAGAATGTAGAACAAGTTCAAAGCTACAATTACCTAGGAGTAATGATTAACTCAGAGGGAAAATTAAGAGAAGAAATCAGTCAGAGAATCAAAAAAGCAAGTACAATATATAATCCTCCACGAAAGGCATTTGTAGGTAAGCAAGAATTGTCAACAAAAACCAAAATGGCAGTATACAACACAGTTTATTGTCCTACTCTCCTATATGACAGCGAAATCTGGACCTTAGACAGTGGGGAATACAGTAGAGTACAGGCAGCTGAAATGAAATATCTAAGAAGAGTAGTAGGAAAACTAAAAGAGACAAAATCAGAAACACAACAATAAGAGATCAAACCAAGGCAGATGGCATAAAAACTAACATAGAAACAAATCAATTGAGATGGTTTGGGCATGTAAACAGAATGCATGACAATAGAATAGCTAAATCAGTATACAATGCTAAAGCCCAAGATAAAAGACCAAAAGGCTGACCTCGGAGAAAATGGGAAGAAGATATAAAAGAGGCATTGAAGTTGAAGCATAGAAATTTAACTTTTTTGGAAGGAAACAGGAAATGCCAGGACAGGGCCACCTGGAAAAAGATCATCTCCGGCATCTGAACCCAAACACCGAAAGGTAGAATGGCAACTGATAAAGAAAGAAAGAAAAGTTTGAAGAATGTCGAATAATTTATTGAATGTGATTTTGTCTGAAGAATGTCGAATAATTTATTGAATGTGATTTCGTCTGAAGAACGTCGAATAACTTATTGAATGTGATTTCGTCTGCAGAATGTCTAATAATTCAAATAATGGGAGTTCATCTGCATAATGTCAAATAACTTATTGAACGTGATTTTGTCTGAGAAATGTCGAATAACTCAATGAATGTGATTTCGTCTAAAGAATGTCGAATAACTTATTGAATGGTATTTCGTCTGCAGAATATCGAATAACTTATTGAATGTCATTTCGTCTGAAGAATGACGAATAACTTAATCAATGTTATTTCGTCTGAAGAATGTCAAATAACTTATTGAATGTGATTTCGTCTGAAGAATGTCGAATAACTTATTGAATGTCATTTCGTCTGAAGAATGTCGAATAACTTATCGAATGTCATTTCGTCTGAAGAATGTCGAATAACTTATTGAATGTTATTTCGTCTGAAGAATGTCAAATAACTTATTGCATGTGATTTTTATTTGCAGAATGTCGAATAACTTAATGAATGTGATTCTGTCTGCAGAATGTCGAAGAACTTATAATTGAATGTCATTTCGTCTGAAGAATGGCGAATAATTTAATGAATGTGATTCTATCTGAAGAATGTCGAATAACTTATTGAATGTGATTTAGTCTGAAGAATGTCGAATAACTTGTCTTATTGAATATTATTTCGTCTGAAGAATGGTAAATAACTTATTGAATGGGATTTCGTCTGAAGAAGGGTAAATAACTTATTGAATGTGATTTAGTCTGAATAATGTCGAATAACTCATTGAATGTGATTTCGTCTGAAGAATGTCAAATAACTTGTCTTATTGAATGTGATTTCGTCTGAAGAAAGTCGAATAACTTATTAAATGTGATTTTGTCTGAAGAATGTCGAATAACTTATTGAATTTGATTGTGTCTGAAGAATGTCGAATAATGAATGGGATTTCGTCTGAAGATTGTCAAATAACGTATTAAATGTCGTTCACACTTCTATTTTGTAGCGTTGTAAGGTACACACTAATAATGCCCTGAAATACACAAATGTATTAGATTCTAATGTAAGATTCCCCCCCCCCCCAAAAAAAAAAAAAAAACAAAAACAAACCAAACCCCCTGCAAACAAACAAAAACAACCAAAAACAATCAAACAAAAAAACAACAATAAAAACAAAACCCCAAAGAAAAACAAAAGAGAAAAACTAAAGCCACATAATGTTCCAAAGGACGGCCTGGGCATGGATTCAGTCATCAAGTTGCTTGTAATGGAAATGTAAGGCTACATTGCGTTGTGGTAATATGCTTGGTGGCTATTTGTAATCTTAGAGCCACGTCATTTTATCACCCATTGTGAATGTGAATATTAGAACACAGTGCGGCTGTGCAAGGCGTTTGTATGACTGAACGCTGTCCTGTTCGACGATGATAATAATAATTATTATTATATTATTAAATATTATTATCATGATCGCTAGGCTGAACGAAAGTACACTTTCCTGTGGCGCCTATTGAATCTATTTTATAAAAATAAATCTTTGGGTGAGGGAAGTCTCAACTGAACAAACTACTAAGTGAATAGAACGCACTCAATATTGAAACACTTTAACCAACTTATTTTTTTTTTAACGGATGGTGACGTTATCACGTCTCACACATGACTCATGCATTATGAAGTGGCATAAAGAGAATCAGATATCTGTTTACCATAATTTGGTAAAGGCGTTGTTTAAAAAAAAATTGGTAACACATGTAGAATGAATTCATGAATAAAATTTGACACTTAGTGGTAAAGGAAGTAAGGAATTTCCTCCAACAGCTTTATCTGCTTCAATCTACTTAGTGTCAGACCAAAGGGTGCATGCATGGTTAGTGGATATCTGTCAAACAACAAATCGTAAACGTCCTCACAAAGCTAACAGTCTCTTCGAGCTGTTCGCTGGTTTAAAGTAGGATGGCATGAATTTCTTTTTAAGGAGAGCACCAAGACAATGGTTTCAAGGTGCAAAGACTTCCGTGCGTTAGTACAGTCATTCAGGTAGTACGCAGTGAACGTAGCCCACAGGTGTTTGTTCAGATAGTACGCAGTGAACGTAGGCCACAGGTGTTTGTTCAGGTAGTACGCAGTGAACGTAGGCCACAGGTGTTTGTTCAGGTAGTACGCAGTGAACGTAGGCCACAGGTGTTTGTTCAGATAGTATGCAGTGAACGTAGCCCACAGGTGTTTGTTCAGATAGTACGCAGTGAACGTAGGCCACAGGTGTTTGTTCAGATAGTACGCAGTGAACGTAGGCCACAGGTGTTTGTTCAGATAGTACGCAGTGAACGTAGGCCACAGGTGTTTGTTCAGATAGTATGCAGTGAACGTAGCCCACATGTGTTTGTTCAGATAGTAGTGAACGTAGCAGTTGTTCAGATAGTACGCAGTGAACGTAGGCCACAGGTGTTTGTTCAGATAGTACGCAGTGAACAGGTGTAGGCCACGTAGGCCACAGGTGTTTGTTCAGATAGTACGCAGTGAACGTAGGCCACAGGTGTTTGTTCAGATAGTACACAGTGAACGTAGGCCACATGTGTTTGTTCAGATAGTACGCAGTCAACGTAGGCCACAGGTGTTTGTTCAGGTATTTGGTAAATACGTTCCGTTACATAAACTGTAATTTTGAAACTTCAGATCCATATTTTTCGTTCACGAGTCTTTTTCCTCAAATGCTAAGATTTTGTTGCAATCTTATTAAATTTTCGTCCAACATATTCTTGATTTTTTCTCCAAGACTGCTCCATTGCGAACATGCCATCGCGTTTCCCTATACCTTGCTGAGTTTGGATCTTTATTTCGGGTTGTTTCAAAAGTTGAAATCTCTCTTCGGTATCAAAGTAATTACTTACATTTGTAATGTTTCACGTTTTTTTGTGTACCAAAAAAATACATAATTTCTACGGTTTGAAAAGATTAAAGCACACACCATGTTGTTTCCGGTCGATAATATCAAGTTCAAAAGTTGTTTTGTAGACAGAAATAAAATCATTATTCTTAAATTTATTTTTCCATCAAACCGTTGAAAAACGTCGAAAGTCTTAAAGTTTAAAAAGACCAAAGAGACCAAAATGTGAGACCGATCTTGGAGCGAATCAATCAGAAATCGGGTCAGAGTTTGAACATGGTGACAAAGCTAAGTTGACTATCAAGATCATAATTCAATATTGCATGTTTCTGTTAAAGCTGGACATTATGCGATTCTTGCAACTACTTAAAATGAAAAACAACCGCACATCGGCTATTTCAGAATAACAACAAGTAAACAACGAACGCTTGAAAGATGACTGAACAGCTTTTGCATTTCTCTCCTCGCACCCACCCACCCTCACCCCCACCCCACCACCACCACATCCCATGGTGCTTTGCGTTTCAGTCTTAGTTCTTAGCTTGTTTCCTGCCTTCCCTCACTGGCACGCAACGGCAATGCCGTTTTCGTAACCTTAAGACTAGTTCTAAATTCTTCATGTGATTAACAATTGATGACCTCATTAAAGATTCGGTTTCATGTTTTCAAACAGTCAATGACAGTCCACTAGTTGTACAAGTGGCTTCGAATTGGCGTCAGCGTTTCAAGTTTACCCCTAGTGCTACTAAGTAAATCCTTGAGCGAGAAATAAACTCATAATTAAGCTAAGTTTAACAACAACAGCCAATCTGTATGCATTTAAAATCAACTTTAATGATTAACTAAAGCTAAAAATGAAGTGAAAGTGATGATCTTTAATGGTAGAATTTGCCGAGGTGAGACGAAAGAACAAATGCATGTAAACATCGTCTATAACAGTCATGCAGGCGTGTTCATTGACTTAGCATAAAACAAAACAAAAACGATGACAACATATTTACGATAAAGTTGAGTGTCAGGAAAATGGCTGACAATTACTAGAGAAAGAAAACATGTGAACTTACATCGATGAATGCCAATGACGTCTACCGCGTTAAGAATACCACCATGGTCCATAGAGAAAGTTCTGGTTTTAGAAATATCTGAGGCAATCAGGGCTATTCGCATGTTGATAGGAATACCCTGTGTGAAATTACTCATAAATATATCAAGGAAGCATGGTTATCATTTATCAAGAAACAAAAAGTAGGTTTCGCCATCTAAATTGGGATGAAAACGCATCAATATACGCACAGACTAAACATAACAGTCGTCATGAAACACGATTGACAAAAACAATTGACAAACAAAATTGACAAACAAAATTAACAAACAAAATTGACAAACAAAATTGACAGGGCAGAAGGAAAGCTCACCAAGGAACTTTAAAACTAAACTCGACTTTAATGTGGCACTACAAGCAATCTCATGATGTTGTGATACTTCTAAGAACATATTGTGTCATAGGTGTAAATCGCAAGCTTATATGAAAATAAATAATTGTGCTAATGTTTTGTGCTCACGATGGTCAAAACTGAACTGAATCGATGTACATTCTAGAATCTATTTCATAACTTCACCATTTGCGTTCAGTAAAGTGCTGGAAATAACTATGAAATTACTTCAACTTAAACAACAGCGAACTTTAATGATAAATCTGTCTCCTTAAATTAGTTAAATGTTATAAGCCAAACCCTCGATGCTGGTTATAAATATGCAAAGTAGCTCATAGAGTCAGAATTATTTCTTCTACAACTAGAATTGAACAGCAAAGTTACCAAAACTGAAAAATTGAAACTGTCTCAAGGAAATTAGCTGTTACACATTAAGACCTGCATGTGGGTGCAACGTATTGAACTGACTAAGGGGTCCCATGATGAACAGCTTCTGCATTTCAGGTAGATAAATTAATCACATGTATTTAACATTTTTGTACTAAATTTGACACGTTTATTGGCATAATTTGAAATGTTAATCACACGTTGAAACGTTAACTCGATATACATGTCGTATAACCTCTGATCTTTCTCAATAAATATTATAGAACATTCGTATTGACTAAAATAAATGGGTGGTTTAAACTTACCGCGAAACTAATGGATTTCAGGCCACTTGATGACTTGAAAGGGCTATCATGATGTCTTCACATCCTGCCATGGAAATTGGGTTTTGCCCGATCTGAAGATTGAAACAGATGACGTGTATGGTTTTCTTAAACATTTTAATCAGCTCGCGTTTTTCTACTATATTGTCCAAGTTCTCACACGAAATTTGAATCAGCTCGTTTGTAATAGTTTGTCTACTATAATGTCCAAGTTCTCACACGAAATTTGAATCAGCTCGTTTGTAATAGTTTGTCTACTATAATGTCCAAGTTCTCACACGAAATTTGAATCAGCTCGTTTGTAAATTGTAATAGTTTGTCTACTATATTGTCCAAGTTCTCACACGAAATTTGAATCAGCTCGTTTGTAATAGTTTGTCTACTATAATGTCCAAGTTCTCACTCGAAATTTGAATCAACTCGCGTTTGTCTACTATATTGTCCAAGTTCTCACACGAAATTTGAAAACCGTCTTTTGAAAAACAACGTTGTTTTAAATGTGGCCTAATGTCTCGTTTACGCTATGAATTCGTTTTGTATTCTGATGTTTTGTCTCTAGTTTGTCTTCAGTGGCATTTTCCGTTGATCTTTCAGGACTTCTAGTTGTTTGGGTTTAAACCTTTTTCTTTTCATTTAATTTTTACAAAATCTACTGAATAAGGAAATCATTCATCAGGGGCGTCGCTTCATTCAATGCACATTACACATAATATCACGCGTCATGACAGTTAATTTAACAACTCAACGGATACGAGGAAACGTTTTCGAGAAGTTCGAGTGAGAACTTGGGCAATAGTTAGAACATGTAGTATACAGAACAGAAACGTATGTGATTTCCTGTCGATTATCACACACACACACACACACACACACACACACACACACACACACACACGCACGCACAGATACAACCATTGTATACAATAATAGCATAATAATACTATTCCGACATGGGGATGAATGTTTCCATCACATCTCGTGAATATTCAAGTCTGTCGAATCCTTTGTATACTATCGACGACTAGATCTAGCATGAAGCGAGGATTTTCCATGCACACAAAAACTGCAAAATCATTGATGGTTTGCAATGCAAATTAAGCTGTTTAAAAAAAAATTTGAAGTCGATTCGAGTAAATTGGGTAAATAAAGAACTCACCAGCCGATTCTCAGAATCGTGGGGAAGAACGAGAAAATACAAAAATTCAATCACTTCACATAATGTATTTTGGCAGTTGTTGCTTATTGTTATTGATGGTTATATTTGAATATGTATTTAGATGCATGTCTATATCTTAGATTTATTAAAGATCTGATATTGTTTCATTATATCAATACATGTAATAACAAATATAATATTACCACTAGGACTTCCAAAGCTCTGTTAACCACGAGAGCTCTTGTCAAGTAAGGAGCACAGTCCCAATTGATTCGATTGTTTTCCAGGTTTAGATACCTCAACGTTCGATTTAAGCGCAGTGCTTCCCCCAGGGCTAAACTGCCTTCGAAACCAATTCCATTCCAGGCAAGATTAAGCTCTTCCAGA
>JAXRKP010002441.1:0-25000 GCA_037039925.1 Doris montereyensis
TGTCTAGTAGGTTTTGCCAGTCTCTTGTCTAGTAGATTTTGCCAGTCTCTTGTCTAGTAGGTTTTGCCAGTCTCTTGTCTAGTAGGTTTTGCCAGTCTCTTGTCTAGTAGGTTTTGCCAGTCTCTTGTCTAGTAGGTTTTGCCAATCTCTTGTCTAGTTGGTTTTGCCAGTCTCTTGTCTAGTAGGTTTTGCCAGTCTCTTGTCTAGTTGGTTTTGCCAGTCTCTTGTCTGCCAGTCTCTTGTCTTGGTTTTGCCAGCCTCTTGTCTAGTTGGTTTTGCCAGTCTCTTGTCTAGTAGGTTTTGCCAGCCTCTTGTCTGGTTGGTTTTGCCAGCCTCTTGTCTAGTTGGTTTTGCCAGCCTCTTGTCTAGTTGGTTTTGCCAGCCTCTTGTCTAGTTGGTTTTGCCAGCCTCTTGTCTAGTTGGTTTTGCCAGCCTCTTGTCTAGTAGGTTTTGCCAGCCTCTTGTCTTGTAGGTTTTGCCAGCCTCTTGTCTAGTTGGTTTTGCCAGCCTCTTGTCTAGTAGGTTTTGCCAGCCTCTTGTTTAGTAGGTTTTGCCAGCCTCTTGTCTAGTAGGTTTTGCCAGCCTCTTGTCTAGTAGGTTTTGCCAGTCTCTTGTCTAGTAGGTTTTGCCAGCCTCTTGTCTAGTAGGTTTTGCCAGCCTCTTGTCTAGTAGGTTTTGCCAGCCTCTTGTCTAGTAGATTTTGCCAGCCTCTTGTCTAGTAGATTTTGCCAGTCTCTTGTCTAGTAGATTTTGCCAGTCTCTTGTCTAGTCGATTTTGCCAGTCTCTTGTCTAGTAGATTTTGCCAGTCTCTTGTCTAGTAGATTTTGCCAGTCTCTTGTCTAGTAGATTTTGCCAGTCTCTTGTCTAGTAGATTTTGCCAGTTTTGTCTAGTAGATTTTGCCAGTCTCTTGTCTAGTAGTTTTTGCTACCTTTTGTCTAGTAGTAACTCTTGTCTAGTAGATTTTGCCAGTCTCTTGTCTAGTAGATTTTTGCCAGTCTCTTGTCTAGTTGATTTTGCCAGTCTCTTGTCTAGTACATTTTGCCAGTCTCTTGTCTAGTAGGTTTTGCCAGTCTCTTGTCTAGTAGGTTTTGCCAGTCTCTTGTCTAGTTGGTTTTGCTACCTCTTGTCTAGTAGGTTTTGCCAGTCTCTTGTCTAGTAGGTTTTGCCAGTCTCTTGTCTAGTTGGTTTGCCTTCTTGTCTAGTTGGTTTTGCCAGTCTCTTGTCTAGTTGGTTTTGCCAGTCTCTTGTCTAGTTGCTTTTCTAGTTGGTTTTGCCAGTCTCTTGTCTAGTAGATTTTGCCAGTCTCTTGTCTAGTACATTTTGCCAGTCTCTTGTCTAGTAGGTTTTTGCCAGTCTCTTGTCTAGTAGGTTTTGCCAGTCTCTTGTCTAGTTTTTTGCTAGCCTCTTGTCTAGTAGATTTTGCCAGCCTCTTGTCTAGTAGATTTTGCCAGTCTCTTGTCTAGTAGATTTTGCCAGTCTCTTGTCTAGTAGATTTTGCCAGTCTCTTGTCTAGTAGATTTTGCCAGTCTCTTGTCTAGTAGATTTTGCCAGTCTCTTGTCTAGTTGATTTTGCCAGTCTCTTGTCTAGTAGATTTTGCCAGTCTCTTGTCTAGTTGGTTTTGCCAGTCTCTTGTCTAGTAGATTTTGCCAGTCTCTTGTCTAGTTGGTTTTGCCAGTCTCTTGTCTAGTAGGTTTTGCCAGTCTCTTGTCTAGTAGATTTTGCCAGTCTCTTGTCTAGTAGGTTTTGCCAGTCTCTTGTCTAGTTGGTTTTGCCAGTCTCTTGTCTAGTTGGTTTTGCCAGTCTCTTGTCTAGTTGGTTTTGCCAGCCTCTTGTCTAGTTGGTTTTGCCAGTCTCTTGTCTAGTAGGTTTTTGCCAGCCTCTTGTCTAGTTGGTTTTGCCAGTCTCTTGTCTAGTAGGTTTTGCCAGTCTCTTGTCTAGTTGGTTTTGCCAGCCTCTTGTCTAGTTGGTTTTGCCAGTCTCTTGTCTAGTTGGTTTTGCCAGCCTCTTGTCTAGTTGCTTTTGCTAACCTCTTGTCTAGTAGGTTTGCCAGTCTCTTGTCTAGTAGGTTTTGCCATCCTCTTGTCTAGTAGGTTTTGCCAGTCTCTTTTCTAGTACCTCTTGTCTAGTTGGTTTTGCTAACCTCTTGTCAGGTTGGTTTTGCCAGTGTCTTGTCTAGTAGGTTTTGCTAACTTCTTGTCTAGTAGATTTTGCCAGTCTCTTGTCTAGTAGGTTTTTGCCAGTCTCTTGTGTAGTAGGTTTGCCAGTCTCTTGTCTAGTAGGTTTTGCCAGCCTCTTGTCTAGTTGGTTTTGCCAGTCTTGTCTAGTAGGTTTTGCCAGCCTCATGTCTAGTTGGTTTTGCCAGCCTCTTGTCTAGTAGGTTTTGCTAGTCTCTTGTCTAGTTGGTTTGCCAGTCTCTTGTCTAGTTGGTTTTGCCAGTCTCTTGTCTAGTTGCTTTGCTAACCCCTTGTCTAGTAGGTTTTGCCAGTCTCTTGTCTAGTAGGTTTTGCCAGTCTCTTGTCTAGTAGGTTTTACAGTCTCTTGTCTGGTTGCTTTTGCCAGCCTCTTGTCTAGTAGGTTTTGCCAGCCTCTTCATCATTAAAAAAAAAAGATTCTGAGTAGAATGCATGCGTCATGATGACGATGTAATGAACACCTTCTGTACTTGTACACGTGCTGGGTTTTTTGTTGTTGATTGTTTTGTTTTTTGTTTTGTTTTGTGCGAATCCTGACAATGATAAATCCGGCGTTCTCTTCCTCGGGAAAGACGCCTGAGACGCATTTTCGTCACTCGACCCAAGTGCAAATGGGCAGTGGGATTACCAGCACCATTTTGCGAGCTTAAGAAAGAAAGAAAGAAAAAAGCCTTGCGACAGACTAGCGTTCTGTCTAGGAAATTATTATATATATTATATATATATATATATATATATATATATATATATATATTATATATATCATATATATATATATATATATATATATCTATATATATATATATATATATATATATATATATATATAATCTGTTGGCCAATTTGATGCTATAGAAACCGGGCTCTATTAGCCGCAACTGTCTAGTTTTTGATACGCATGTCAATAACTTGAATATCGACGTATTACATTACAGGTGAAGAAGTACAACTTTGACGAGTGCATCATCAACAACACCACACAGATGATCCAACTCATCAACTGCAACCGTCCATCCAGTGCTAAAAAGTTCACCCTCTTCATCACCGACGTGCAGCCTATTCAAGGGTTACCAGACTTCGATGTTGGCATGGATTACTATCTCATCTGTAAGTCGTGCTCTTAATCTCATCTTGCTATCTTATATTCATCTTGCTATCTTATATTCATCTTGATATCTTATATTCATCCTGCTATCTTACATTCATCTTGCTATCTTTATCTCATATTGCTATCTTATAATCATCTTGCAATCTTATATTCATCTTGCTATCTTATATTCATCTTGCTATTATCTTGCTATCTTATATTCATCTTGCTATCATCTTGCTATCTTATATTCATCTTGCTATCATCTTGCTATCTTATATTCATCCTGCTATCTTATATTCATCTTGCTATCTTATATTTAAAAAAAACTAAAGAAATAGTGCCATCGAGCAGGCACCAAAAGGTGTGGAACGTACACGTACGAATAAACAGTATCGAGCGTACGATGGATGCAACAGGTGTCACTCACTCATGGAGTCACTCACTCATGGAGTCACTCACTGATGGAGTCACTCACTCATGGAGTCACTCAGTCCGCTCTCATGGAGTCACTCACTCATGGAGTCACTCACTCATGGAGTCACTCACTCATAGTCACCTACTCATAGAGTCACTCCTCAGGAAGTCACTCACTCATGGAGTCACTCACTCATGGAGTCACTCACTCATGGAGTCACTCACAAGGAGTCACTCACTCATGTAGTCACTCACTCATGGAGTCACTCACTCATGGAGTCACTCACTCATGGAGTCACTCACTCAGGGAGTCACTCATGGAGTCACTCACTCATGGAGTCACTCACTCGTGGAGTCACTCACTCAGGGAGTCACTCACTCATGGAGTCACTCACTCATGGAGTCACTCACTCATGGAGTCACTCACTCATGGAGTCACTCACTCAGGGAGTCACTCACTCATGGAGTCACTCACTCAGGGAGTCACTCACTCATGGAGTCACTCACTCATGAAGTCACTCACTCATGGAGTCACTCACTCAGGCCCAGGAGGTGATGTTCCACTTCATGCCATAGACATTGTAGAAACCGAGAAAAGCGTAAGGCATATGGGCCATAACGGTCTGGAGGGAGGTTAGAAATGTTCATGTGACGACAGGGTTGACATTTAAATGTCGTTTGGCAGCTTACGGAACTGCCTGGGGGAAAAACCTAAAATCCTACCAAACTCTGAAGATCTCCACTTATGACGGACATGGATGAACAAACAAACAAGCAAGCAAGCAAGCAAAATAAACCCAAAAAAAACCAAACAAACTAACAAACTCACTAGCGGGGGGTGCCAGAAAAGACCAGAGCTACTGATAGGCTGGAGTAAAGTGAAGAGTCTGGTATAATGGCAGCATGATTCGAGTTTGTAAAGCCGCGCTTCTTTCGCGATGTGTTGGTGCAGCCATTGAGACGGACACGGTCCACTGGTCGTTCAGCGAAGCGTGACAAACTGCAGGAGGGAACAATGTCCTTCTGGCTTTACCACCAGCGCCAAAACCAACGAACACATAATCAAAATGACTCATAATAATCTACATAAAAGCTAAAATCAATGCTTTGAAGTCATCCCAAGGGAGACATTCAGCTTTCAATGTTATTTCCTCATAGTGCAACCCCCCTTGTTTTCTTCTTCTCTTTGCTTTTTGCTTGTCTGCTTGTTCATGCTTCCTGCCTCCATGCACAGCGAGCTCGGGGGCCCTCGTTTGTATGAAAGTGAGCCGGGTTTATGGCCCCCTCAGGAGCAGGAGAGTCGCGGTGTAATCTCGGGGCCCATCAGTGCTAACCTTCCAGAGTTCACCTCTCCTCTCTAGAAAGAAGAAAACATTTGGTGAGGGTTGAGTCTCCGTCTGCCCCCCCCCACCCCTTCGGACAATTCATTGTCTGACTCGGACGCTCATGCGAATTTGCGTTTTAGCTTTGATTACAAGTACCGCAAAAATGAAAAAGATGCTACACATGCATTATTGAAATATTAATAGAATCTACATTTTATTTTACAAATTGAATGAGCTGTATAATACATTACGATGCCTTTGGCCTTTAGTTGTTGCTTTTAATTGAATGTGTTGTATCATACACATTACGATGCCTTTGGCCTTTAGTTGTTATTGCTTTTAATTGAATGTGCTAGTTGACATAAAGGCTGTGGACTTTTCATGAATATTGTTTTGTGCTGTATTGGAAGTGAGCACTTCGTGAGCGGAGTTCTTCATCTTGTAATTTCCTCTTAAATCACCCTAAGATCGCCACATATGGTGGATTGAGTAAATTTCAATTAAATAAACACAAACAAAGGCAGTATTGCTAAGGTTACCATTTCGTCTTCGTTTGCTTTGTTAAGCTGTATTGCCAAGGTTACCATTTGTTACCAGCAAAGGCGTTACCAGTTCTTTGTTACCAGCAAAGGCTGTATTGCTAAGATTACCATTTCGTCTTTGTTACCAGCAAAGGCTGTATTGCTATTGCTAAGGTTACCATTTCGTCTTTGTTACCAGCAAAGGCTGTATTGCTAAGGTTACCATTTCGTCTTTGTTACCAGCAAAGGCTGTATTGCTAAGGTTACCATTTCGTCTTTGTTACCGGCACTGGTTAGAAACAGGCAGTACTACTGCATAGGTTTGATCTCCACCTGGGCCAGGTTTGATCTTGGCCATTGACATAAAGTCTGTATTCTTTTTTCATCTACAGCGACATCTGGCGGACGGAAATTCAACGCCAACAACCAGTACCACGGCATGTGCCAAAGCCACGAGATGAAAATTTTGCTACGAGTTTTGCCTCCCGATAGTGGTGGTAATAACAACAATAATAACAACAACAATGGTAAGAAGCCTTTTCCACTTACACTTTTTCATGTTTTTTGTTTGTTTCATTCTTTTTGTCCTTTTTTTAAAAATGATTAAAGATTTGGTACGCATTCAATGATGTGTTGGTTAAACCTGTTTTTTTGTTTTTGTTTATGTTTTTTAGGTTCTTTGTTTTGTTTTGTTATTTAGGTTTTTTGTTAGTTTATTATTAAACAAAACATTTGGTCGGTTTTCTAATCGTTCATCTTCGTATTTGTCGAGGAAAAGTTTGGTAAAATCTTTTATTCTAGGGAAAGTTTGGTAATTTCCTTTATTTCTTTTTTTAGGGAAAGTTTGATTTCTTTTATTCTAGGGAAAGTTTGATCATTTCTTTTTATTCTAGGGAAAATTTTGTAATATCTTTTATTCTAGGGAAAATTTGGTAATTTCTTTTTATTCTAGGAAAAGTTTGGTAATATTTTTTATTCTAGGGAAAGTTTGGTAATTTCTTTTTATTCTAGGAAAAAGTTTGGTAATTTCTTTTATTCTAGGGAAAATTTGGTAATATCTTTCATTCTAGGAAAAGTTTGGTAATATCTTTTATTCTAGGGAAAGTTTGGTAATTTCATATATTCTAGAGACTGATGAAGGGTTGATGTAGTTTCATTTCGTATTGTTTTTCTAGTTGTTTTTTTAACTGTTCATTGTCCTAATAACAGCGCAACATTTTATGAAATAAAACCAGAAGGTTGTGGGATCTTTAAAAACAGAATTGTCTAGTTTTTCGGGTAAAACCCACCCCTTGGGCCAGGTAGATGGATCAACACTAGTCCCAACAGACACGGACGATTAAATAAGAGGCCCCATGGGTAGATCACAACACTTGGGATGTACACGTTAAACATCCTTTGGTTGTAATAGGCCAATCTGGAAGAATTAGAGAACAAAAATTATGATAAAACAACAACAAAAAAACAACCCGAGATCATCTAGATCTAAGTTGTTGATGTGAATGAAATCAGATCAGAATTTTGAAAATAGACAACAAGGCTAAGTGTTATCTGTCGTAAATAAGGTTGTATAGATCTATCCTAGATCAGTGCTACACAAACCGTAAATAAGGTTGTATAGATCAGTGCTACACAAACCGTAAATAAGGTTGTATAGATCAGTGCTACACAAACCGTAAATAAGGTTGTATAGATCAGTGCTACACAAACCGTAAATAAGGTTGTATAGATCAGTGCTACACAAACCGTAAATAAGGTTGTATAGATCAGTGCTACACAAACCGTAAATAAGGTTGTATAAATCTATCCTAGATCAGTGCTACACAAACCGTAAATAAGGTTGTATAGATCTATCCTAGACCAGTGCTACACAAACCGTAAATAAGGTTGTATAGATCAGTGCTACACAAACCGTAAATAAGGTTGTATAGATTAGTGCTACACAAACCGTAAATAAGGTTGTATAGATCAGTGCTACACAAACCGTAAATAAGGTTGTATAGATCTATCCTAGATCAGTGCTACACAAACCGTAAATAAGATTGTATAGATCTATCCTAGATCAGTGCTACACAAACCGTAAATAAGGTTGTATAGATCTATCCTAGATCAGTGCTACACAAACCGTAAATAAGAAAGATCTATCCTAGATCAGTGCTACACAAACCGTAAATAAGGTTGTATAGATCTATCCTAGATCAGTGCTACACAAACCGTAAATAAGGTTGTATAGATCCTAGACCAGTGCTACACAAACCGTAAATAAGGTTGTATAGATCTATCCTAGACCAGTGCTACACAAACCGTAAATAAGGTTGTATAGATCTATCCTAGACCAGTGCTACACAAACCGTAAATAAGGTTGTATAGATCTATCCTAGACCAGTGCTACACAAACCGTAAATAAGGTTGTATAGATCTATCCTAGACCAGTGCTACACAAACCGTAAATAAGGTTGTATAGATCTATCCTAGATCAGTGCTACACAAACCGTAAATAAGGTTGTATAGATTATCTAGACCAGTGCTACACAAACCGTAAATAAGGTTGTATAGATCTATCCGTAAATAAGGTTGTATAGATCAGTGCTACACAAACCGTAAATAAGGTTGTATAGATCTATCCTAGATCAGTGCTACACAAACCGTGAATAAGGTTGTATAGATCTATCTAGATCAGTGCTACACAAACCGTAAATAAGGTTGTATAGATCTATCCTAGATCAGTGCTACACAAACCGTAAATAAGGTTGTATAGATCTATCCTAGACCAGTGCTACACAAACCGTAAATAAGGTTGTATAGATCTATCCTAGACCAGATACACAAACCGTAAATAAGGTTGTATGATCTATCCTAGATACACAAACCGAAAAGAACAAATGCCAGTTTTTAGCTCATTAAAAAGAACAACTGCCGGTCTCTAGCTCATTGAAAAGAATAACTGCCGGTGTCTGGCTCATCTTATTCTCTCCCTTGTTTATGATTGATAATGATTGCGTTTTCCCCATTTATTTTCAGGCAACAACAACAACAACAACAACAATAACAGTGGAGGAACCAGAAGTCCGACCACCCGTCGCATCACCACCCCAAGACCGCCGTCAACGGCAACGTCGACCGCCTCGACTTCAAAAGGTGGCGTTGATTCGGGAAATAACAACAACAACAACAATCAAAACAACAACAACAACAACAACAACCATAATAATAACAATAACAAATCCACACGTGAGGTTCCTTTTTTATATACCGTAGATTTTTTAACGGCCAGTTTGATGGGCTGCAATCAAAGGGCCGTGACTCAATAAATGCATGGATGAGTTAACTATAGTTACGTCCCTGGGGACCGTGGAGAATCCGCATGGATCTGTCTGCCCTTGGAGAGAGAGAGAGAGAGAGAGAGAGAGAGAGAGAGAGAGAGAGAGAGAGAGAGAGAGAGAGAGAGAGAGAGAGAGAGAGAGAGAGAGAGAGAGACAGACAGACAGACACACAGACAGACAGACACACAGACAGACACACAGACAGACAGACACACAGACAGACAGAGAGAGAGAGAGAGAGACACAGAGAGAGAGAGAGAGAGAGAGAGAGAGAGAGAGAGAGAGAGAGAGAGAGACAGACAGACAGACAGACAGACAGACAGACACACAGACAGACAGACAGACAGAGAGAGAGAGACACACAGACAGACAGACAGAGAGAGACAGACAGACAGACAGACAGACAGAGACAGAGACAGAAAGAGGTTGGTGGTTGGAAGTTTGTATTGAAGGTTCTTAGTAGTGGTATATTTCAATAGCCAAGTCGATATCAGGATCAAATTGATGTTGAAACAATAGGAAGCTAG
Source organism: Doris montereyensis (assembly GCA_037039925.1). Classification (NCBI taxonomy): domain Eukaryota; kingdom Metazoa; phylum Mollusca; class Gastropoda; order Nudibranchia; family Dorididae; genus Doris; species Doris montereyensis. The sequence continues at coordinate 9,396 of JAXRKP010002441.1, forward strand.
TGCTAGCTTTTATCTTAAATTAAGGCTGAATGTTTTTATCTATATTAAGCACGCCCTACTTTTTTTCGTCTAGCATAGATCTATATTTATTTTAACACATAGGATTTATTTTAACTTATATCGTCGGTGAAACTGTCTAAACACATAGGTCTGCGTAAAGTAACTTTTCAAGAAAAGCAAAAGACGTAACAAATCACCGAATAAGGCTGCAAACGCTATGTTATGCTTTTTGGATTTCAGTTAAATAACTATTTTAGTCTTTAGAAAGAAGTTTAACAGAAAAAAATAATCATTTGTTCACAAAATGGAATTATGTGGTTAAGCTTTTTGAAGGATCTAAATCAGTAAGGGGGAAGAAAAGTAGAATTTTTCGTTTGGATAATATGTGTGACTAGAACTTTTCAATTAGTTCAAAACCTCCAAAACAAATGTTTAAGGCGCAAAAGAAGCGTACGTTTGCTCATTTGAATTAGAAGGACAAATCTCATATCCCCATATATCATGGACGTACACACAATTTAGACAGTTTCGCAGATGATATATTTATTTTGAAATATAATTATTTTAATTATATATGTTAGCATGTATTTATTTAAATATTATATATTTATTTTAACATATTCATGTAAATATTATATATTTATTTAAACATTTGTATTTGTCTTAACTAATATATATGTTAACCCAAGTTTCTTTCCTTACATTGACAGATCCCACTAAAAAGCCTCATGATGGAGATGTGGTGCCTGGCTCTGATGGCTTTCCCGATGAGAACTCGGTGATCCACGCCAGCGATGGCCCGAAAATCAACTCGGGTGTCATTGCGGATGAGGGCTTGGAGAACGGATGTCTTTCTCTACACCGGTCAATCCAGTCAACTTCTTTGACAGCCCTGGCCCTAGTAGTGTTTATAGTCATGTTGGTTTGGCAGCGCCGGTAGTAGAGGGAGATCTTGTAATTGTGCGTGTGCATACATGGGTGTTTGTGTGTGTGTATGCGGCATGCATGCGTGTGTGCATGATGGTGGTGAAACATATCCTGATGTTATGGGATAGCTGTCATTCAGATGTAACTGATTTCTGACAAACATGTCTGATGTTTGTCAAGCATGACTAACATTTGTCAAGCATGACTAACATTTGTCAAGCATGACTGATGTTTGTCAAGCATGACTGATGTGTGTCAAGCATGACTGATGTTTGTCAAGCATGACTCATGTTTGTCAAGCATGACTCATGTTTGTTAAACCTGATTGTTGTTTGTCAAGCACGACTGATATCTGTCAAACATGACTGTCGCAGATTTTTAACAAGTTGATGATGAGAGTGAAGGACATGATGTCCAATGCCTTTATGGGACGAAATATTTTTCTGTTATGCTCCTGCTTGTGGGAGTTATCTCCCTTCGTATGAAATATTTTTCTGTTATGCTCCTCCTTGTGGGAGTTATCTCCCGTCATACGAAATATTTTTCTGTTATGCTCCTGCTTATGGGAGTTATCTCCTTCGTGTTGATGTTTTAATTTTTTTTATATTCTGAAATGATTTTTAAATGGAAAAAGATGGGAGATAAATATTACGTGTATCTTTGTGCTGAATTTTTACTTTCTGGGGGGGGGGGGGGAACTACTCTCCTTTTCAACCCCATCTGTTTCTCTGTCTCACTCTTTCTAACTCCCATTCTTTGTCTGTATTTTCAATATTTCCTCCCGAACGTGCCACGTCAAACTGAATTTTAAGGTGACATCAAGGTCAGTAATTAAAGTCTAAGGTCAAATGTGTTTGCTCGAAATTACATGGGCACTCACTTATACCACTCAGAATCAAACTTCCTATGAGTATTTGCATCAAGTGAGAGTTATCGCATGTGACATTGTCATGGTAGGATAGGGTGCAAAACTAATTACGTTATTTTATATAACAGAGCCAAAAAACAAACAAAAAAACATGCTGCAACAAAAACCAAGAAAGGACAGATCTCAACGGCCAACAAAAAACTAAAAAGAGGAGAAATTTTCCAGTTCTCTTTTTAGGTCTTAAATGAAATGAAATTTCTGTCACTTGCCTTTTTTTTATTCCTATGAATTAACCCTTTTTAGCCTTTAAGAAATTAACCCTTTTAGTCTCTACATGAAATTAACTCGTTTTAGCCTTCTTGGCTATGGAAAAATGCTTCACTTAGCTTTTTATTTCTTTTGAGACAGAGAGAGTGATTCGCTAAAACAATAACCAAGCCTCTCCATTGCTTCATAGAATGACTAGTTTGGCATGTACTACTGACATAGAATGAGTCATCATGGACCTTTATGGACCTTTCCATAATTTTCACACGAAAAGAGGAATAAACCTTCATCCTGTATTAATCTTCAACGAATTACATCTTTAACATGCAGTTAATGTTTTTGTTTTTTAAAAATGTTTTTGTTTTGTTTTGTTTTTCTAATAATCATGTCCTTGTCCACCAGTTTTATCCTTTTTTTGTTGTTGTTCATTTTTATGATCAAGAAAATGTTACTTGTATGTTTTTTTAAGAAAGAAAAAAACATCTGATGAAAACTTTCCGAAATCCAAGTTGTCAACAATTTATTGTTTCATGCCAGTATTTTCATTTAATTTTGTACCAATTTTTTATGGTACATTAAGTGAAGATAATATGTATATGATCTATTGCATTGCTATGGCATGGATAATACTTTGCAATTCATAAATGTATTCCTGTAAGTCATGTACAACGTTAGATACGTTTGGTTCCATAATAAACACTACTCATGTTGGAAACAAAATTGATAACTATGTAGAATCTAGTGTTATGAAACTTCAATACTTTTTTCTTCTTTTATTTCATATATTATTTTTTCCATTATGATTATCTCCCAAGTGAGGGGGAAAACTGGGTTGAAAAGATTTTCCACATCATCTGAACAAGAGTAATTTTAATTTGCATTAATTTGAGAGCGGCCCAAAATTTACACTTGAACAAAAAACCAAAATTATAAGAATATATATATAAGATTTTTACATCGATAATGAAGATGTAACACATTGAAATTAAAATTCTTTATTTCCCCTCATTTTTGTAACACACTGAAATCGGTTCTTTTGTTGAATAGAAGGATTTGTTATGTTTACTTTTATTTAAAAAAATGTTTTCCTGTTTTCTTTGTATAGGAAACTTTTTTCTCTTTCTTTGTTAAGAAATCTATTCTGTTCCCTTGTTTGGGAAAATTCACTCTGAAGTGCAGACTGTTTTGTTTCGTTTCCAATGAGTTAAAAGCTTTAAATTTTTTATATAATTTTCTTCCCTCTTAACCCAAAAATCTCAAACACGTTTTGTTTCATTTAAATTAATTTTTGTACATAAGATAAGAGAAAGTTGACGGTTTAGTACTTTCCAATGTTGAAAATGGAACTTACTATGATTGAACATAACACACAAATAAACCTCAAATTCTGATATAGATTTAACCCCTCTACATCCTTTCCTGCTCCTCTCTTCTTTCTCAACCCTTTTCTCTCTCCCCCCCTCTTGTCTTTTCTGACATGGATACGATAACCTACTTTATTCCGTACGACTTGGATGAGTTCTTCCCATTTCTCATATCGTTTATTATCAGCTTTGTAATATTCAGGTTACAAATCGCATAACTTGCCAACTTCCTTGTGATTTTCATGTTTTTTATTATGTATTATATTTAAAAATATACAAAGTCTGAAATGTACATAGAAAAAAAAAATCTTGTTGCCTCAATGACTTTGACCAATTAACTTGCTTTATATGTACTTGACGACCTTGTCCTTGTCCGGGATGTGCTGACCAATGAGAATGATGACAATGACTTTATTTATTGTTTCTGTGATTTTGATTAGCCGAAGTAGGGCTGGGATTTTGATGTTTGGGATTTAGAGTTGAGTTGGCCGTTAAAAATTTTTTTTTTAGCATTTTGGGTTGTGTTCTTATTTAGGGAATTGCTTTGAAAATGAAATGTTCAAATCTCCAAATGTTATGTGGTGTCATAAACAACACAGATTGAAATTATGTTTGCCATGTAGGTTAAGGAAAGATGTGTATTGTACTTTTGGCCTATTTTGAGGAGTCATATGAAATCACAGAAGTGAACAAAAACAATAAACAAATGCACCCATAAACACACACACACACACATTCAAACACACTTATTACATAAAGACATGATATATAATATGGTTATATATATATATATATATATATATATATATATATATATATATATATATATATATATATATATATATATATATATATATATATATATATATATAGATGTTTGAGAGTTCAACATCCAATGATATGCCATTTTAATGGCATATGAATTAAAGAACTGTCAGTGTTGAAAATGGACAGAGAGCACTTGGATAGTTGGTGTTTATTTGAGAGCACTTGGATGGTTGGTGTTTATTTGAGAGCACTTGGATGGTTGGTGTTTATTTGAGAGCACTTGAATGGTTGGTGTTTATTTGAGAGCACTTGGATGGTTGGTGTTTATTTGAGAGTACTTGGATGGTTGGTGTTTATTTGAGAGTACTTGGATGGTTGGTGTTTATTTGAGAGCACTTGGATGGTTGGTGTTTATTTGAGAGTACTTGGACGGTTGGTGTTTATTTGAGAGCACTTGGATGATTGGTGTTTATTTGAGAGCACTTGGATGGTTGGTGTTTATTTGAGAGCACTTGTATGGTTGGTGTTTATTTGAGAGCACTTAGATGGTTGGTGTTTATTTGAGAGCTTATTTGAGAGCACTTGGATGATTGGTGTTTACTTGAGAGCACTTGGATGGTTGGTGTTTATTTGAGAGTACTTGGATGGTTGGTGTTTATTTGAGAGCACTTGGATGGTTGGTGTTTATTTGAGAGCACTTGGATGGTTGGTGTTTATTGGAGAGTACTTGGATGGTTGGTGTTTATTTGAGAGTACTTGGATGGTTGGTGTTTATTTGAGAGCACTTGGATGGTTGGTGTTTATTTGAGAGCACTTGGATGGTTGGTGTTGATTTGAGAGTACTTGGATGGTTGGTGTTTATTTGAGAGTACTTGGATGGTTGGTGTTTATTTTCCTTCTGAGCGGGTGGGCCTTGACACTCCAAAGTATGTGGAGATATTTGGGGTCAAGAAGATGTCAGTGATCTCTCGACTCCCGGACAATTTTCTTTTGACCCTGCATAATTCCTTAGCATTGAACAATTTGGCTGCTGTCTTGTCTGTGTTGATTCTACGACACGTAATCAGGATCAGTACTGGAAGTAAGTTTGGATGGGGTTTTTAATGTGGGGTTTTGGTGATTGTTTTTTTTATAGTGGTATATAGGGAGTCATGGTTAGTCTGTTTTGGGTTTGAAGTTGTGGGGGGGGGGGGGGGTTTGCTATTTGTTTTTTTTTTTTGTGGCTGACTTGTCTAAAATTATTGTGGTTAGTATGTGAGATTTTAATTTCAATCTAAATTTTGAAAGTGAGATTATTTTTCTCTCTAGATTTTGACTTTTTTTTTTTTATCTTTTGGTAGCTACAGTAAAGATTAAAAGGTTTTTTATTAAGGGCTAGACAAAAACTAAAAGGTGTAATATAAATCACTGTTTCATGCAAACAATAGATATTTGAGTTTAAGTATTAATTTTTCTTCAATTTTATTCAATATCATATGTCAAGTTTTGAGATTGAAAGAGTTGATGGAATATATAAGTATTTGATATGTATCTATACGTTTTTGTTTTTGTTAGAATGAGATTATGCTGATCCAAATTGTCCCACATATATTTTTCTAAATGTGCAGTCTCCAACAACTATGTGTTTCAATGAACTTACTGAAAGGCGACACCTTTAGAACAGATTTTCACTTTGACATTATTCCACTGTGGATGAAGACATTATTGGCTTTTTGAAAATCCCTCACCTTGTCTTCATTACTGTTTTCTGCCACTAGATACTAGACAGGCACATGATATTAGCCTGACCAGCATTGGGCGGGGATTGGGTTTGATTGGGCGGGGATTGGGTTTGATTGGGCGGGGATTGGGTTTGTTGGCTGACTGAGAGAGAAATTGGATTGTCTTGCTTTTTATTTATAGATTTATAGATATATATATTTGGTGTATTTTGTCTTCAGATTTTTTATTTATTTTTCCACCTGTCTGTAATGAAATCAGTGGAGAAAACGTGTTGAGGAATAAATCAGGTTGTTTGGGTTTTTTTTTATGGCTTTTTTTTTATCATTGTTAATGTTGGAACTTTGAAGTTATCTATTTTGTGCTGGATTCACCTTCGTTTTATCTGAAAACTGAATGTTCTAAGATATCACATGAACTCTGTTTTGTTTTCGTGTAATTTTAAGAGAATGGCAGGGTCGTTCCCACATAGATTTTCTGGTTGATAATTTGGTCATCCAGAAACTCTCACAAAAATACAAACCCTCACAAACACACATGTGTGCGCACAGTCTCACACATTTATAAAGTTTTGCCTTGAAACCTATGGTGAATCTTTTCACTTTCCTGCTCAATTCTTGTCCCGTGTGGGAGTTTGTTTGGGCGAACGTATCGCTTTTGGCATGAATGATTTTTAGTTTTGTGACAGTAAACTCAGAACATCATATCTGCTTGTTTAAATATGTCTTGACGTACTGAACTTTATGAATTAATTCACTTGATTGTTTTTCTTTCTATGTGTTTTGTTTTGTTTTAAATCAAAAGAATTGTTTCATGCATTTATTGTAGTTACTGAGGATTTTGATATTTTTTACTTATTTTTTCTTAATTTGTTAAAATTGATTTAAGGTAGCTTTATAGAACATATCAACTCTTTTCATCTTCATGGCGACTACAGTAGACTGGATTTCCAATACAAATTACAAATTGTCAATCAGATTTGATCTAGAAAATTCTTAGTTTTCTACAGAGAATTTCATAACGTAAAATTTTATTTGAGTTTTTAAACATATATTGACAAACATATTTCAAATGTCTTTTTTGGTCTTTTTCTTTTCTTTTAGAGAAGGCGGGTGGGGAGGGTGATTTTTTTTGGGCAGGGGGTTGCTTTATTTGTTTTTGCTTTTGTGGGTTTTTCTTTTAAACAAATCGGTAAAGTTTATATAATGGAGAAACGTAGAACCAGATGAGAATGAGAACTCACGACATAAACAACACAGCCTTATTTTGTTTCATTGTTACCGTACACCTAGCACCATCATGGTGAACTCTTCCCTTGTTGAAATGCTCAACTTGGCCTGAACGCCGCAAGAAACCTATTTTGTTGTGCATCTTTCTAACATTACCACATTTGTAGATTGGACAGTACGTTTATTTCGTATGTGTAAATATAAAGAGACAAAACTGACCACAGAGCGTTTTTGTGTGTGTTGAAGAAAATATGGGTGAGCAAGTTTTTATAGTTATTTTATGAATTTCATCCTTCACACAGAAAGTTGCCGCTGTCAGTCAGTTTTAACAGACAACTCTTGAAATATCTGCTGAAATGATGAAAGAAAGAAAAACTACAGCCATTAGTTTTTATCCATGTTCCCAAAAGAAAAACTTCAGCCATTAGTTTTTATCCATGTTCCCAAAAGAAAAACTACAGCCATTAGTTTTTATCCATGTTCCCAAAAGAAAACTACAGCCATTAGTTTTTATCCATATTCCCAAAAGAAAAACTACAGCCATTAGTTTTTATCCATGTTCCCAAAAGAAAAAGGAAAATTAAAAATATTACAAGTTACCTTTGGGGGAAAAAGATAGTTAAAATGCTGTTCTTTTATTTCTTTCATTTGTGTGTGTGTAGACTGTTCAAAGGCTGTAATAACGGATGAGTGTATTTCCACTTTGTGTGTTGACAGATATGTAAAGGTGATCATTTCTCCTCTCTAACATTGAAGCAGAAAGTTTGCTTTGTAGCAGAGTTGATTTTTTAAATTTCTATTTCATCAAGACAGTTGAGATAATGATAATTATGTTCTTCTGTAAAACAGCTGAGTTGACGGTGTTGTCGTTATTGAAGTCAATGAGTTTTCCTTTATCATTAACAAACAGCTGAGTTAAAAGTAATTTCTATGCTCTGTTTTCATGTAAAAACAGCTGAAATGATTTTCATTCCCCCCTTATTTTAACATTTCTATTCATTAATATTTTGTATAGATATCATGATTAGAGAATTCTATAGACGCCCAGCTGCACATAGTGCAAGATTATGGTTTCATGAATAAATTATTCAATTATGATTTTTAATTTTTCGAATGTTAACAGAAGGCCTTGTAAATGTTATGATCCGATATGTAACCATTGAGTTGAGAATTTACTTGAACTTGTCATCAAAGCTTATGGTGCGATTATCTGAGTCGGAGTTTAAAAAATAATAATTTTAATAGCAGAATGCTTAGAGAATTCACACTTTTGTCAAGCTTACGGTAATTTTTTTTTTCAACTGTCAGGGTCTTTTTTCTTTGTTGTGCAATATAAAGAATTTGATCTATTACTGTTGAACAAGTCATGCATTTGCTTTGACCTTTGATCTTTTTGAATCAATTTATGCTATGCTCTTTTAGAAATGAATTTAGATAAAAACAGACACGGAAATACAATTTTACACACATGGTGTTTTGTATAAGAAAGATTGACTTGCACTACTTCTCCAATTACTTTTTGTTCACTTTTTTTCGATTTTTCTTTGTATTACATCTTCTTTGTATTACATACTTCTTTGTATTACATACTTTTGTATTACATACTTCTTTGTATTCTTGTATCTTTTGGTTTTGTGTGACAGGGAATACTCAGCACTGCAATGATGCAGCCGCCATGTAAAATGAAAGTATCTTGCTGAATGTGAAATGTAAAATGTCCTTGGCTTAAAAGTCTTGTGAGTTTGTTAAATTATGGACCTACTCTGTAAACAGAACACACACACACAAGTGTGTTGACTGACTTTTATTGAATGGTGTGTTTGTGTGTGTGTGTGCTTTTTATTGCAAGGTTTGTTGGTTGTTGTTTTGGTTTTTTTTTTTAGTGTGGACCAGGTCTAAATGTGCTAGTGATATCTGTAAATAAATTTTCACATTTTCTTGTTGGAAACGAAGAACTTCTTGTTCAAGTTGTGACATTATTTGAGGCAAAACGTGTCGTCGTCGATTGTTTGCCCAGTTAATCAAGGTCAAGACTGGAACTCTTCTTTTTTCTCTTTTTTTAAATATTTCTTTGAAGAAAGTCACCATATTTTTATGGTCATTCCAATTCTCATATCTCTGGCCTTATTGTCACATAATGAATATATGTTGTTGTTTGATGCTTTTGACATACATACAATTATGTGTCTGAGTGCTGATATCATGTCTGCAACTGCTTTTGCTTCTTTTCTTTTCTTCTTTTTTTCATCGTATTTGTTTGATTTTGTTTGTCTAGTTGTTTTTTTTTCTTTATTTGACAAATGTATGAATACATTTGTTTGATTTGAAGGAATCAAATTTAAGTTACGTTGTTGGGTTTTTGTTTTCAATTTTATTTGTGTGGTGTTTATTTTATTTGCCTTTTTTCCTCCCCCTCATAGGGAAAAGAAATGAATGGCTACATGTGTGAAAATTAATTGGGGGCGGGAGGGGGGGGGGATAGGATTAAATGGAGACAATGTTATTGTTTGTCCTTTGCTATAGTGTTCTTCCTTTTGTATTTTAGTCCATTTTGCTCTATTTAGTTGCTACATACATAATGGCATCTGTGACCTTCAACCCATTTAAATAAACGTATTTGACACCTGAATTGTAGCTTTAACAGAGACTCTGATCACCCAGTAGACAGTGCACACTAGCTTATATTGATTCTATTATTACTATCATTAACGCCATTATTATTATTATTATTATTTTATATTATTTTTTATATATATTTTTATTTTTTATTTTTTATATATATTTTATTTTTTTATTATTATTATATTTATTTATTTATTATTATTATTATTATTATTATTATTATTATTATTATTATTATTATTATTATTATTATTATTAATTATTATTATTATTATTATTATTATTATTATTATTATTATTGTTGTTGTTATTATAATTTTAGGTTGCACCTTTAGTTATGATACTATTATAACATTGTCACAATTTGCATACACTTAACTTTAAGACTAAGTAAATTTGTTCTGTCTTGTGTTTGTCGTTTCTCACTATTTTGTTTTGCATATGTCTATGTTTAGGGAACTGTCCTCATTCCTTTTTATTTTTCACCACAGGAGCTTTTTTAAAAATGTTTTGACGAGCAGGACAATTCATTGCAGACAAAATTATGCTTAGAGAGTTATAGATAGATAGATAGATAGATAGATAGATAGATAGATAGATAGATAGATAGATAGATAGATAGATAGATAGATAGATAGATAGATAGGTAGGTAGACAGACAGACAGACAGACAGACAGACAGACAGACAGACAGATAGATAGTAGGTAGGTAGGTAGACAGACAGACAGACAGAGAGATAGATAGATAGATAGACAGACAGACAGACAGACAGACAGAGAGATAGATAGGTAGATAGATAGATAGATAGGTAGATAGATAGATAGGTAGATAGATAGATAGATAGATAGATATATCCGTTTCCATGTCCGTTCTTTGGAAAGAACCATTGACTTTTCAACAACAAAAATTTTTTGAGGCATCAGTTGTTTGATAAATCAGATATTTTGATTTGACATTGGCAGGTAGAATCTAAGGTTGATATGAAGGAGAAGAGAGAATTTCTTAACACTTTTATCTTTGAGTAATCACAAAAGAAAAAAAGTTGTCAGAAAATTGAGACTTAATTTATTGCAACGAAAGAAAGAATAAATGTAGAGAAATTATATTTGTTCGTTTGTGAAGAGGCTGGGGCTGTAAAGTACAGAATTATCCCAAGCTCATCACAAGGGGTGTTTAGTTCACCATTCTAGTTTCAAATGCTTGATCCTGTACGTTGACAATAGAGAAAAAAAAATATTCTAGTGTTTCTTTCGTTTTGTTTTGAGTAATTTTCTTGCCCTCACATGTGTCATTTCCGTCTCTGCTTAAAGGGCAAAATTTGTCATGTGTAAACAATTCATGAAAAAGTACACACATAAAAAACAAACAGACACACTACATCAATGTTACTGTTTTGTTTTTATCAATGTTCTCCCTTGTTTGCTTCTGTCTCTGTCTCTCTTTGTCTGTCTGTCTGTCTGTCTGTCTGTCTGTCTGTCTGTCTGTCTGTCTGTCTGTCTGTCTCTCTCTCTCTCTCTCTCTCTCTCTCTCTCTCTCTCTCTCTCTCTCTCTCTCTCTCTCTCTCTCTCTCTCTCTCTCTCTCTCTCTCTCTCTCTCTCTCTCTCTCTCTCTCTCTCTCTCTCTCTCTCTCTCTCTCTCTCTCTCTCTCTCTCTCTCTCTCTCTCTCTCTCTCTCTCTCTCTCTCTCTCTCTACTCTATATATATATATCTTTCTCTCTCTCTCCCACCTCTTTCCCTCTCTCTTTCTCTCCCCCTCTCTCTCTCTCCCTCCGTCCCTCACTCTCTTTTAATATCTTGTTTGTTTGTGTATGCAAATATTATTATGTTCTTTTGTGTGTTTTGGTTTTTGGTTATCTTTTGTTTTCCTAGTAATTATACCAGCACTCTTAACTTGATTTGATAAACACTCATTTGGAGATAAAATAAACCCTCAACAAATTCACACTCACTGATTTCTAATGAATTCAAAGCTTTATTGGTTAGCTTGCTGTCTTTCTTCTGATTTTCTGATTTTGAATTTTGAATTTTTATTCTTTTATTCTTGTTTTTTTCCCCCTTTTAAACATTTGATTATGTTGTGATAAAATTATTCTTGACTCAGTTTCAAGTGTTGAAATGTATGTATGGTATGCGACATGCTTTGCCTTTACACTGATGATTATGTTGATACGATCTTTGCCTCCATAGATCTTAAATAATGTATGGTATGAACTGTGCGTGTTTGTGTGTGTGTATGTGTGTGTGTGTGTGTAAAGATGTGGATAGATGCCACTGCCACACACACACACACACACACACACTGATGTAGGCCTATTATGTAAGAGATGCATGCATCTGTCTGTGTGTGTGCGTGTGTATTTGTGTGTGTGAATGTAAATTTCAGTGTAAAGATGTCTGTGTGTGTGTGAGTATGTGTGTATGCGTCATCAAGTTATATATAAATTTTGCTTTCACTGACTGTTGCATAAAACAGAAGAAGAAGAAGAAGAAGACAAAGATGAAGAAGTGAGTCCATATTGATGTACAATGTTTCCTAACTCCAAACTTTATCATCAACTATTTTGTACTATAATAATAATAATAATAATAATAATAATAATGCTAGGTGTACCATGCCGCCACACTTGAATTACTGATGAAAATTAAATAAAACCATGTATATTATACACAAATGCTTTTCAGGCTTTTACTTTTATTGACTTTTTTTCTATTTGTGTTCAAGTTTGTTACCACCACTGTCTCATTGGGGTTTTTTATCCTTTTTTTTGTGTGGGCTGTTGATGGGTGGTGCTGGTAGCTCCTACTTCTTTCCTCTTCTCGCTGTTTCCTCTTAATTCACTCTGAGATCACCGCAATGATGGATGCGGTACATCTCAATGAAACAAAATATTTTTTTTGCAAAACGTATTTAATAGGGGGGGGGGGGGGGATTATTTGTCTGATTTTAATTTTTTTGTGGTCTTTTGCTCTAGCCGTATGTTTTAAGATGTGTGTTTTAAGATGTATGTGTGCCTTTCAGTATGTGTGGGCGGGGGAGGGCTTTGCTATTAGTTCTGATTTCTTTCCTTTCACTCTTTCTAGATGGTAGTTCTGATTTCTTTCCTTTCACTCTGCCTAGGATGGTAGTTCTGATTTCTTTCCTTTCACTCTTTCTAGATGGTAGTTCTGATTTCTTTCCTGTCATTCTGTCTAGGTGGTAGTTCTGATTTCTTTCCTGTCATTCTGTCTAGATGGTAGTTCTGATTTCTTTCCTTTCACTCTGCCTAGATGGTAGTTCTGATTTCTTTCCTTTCACTCTGCCTAGGATGGTAGTTCTGATTTCTTTCCTTTCACTCTTTCTAGGATGGTAGTTCTGATTTCTTTCCTGTAACTCTTTCTAGGATGGTAGTCCTGATTTCTTTCCTTTCACTCTTTCTAGATGGTAGTTCTGATTTCTTTCCTGTCATTCTGTCTAGGTGGTAGTTCTGATTTCTTTCCTGTCATTCTGTCTAGGTGGTAGTTCTGATTTCTTTCCTTTCACTCTTTCTAGATGGTAGTTCTGACTTCTTTCCTTTCACTCTTTCTAGATGGTAGTTCTGATTTCTTTCCTTTCACTCTTTCTAGATGGTAGTTCTGATTTGTTTCCTGTCATTCTGTTTAGGTGGTAGTTCTGATTTCTTTTCTTTCACTCTGTCTATGTGGTAGTTCTGATTTCTTTCCTTCACTCTGCCTAGGATGGTAGTTTTGACTTCTTTCCTGTCACTCTGTCTAGGATGGTAGTTCTGATTTCTTTCCTTTTACTCTGTCTAGGATGGTAGTTCTGATTTCTTTCCTTTTACTCTGTCTAGGATGGTAGTTCTGATTTCTTTCCTGTCACTTTGTCTACGATGGTAGTTCTGATTTCTTTCCTTTTACTCTGTCTAGGATGGTAGTTCTGATTTATTTCCTTTTACTCTGTCTATGTGGCAGTTCTGACTTCTTTCCTGTCACTCTGTCTAGGATGGTAGTTCTGATTTCTTTCCTTTCACTCTGTCTAGGATGGTAGTTCTGATTTCTTTCCTTTTACTCTGTCTATGATGGCAGTTCTGATTTCTTTCTTGTCACTCTGTCTAGGATGGTAGTTTGATTTCTTTCCTTTCACTCTGTCTAGGATGGTAGTTCTGATTTCTTTCCTTTCACTCTGTCTAGGATGGTAGTTCTGATTTCTTTCCTTGTCACTCTGTCTAGGATGGTAGTTTTTTGTTTTCTTTCCTTTCACTCTGTCTATGATGGCAGTTCTGATTTCTTTCCTGTCACTCTGTCTAGGATGGTAGTTCTGATTTCTTTCCTTTCACTCTGTCTAGGATGGTAGTTTTGATTTCTTTCCTTTCACTCTGTCTATGATGGTAGTTCTGATTTCTTTCCTGTCACTTTGTCTAGGATGGTAGTTCTGATTTCTTTCCTTTCACTCTGTCTAGGATGGTAGTTCTGATTTCTTTCCTTTCACTCTGTCTATGTGGTAGTTCTGACTTCTTTCCTGTCACTCTGTCTAGGATGGTAGTTCTGATTTCTTTCCTTTCACTCTTTCTGGTGGTAGTTCCTGCTGACCGTATGATATGGTGTGTCTGTGTATCTGCTCACCCTATAATATGGTGTGTCTGTGTATCTGCTCACCCTATAATATGGTGTGTATCTGCTCACTATAATATGGTGTGTCTGTGTATCTGCTCACCCTATAATATGGTGTGTCTGTGTATCTGCTCACCCTATAATATGGTGTTGTGTGCTCCCCGTATAATATGATGTTCCTGCTCCCAGTATAATATGGTGTTGTTACTGCTCCCAGTATAATATGGTGTGTTGTTACTCCCCTCCCAGTATAATATGGTGTTGTTACTCCCCTCCCAGTATAATATGGTGTATGGTGTTCTGCTCCCAGTATAATATGGTGTTCCTGCTCCCCTCCCAGTATAATATGGTGTTGTTCCCTCCCAGTATAATATGGTGTTGTTACTCCCCTCCCAGTATAATATGGTGTTGTTACTCCCCTCCCAGTATAATATGGTGTTGTTACTCCCCTCCCAGTATAATATGGTGTTGTTACTCCCCTCCCAGTATAATATGATGTTCCTGCTCCCAGTATAATATGGTGTTGTTACTCCTCCCAGTATAATATGGTGTTGTTACTCCCCCAGTATAATATGGTGTTCCCCCTCCCAGTATAATATGGTGTTGTTACTCCCCTCCCAGTATAATATGGTGTTGTTGCTCCCTCCCAGTATAATATGGTTGTTCCTGCTCCCAGTATAATATGGTTGTTACTCCCCTCCCAGTATAATATGGTGTTGTTACTCCTCCCGTATAATATGGATTATTTCCCCCTCCCCGTATAATATGGTGTTCCTGCTCCCCGTATAATATGGTGTTCCTGCTCCCGTATAATATGTGTTCCTGCTGTTAATATGGTGTCCTGCTCCCTGGTATAATATGGTGTTCCTGCTCCCGTATAATATGATGTGATGTTCCTGCTCCCAGTATAATATGGTGTTCCTGCTCCCCGTATAATATGATGTTCCTGCTCCCTCCCCGTATAATATGGTGTTGTTCCCCCTCCCAGTATAATATGGTGTTCCTGCTCCGTATAACATGGTGTTCCTGGATAATATGATGTTCCTGCTCCCTGGATAATATGATGTTCCTGCTCCCTGGATAATATGATGTTCCTGCTCCCTGGATAATATGATGTTCCTGCTCCCTGGATAATATGATGTTCCTGCTCCTGGATAATATGATGTTCCTGCTCCCTGGATAATATGATGTTCCTGCTCCCTGGATAATATGATGTTCCTGCTCCCTGGATAATATGATGTTCCTGCTCCCCG
>JAXRKP010002441.1:30000-47500 GCA_037039925.1 Doris montereyensis
TAGATTGATTCTTTGAATGGAAACCTGTGCACACCGAGAAGTGAGTGAAAATTCTCACCATCTTGTTCATTCCCAGTCAGTGTGTTTTGGAGTAGATTAGTGCAGAGCAGTGAGAGAAAAGAAACACACTCGTCACTCACACCGTGTCAGTGACAATACTAATCTCTTGCAGGGGTTGTGCCTTTCTTACATCATTTTCAAATAATTTAGATGTAGAGTCATACCTCGGGCCCATATCATGATATCTCTAGATCTCGCCTTTATGAGAACAGAGTAAATAGAATGTTGATCCGGTTTAAGTCTAGATCTAGGTGATCTCAAAGATGTTCGATGTTGGGGCTAGACATTTGTATTCTGTTAGTGTTACAAGGGTGATATAGACAGACTAGAGTATAATACTAGAGTAGTGTAACTACGTCAACACATCTATGACATACATAGTACAACCAGTCAGTTTTGTTTGACATGTCTTTAGCCTATTTCAATAAAAAAAAATTCTCTTTATAAATTTAAAAAAAGCTCTCATTTCAATGAAAATAAATTGTTTTCCATACAATAACTTAGACTAGATCTAGATTTAGAATTTAAAATCAAAATCTGATTGTGTGTACTTGTACTGTACACATGTGGTGTCTGTGAGTTGCTTCGCCCAGTATTTCATAGCAGGATTAGTATAGGTATAGGTCTCCCACACTCTCCTCCTATTGAATTTATGCTGCAAGGCCTTTCAACGTATAAATCCAGATTATATTTTGTCTTTTATAGAGATCATAGCACTTAGTGGGTAGGTGGTTGTTAAGAGTAGCTAAGCTGATGGTACAGTGGCCGTGTTGGTGTTATACATAGGGACATTTGGGACATTCCTTGGCATCAACCAATCAAAATGCACAGTTTATACTAAATGGCAGGTTTCACAAAAATGGGACCCAATGATAACTTGAACTCTTCAATTAATGTTTCTCAAAGTCTAATTGATGAATCTTCTTAACATTTGGTCCATGTATAGCTTTGACATCGCAGATATAAAAAACATAATATTGTGAAATTTGCTTTCAATTTGTGTGTTTTGTGAATATTTTTTGGGTGTGAACGTCAGCAATCCAGACAGACCACATTTCCCTCTTTTTAATAAGTCCCTTTTCACCTTAAGGTAGGTGAGGTCAACGACCTTTTATTCTGTTTTCTTTAATTCCATGTGGAAGAGAATTGTTCAAAAGAAAATTTGGCGAGTCCTAAATATTTTTTATCTTTTGCAGTGATCACGTGAGGCAGGTTTCAGATTTTTCGTTATTATGTAACAACTGATGTCTACAAATGAACACACATTAAGAGCTGAAAAAACAGTTGAAAAATACGTAGAAGCGCCGTTTTTTGATCTTAAGTGAAAGAAAACGTATTCCTACCACCATATATTCTGTAAAAGACACGAAAAAATCATAGGTAACTCTAAATGAGAGTGAGAATACCATGAGACTACTGGCAGTCTACGAGACCTCATGGTCGGACAAAAAATATTTTCGATCTGAGATCTAATAACGGTAATATTGCGTCGAGCTATTGTCTCGTAGTTCATCGCGTGTAAGCCTATTGGGAAATCATGAAATTTTTGTTTTTAAATTGTCTGGTTGGCTTTTGCGGAATATTTTGTTTTTGGATTACTCTTACGGCCATGTGCTTACGGCCATGCAAAAATGTAGACGATGATCGGACATCAGAAAGGAGACTGTGATCAGGTTAGATTCGGAGACCGTTCAGGTTAGATTGAGGTTGCATTAGCAAAACCTGCTTTGGCTTATCGTGAGTGAAACTTATGTAAAGAAGTCCGGCAATCAATAGGCTTTCATGATTTATTATGTTCTAATAAATAAAGACAAGATAATTGGCAATACGGGAGGTTTAGAAGTCCATTACAATGATAGTGAC
The DNA here is from genome assembly GCA_037039925.1 of Doris montereyensis. Taxonomy (NCBI): domain Eukaryota; kingdom Metazoa; phylum Mollusca; class Gastropoda; order Nudibranchia; family Dorididae; genus Doris; species Doris montereyensis. Next base: position 31,924 of record JAXRKP010002441.1, read on the forward strand.
TTTACGTCTCCACTATGCACATCTCCTTGGCATAACAATACAATATTACTAAAAACGCATTTCCAACGAGAGAGAGAGAAAATAATACTAATAGCACAGGTTCAAGTAGAGTTCAAGATTTGCCAGCCACCGCTCCATCCCGTCCCGTATTCTGCGAAGCAATTATCGATCGATAAAGACAAGTTTGTGCTAGTCTAGTGGGGGCGCTCTATGTGATTGTAGATAGTTAGAGAGGGGGGGTGAGTGATGACGGGAGTATGGAGAAGTGATGATGGGAGGGGGGCTCGTACGGGGAGAAAGGAACAATTGTCGTCAAAGCGCTTTCTTTTCGGCGAGGGTTTTGTTGCTGGTGCATCTTTCTCTCTCTCTCTCTTTCTCTCTCTCTCTCTCTCTCTCTCTCTCTCTCTCTCTCTCTCTCTCTCTCTCTCTCTCTATCGGCAAATATCGGCCTATACTATCGCATCCTCACTCGTTAAAATTATAAGTCGTTAAGTTTACCGTACCAGTTTGAGCAGAATGGTACACACGATAAACCCGTAACACGTAATAAGGATAGTATAAAAGGCGTACAATCACAGAATTTTACCAAAAAACGGGACAAAAGGCATTGGTTTTCATTTTCATCATCCACGATCCGGATCGCGCGAGTCATCTGATCAACGATAAGGCACCGGCCGTGGACTCCACGCCCGAGGTGTCGGGAAACACAAACACAGACTTCACATCTTATTGAGAACTAGGGAAAAGTCAGGAAACTCTCCAAACCAGATGCCCAAGCGTTACGTCACTAAATAAACGCCAGGGAAACCTCGGTCGACGGGACGCGAGCAGTTCACGTAACATTACGTACTGGCGTTGGACCTAGAATTTTCACAGTTATGCCCCTTGACTGAAAAACATGACTTTTAAAAGCTAATTTACTTGCTCCACAGTCCTTTGCTATCTCTTAAAGTCATATATCTGGAATCCTCATGTTCTAAGCTTTAACATGGTATATAACACTTGTAAAAAATATAACATGTACATTTTGACAAAAGAGAGGAAATGGGGATGGACCATTTTCTGAAACCTGCCAAATACTAAATAGAGGTCATATTTATTACAAGACATTGTACTATTTTTAGATGTCTTCCAGTGCCACAGAGGATGATTTTTTACACAAATAGATTCCTTTTTACATGACCTCTCTGGCTGGTCCTTTGAGTTTGGTAGCCATACTGTTAGACCACTCTAGATCTAGAGCAAGATATATATATAATATATTTAGCATGATGAGTGTGTAAGCGTATACAAAGTTTTACCTCTAATTTATATAGAAAGTAAAGTTTCATTTGAAAATGGTTTTAAGCAGATTCTGCTTTGTTTTCGTATTTCCACCTATCTGCTGGATTCATTTTAAGTTAAAATTTCTTCTTTTCCAAATCAAAGTGTGGCTTTCACACAGAGCTAGATCTAGAATGTATTGATCTAGATTTTGATAAATCCATGTGATACTAGAGTACAAAGAGATGCAATCCAGTCTCTAGACCTTATCATGTATTGTTTGACAAGATTACTTACTGTTTGCTGAAAACATTATGATTTCTTTGGATTTTTATACATTCCCATTCTAATTTCTCAAATAAGTTGTGTGTTATTAATTTGTAATGATATATATATATATATATATATATGTGAAAGAAAATAATATTAAAGGGAACTATTACTCATGATGACAACTTTTATTTCTATGTGACAAACAGAATTAATTCAAGATGGCATCCAGGCGACCAAGAATGGTGATCAGACCTAACATCAAACCTACTGCAAACAAACCAGCAGCCACACAGCCCAAAGCCAAGTCAAGTCAGATCAGTGTATCAGAAACTGCAGCAACAGTCGTGCAAAAGCTGCCTGACTCAACGAATTACCAACCTGAACCTTCTCCTGTTGCAGTTCCCAGCACTAAACCAGGAATAAACCAAGACCAAGGCTCGAATCAAAAAGATAGCCTCGATTCTTCAGGCATTGGGATTTCTGTGAAAGGAAACAAAGATCCTGAAACACCCCAAGGTATTGAAACTTTGAACAGCGAAGTGAGGTAAGCAGCCAGGGGTTTTGATAGGATTCATGCAATTCATTCGCTTATTTTGCTTATTGCAGGCCTGATCTTGAAATTTTTGGAAAATATTTTAAGTTCAAAGTCATGCAGATGATTAATTACCATCGCAAACTGATTGCCAAAACCTCTAAAGTTTTGAGAAAGGACTGCCTTAATAAAGGTTTTCTCTGGTATCGCAGCCTGCAGTCGTTTGATGAAGATAACAAAAAGGGAAAAGAGTGCCTTTCTCAGTGAATGTCATGTAATTATTGTGTAATTCAGTGATATAACATGAAGACAATTGCAAACAAAAATTATGTATTCTTTGATCATTGTTTGGTCTGTTATATTTGTGCCTGATTTGAGGAAATAATCATCCATAGTTGCCAAGCGTCCTGCAAAATGCAGGACAGTCCCCACATTACCGTCCCCTGTCCCATATACTTGACTCATGTTAAACTTTTCTTTTAGAGAAAACCCTCATTGTCGATTACAACTGACGTTGCCAAATATCTTATTATAACAATACATTGCAGTACAATACTACAAGCACAATCCCTGTTGTATTACTAATTGTGATGTGAACTCGAGTGATAAGAGCTTTGCTTCATTGTTAAAAGATGGTACCCTCATTCACCTCTGTGTGAGAGAGAGTTTCCGTTCCGATCTCTGTCTGACACCACGACCTATAAGACTCAAGCATTTTCTCTCTCTCTCTCTCTCTCTCTCTCTGTCTCTCTCTCTCTCTCTCTCTCTCTCTCTCTCTCTCTCTCTCTCTCTCTCTCTCTCTGTCTGTCTCTCTCTCTCTCTCTCTCTCTCTCTCTCTCTGTCTCTCTCTCTCTCTCTCTCTCTCTCTCTCTCTCTCTCTCTCTCTCTCTCTCTCTCTCTCTCTCTCTCTCTCTCTCTCTCTCTCTCTCTCTCTCTCTCTCTCTCTGTGTCTCTCTGTCTTGTAATACAAGAATGATATGTAGTAAATTTAAGTATACAACATCGCGATCAGTGCAGATGCATGCAACATTGTGTGGGATATCCGGCCCTCAATAACTTTTTTTTTTGAGAACTAATGCTTCATGTCGGCTTTTTACTACACTACGTTAGTATTGATTTGTTTGTCAAAGTTGCGTGTAATTAAGTATTACTGGACTTAAACACTATTCACATACTTTTGATAATAATTTATGGGCTTGAACTATGAATGCATGTGTAGTTTCCGTGATTTGAGTTTGTAAGTAAATTTTCCTCAAGGACATCAAAGCCCATAGCAATAGGGTTTATCCCTGTTTCTATAGGATGAAGTGGAACAGGACACAAGTTTTGTTCCCAAGCTAGTGCACCTGGGTTGGTGGGGAAATGCATGTTTTGTGTCTTTCCCAAGCTTTGCTAGGATTCAAAGTCTGTGCCTCATGATCCCAAGTCCGGCAGCCTAATCATTCGACCACAGACATCACACTTCCTGATTTGAGTGTATCTAATTGATATTTGAGACTCAAATCCAACTGACATTGACATCAACTCCCTTTAAAAGCTAATCACGCCCAAAAGGGAGATTACCCACACAAATCACATCATGTGTCTATTTTTCACTTAATTACTTTCTTTCAACTATACTTGTCAACTGTTTACATATTTACCGTGTATGTGAAATAATAAATAGTCCTTTTACTTAGCGTGTCTTTGATGATAGTTTATGGCGTGGTTAAAAAAGATGGGATTTATAGTCCATATCCCCACTCAACTGCAGGCTGAACATATGGATACTGTCTATAATTTATCCCCCAGCAGTTCATTCAAAGTCCTTCTCAAATCCCTGAGAACATACAGTACAACAGCTTGTTAGGCACTTCATACTAACACTGTGCCAAGATCTTTCTCTACCTATAGCTGGGTACTCATTCACATTTGAGTAAAATGAGAAAAGCATGAGTTAAGTACCTTTCCTTAGAGTACAAAATTGTAGAAAATACGCTTGAGCCAGTCATGGGTTTTAAACCAATGTCATCGTGATTACAAACTCACAACACTACGGTTTGGCTACGTCTCCATTTTTTTTTTTGTCCTGTGTAAGCTAGTAGCTATGTAACATGTTATGTTACAATAGATGTAACATGGTGTATATATCTCACTGACATTATTTTTAATACCTTGAGACAATCAAGCCAAAGACCAAATGTACCAGACAGTAAGAAAGGGAAGGACACAACGCAGGTCACAGAACCGGAGGCCACAGTTTCAAAAGCTCAAGAGCTGCCGGCAAGTAAGAAAGGCCAGCGTTCCAAAGAACAGAGTCAACCGTCAACCAGCCAGATTTCACACACTCACGTTGTGGCCCCAAAGAGTGCCGAGGGAGTTTCGGCCGTTCCAGGACTGTCTGATCTTCCCATCGTTGTGAATACAATTCCAGATGAGTCGGAACCTGGTGGCCAAACTGCACAATCAAACCTAGTCGATGAAACTGGTGATGTAGAGCCCGCACCTCAAGTTGCTGATAACAGCGGGCAGGAGAATGTCCAACCTGATGATGTGCCGGAAAAACCTAAGAGACCTAGAGGACGAGTATGTCACCAGTGTTTTTGCTTTGATATTTCTTTTCAATGACGCATTCAATAGTTCTTACTAGGGGAGGGGGTGGGTAGATGTTTAACGTTACAGTCAATTAAAAACTAGGTCTAGTTTTAAGTTTTTGATCCTGAGAAAAAAAAGACACACTGTGGGGGCGGGGGGATGGTGCCTAAACAAAAGTAGAATAGAGGAAGATTTATAATTGGCAGAGTTGAATTTAAGTTATAGAAAAAGCCTTCCAAACCTGATTTTCTTCTCGGTAGACTGAGTAAGTATTTGTGCGTGTGTTTAGGCTATGATATTGTCACTCTTGTGTTGATTTATTTTTTCAAAAGGAGATAAAGCAAACAAATTTCTGTTTGCATTTTTGCACTGTTTGCATGTTTTGTGAAATGATAGGGGTAGATCTATCACTTATCAGAATTTTTTTCCCCAGCAATATGTGGGGACCATGTGGAATAATGTTGGAATATAATTAAGTCAAAGTGAAACATTAAAGAAATGTGTGATTGTGATCATTTTTCATTTCAGTGAGGTGCACTAGAAAGTCATTCACTTATGAGTTTAATTAACAATTTATAATAATGCATTGAAATTGGAAATATTTACGCTGTTCTCCATTTCTGCCGTCATTTCCTAGGTAGGATTTTTTGTGTTGAGGTAGGAAATTTTCAGTTGACTTTTTTTGCTGGACACCCTGGTGTCACTCTCTTTAGCAATTTGACTTCTGCAGCTGATGTGTTGCCAGATTTGTACAACATCCAAATGGTTGTGAATTGTTCACCTTTTTGTTTATGATTTTACTTCTTGCATTTCATATCATAAATGCTTTGTTATCAGACTTGAATGATCTTTTGTAAGATAACATACTACTGGGAATGTGTTTTCTTTCTTCGCATTTATGACATTGTTTTTCCTGTTTCAATCGTTGCCAGGAGAAGAAAGAAAGGGCAGAACCGCTGCCCCTTGTGACAGATCCCCAGACAGACAAAAGATGAAAATGGGGGACCTCCTTTCCTGGAATCCATCTCAAAATTTCTTACCGTAAGCCCTTATGAATTTGAAAATCAGGTCAGCTAGTTTGAAGGGACAATTTGATTGGAACTTTTTGCTTTGGGGTCCCGTTATTGGCAGTGTTTTTTTGTTTTGGATTTTGTGGAGTTTTTTAATTTTGCTTTTGCCAAATTATTTTTGTTGTTGTTTTGCCCATGGTTGTCGGGTTAAGATGTTGACAAAGCAAATGTACAAAAAATATATATCAATTTTACTTCTTTAAGTTCCATCTGTCTTCTTTATATATAAGCAAAGTGCTTTGTTTCTTTGACAGGAAAAAGAAAAAAAGAAAATTACTGAACCTACTGAAGCCAGCCCAGAGCCGTCTGAGTCGAGTGTAGCAGTAGATGACGACACGTCCAATGACAGCGCATCTTTGCCGGCACCTCAAGTTATGATTGGCTCCGATGGTAACATTGTGCTCAACACGGAAAGGTGTGTGTGTGTGTGTACTATTATTGTTACATGCATTATTACTATTGTTTCTAATATTAATAATATTTCTTGTCATACAATCACCGAATCATACATTTGATTGCAGTGATGACTGGAAGAACAAGGCTGTCGATTTGTCTCAGATAATTATCACCTGTTCCGCTTCACACTATGGAAATCGGGATACGCTTCCGACTCTATAGGCCGTAATAGCCCTGAAGGAATTTAATTTTTACTTTTTACTCCTTCACTGTGGGCGTTTGGGCCTGAAACTGAAAGGAAATTTGCGCTGTCAGGTGGGAGGCGAGAAAAAATTGTATCCAAATCTGTGGTGACTGCCTAGGGTGGATATGGGTAAACAAATAATGCTCTAGGCACCAAAGATTTACTCTCGCTCTTTTGTTTTCCCCTCACAGTTTGATGGTTGGAGCTCCCAAAAACGATGGACCAAAGGAAATTATCGAAGAAAATGATGAGGACCGCTATCTCAATACTAACTCCTATCGTCACACCCCAAGAACAAGTTATGGACCAAAATGGTTAGTGTCTATGAGGAAGAGCCCATTTTCAAATGGAACAGTCCATTTCAGGTCTAAAGCAGGTCGATTTTAAAAATGAAAAAAATCATTAGAGAAAAAAAGCGAAAACACAAAAAAAACTTTAATTTATTTTTTCAGAGGATGAAAATTTTTTCATGGCACTGAGCATGTGTGGAACAGATTTCTCACTGATGTGTGAATTGTGGCCCAAGAGATCAAGAAAAGAGTTGAAGGTGAGACTAGATCAAGTATGCATTGACGTAAATCAGGAATTCTCTTCTTTTCATTGTTAATGTGCTGTTAGAAACAAGCTCACTTTAGTCCCATAGGCCTATAGAGCTTGAGCTTTTCTCAGTTTCTATAGCACTTACTTGTGGCAGTCAGTGACACAAGATTCATAAAAAGGAGGTCCTGTGTTCAGATCACAATACCCTTTGCATGTTAAAGATTCCTTGGCTGTTTACATGGCAGTCTGGGCAAAATTTATAAATCCTACAACAATCCCAAAGATAACATTAGTTGTGGATGTTGGTCTGTGTCTGTATTGGATACTCCAAAGTGTTTCAAGCTCAAGCAAATTATGGAGGTGTTTAGGCTCTTAATTTGTGGCTTTTTCCTGTCTATGTTTTGATAAATCGGTCTTGAACTGTTCATTTGTCGGGAAATAATGTAGGACTGCCAACTATTACGACTAAATTGTAAGCACTACAATTTTGATGATCCTATTAAGCCATTGCGATCGTAATTCTGATTATTACGATCTCCAGGCTTGGTTGTTTTGTTTGTTTGTTGTTGAGTTTATTTGTGAGTTGAACAATCAAGAAAAAAAACTAGACCCATCCCTCTATACAACACATACTCTCTCTCTCTCTCTCTCTCTCTCTCTCTCTCTCTCTCTCTCTCTCTCTCTCTCTCTCTCTCTCTCTCTCTCTCTCTTTTCACACACGCACATACACCTCTCTCTCTCTCTCTTTCACACACACACATACACCTCTCTCTCTCTCTCTCTCTCTCACACACACACACACAAATAATAGGCATGACATGAACAAGACACTTCTCGCCGCATGAATATGTCTTAGCCTACCCTAGAGGCGACGATTGTTGAATGTGAACAGTTATGTCCACTTCCGGTCATAGCCTCTTCATCGCTAATGAATGGGTTCATTGTTTAGGTTAGAATAATACAAAAGGAGCCACAGTGGAGTGAAGTCAAAAGGTGAAATATGACAATAAGTGACAACTCCACTAATAAAGACAGAACAAACACGTGACATTTTCTCTGCAGTAACTCCCATAGTCGGGCACACGCTATCACTATCCCTGACCCTTCACCATCCTCTACCCTACTCCATCCGCATTCCCTTCCTGAAGGAGTATTCTTTGTGTTTTCTCGATCATGACCTCTTTCCAAGCAACTTTTAATTGTATTTTTCTCAGAAGACTTGTTGCTTTTCATTTCACTGTGCTAAAAATGAATTGTGGACTTATTGTGGAAAATTGCCAATTGTTCATATTTAATTAAACCATGTTGGTAAAAATTGACCTCTGGATATCTGTATGTGGGTGTGTGTATATGAGGCGTCAACCTTTTTAGGATTATTACTAATTTTTGAGTCAGATCACATTTTTGTTGTTTTGCATTACTATTCCTGTATCCCATGGGTTGGCAGCCTTACATAATGAGCCTGTTAGGTAAAGGATTTCAGTTTGTGGTAAGAATGAGTACTTATAGATGCTAGTTTTGTATGTTGCATTTCTTATAGCAATAGTTAAGTTTTAGTGTTTCTGTGGTTGTTTGTTGTAAGTGAAGGGGTCGATTGGGACAGCAACGTTCTCATGAATTATATTGTGGAGGAATTTTAGTTGGTTGTCTTTTCTTTATTCTTCTAGGGAGGGGTTTCCAATTTAGGTACATTGAGCTTGTTGCAAGTTGGACTGTCTACCTCTAGGCTAACATTGAGCATGTCACAAGTTGGACTGTCTACCTCTAGGCTTACATTGAACTTGTCACAGTTGGACTGTCTACCTCTAGGCTAAAATTGAACTTGTCACAAGTTGGACTGTCTACCTCTAGGCTAACATTGAACTTGTCGCTCTAAAAAGTTTGAGGTTTATGGCCCACTGATATTTTGACCTTATAAAGTTGGTGATGTTGTGAGATAAATTGGACCATAAATAGATCTTTTACCATTCAGTTTTTTAACAGAGGTTGATACAGAATTAAAAATTGTTTGATTTTTATATAGATAGTAATTAATTTAACACATTTGTTCTCTTTATTTTCCTCTTTCTTCTTTTAGAATAAATTCAGACGTGAAGAAAAACGACATCGAGGCTTAATTGACAAAGCGCTCTGTAAGTTTACATTTGATAAAATATATTTTTCTGCCCATGAATCCCATTCAGATTTAATGACAAGCAAAACCATTAATGTCATCATTATCATTGTCATTATTAAGGCCAGTGTTTAGGTCCCCTGTAAGATGGTTTGTAGATGGGGCCACCAATGCCAAAATGTCATCATGGTTGTCATTATTAAGGCCAGTGTTTAGGTCCCCTGTAAGATGGTTTGTAAATGGGGCCACCAATGCCGAAATGTCATCATGGTTGTCATTATTAAGGCCAGTGTTTAGGTCCCCTGTAAGATGGTTTGTAAATGGGGCCACCAATGCCGAAATGTCATCATGGTTGTCATTATTAAGGCCAGTGTTTAGGTCCCTGTAAGATGGTTTGTAAATGGGGCCACCAATGCCGAAATGTCGGCTAGTGGTTGTCATTATTAAGGCCAGTGTTTAGGTCCCCTGTAAGATGGTTTGTAAATGGGGCCACCAATGCCAAAATGTCATCATCATCATTGTCATTATTAAGGCCAGTGTTTAGGTCTCCTGTAAGATGGTTTGTATATGAGGCCACCAATGCCAAAATGTCATCATCATCATTGTCATTATTAAGGCCAGTGTTTAGGTCTCCTGTAAGATGGTTTGTAGATGGGGCCACCAATGCTGAAATGTCATCATCATCATTGTCATTATTAAAGGCCTGTGTTTAGGTCTCCTGTAAGATGGTTTGTATATGAGGCCACCAATGCCAAAATGTCATCATCATCATTGTCATTATTAAGGCCAGTGTTTAGGTCTCCTGTAAGATGGTTTGTAGATGAGGCCACCAATGCCAAAATGTCATCATCATCATTGTCATTATTAAGGCCAGTGTTTAGGTCCCCTGTAAGATGGTTTGTAGATGAGGCCACCAATGCTGAAATGTCATCATCATCATTGTCATTATTAAGGCCTGTGTTTAGGTCCTAACTAAGATGGTTTGTAGATGAGGCCACCAATGCCAAAATGTCATCATCATCATTGTCATTATTAAGGCCTGTGTTTAGGTCCCCTGTAAGATGGTTTGTAGATATTGGCTGAAGAGAAGGAAAATCTTACAGGGAAGATATTGGGTGCACAGCATTTTCAGAAGAAGACAAAGACTTGGAGAATACCACCACCTTCTTGGAGAAGTGCTGAGGCACCCAAGTAAATGTCTCTCTTATGCACGAATGAAGTCAGCAACTTTTCGTCTTTTGTTGGAGATGATGTCACTCATTATCAGAAAAATGTTAATCCGTTGAATATAGAACAAAAATATTAGTGTTTCATATCGTTCTGCGTGTATTTTCCCTGAAAATTACAAAAATGATAAGAGAATTAATGAATTTGAGAAGAAAAATTACCCCTGTGAATAAAAAACACCGCCCTCCACCCTGCCTGCCTTTATCCTACACGGAATAACCGAGGACAAGATTTTAGTGCAACGGTAAAACGAAATCACATTCCTTCCTTGTGTGGAAAAAGGAGGTTACAACATGAACCTTGAAACTGTTGTTTGTAAGATGCACTCTGCTCGCTTGCAATGATTTCATAGATTTCTTGTAACATCCGTGAGGAAGTAGTGTAAAGTTGTATCAACCGTGAATGCACTCTGTCTTGACCCTTAGGTGGGAAAAATGGGGCTGTGTGACAAGAATGGAGCCGTTTGACAGTAACAAATTCTGAGTTATTAGATTCAATCTAGGAAAATTCACCTTTTTAAGATAAATTCTCTTACCTAAAATTCCAAAATTTAAATATTGTGCACACAGTCATTGTTGGGTCAAACATTTGTGCATGCAAGTACACGTATAAACTTTTCATGTTTCTGGAATTGGGGGCTGGATTTTTCCTTTTGAGGTTGTGAATTTGAAGTTGACTTTCAGCTGGGTGCCCTGATTATACGGTTCTTAGCATATCTGTGCTCTGCTTTGTGTTTGTTTGTTTTTTTAGTATTTTTATTTTATTCATTTTTAAAAATTTATAAGATCTTTTGCAGCCTTGAAAGCCTCTAGATTGGAAAAATGTAACTGATTCGTATTTTATCTAAATTTGATTGGTTGATGTTAGCAAACCGTCAGCGGTGCGACCCAGCTCCCTTTAAGAAAATGGCTGCCGATGAAGCCGCCAGAAAGAAGGAAGTGGCCAAAGCTCAGGCAGACAAGAAGAAAAACAAACAGGATGCAGCAGACAAGAAAACGAAGGCAACTAAAGTCAAAGCTGAGAAGAAAACTAAAAAACCCAAAAGTGAGTCTTCTAAATTATGCGAACAGCCGCACTCCTGTATAAAATTTTTTATTTTCATAGGGGTTTTAATGTCATAACATTTCAAGATAACTTTTGACTGTTTTTAAAAGGAATTTATTTGTATTGATCGATTTCATATTTAAATGATTGTCAACTCTGTGAAAGAAGCTTACATAAAGGTTGTAAAATTAGCTTAGAACCAAACCCATATGTACTTAGATGAAACAGTTTTAATGCATCCTGCTTTCAACTCTAAAAATGTAAGCGCTTGAACAGATTTGATATAAATTTGTACTTGACTTGTAAAAAAATATTTTCTGCTTATGATGATAAAGACAGCAAGACAATTTAAAAAGTTATATAATATCTGTACAAATGGTTACAATTTTCATAGTCGAATCAACACAAAATGACGCTTAGTGGGGATAGAATTTTAATGTTTTTTGTAGTGATTTGTACCGCAATGACATTATGGAAAGTAATTTGTTTTTGAGTTAATGTTTATAGTTGTATAGTTCTTGGCGTAGATTAGAGGCATTGGGGCACGATCAGTAGTAGTGTTGTGAATTTGTTGTCACGATGACACAGGCTCAAATCCTGGCTGACCCAGATTTTTCTTTTCGTGACGCTTTTTTTTTTTTTTTTTTTTTTAGGAAAAGGAACTTCACTCTGCTTATCTGGCTTATCTCAGTTGCGAATGAAAACCCTGCCCAAGGCCAGGGAAAGGCCTTGTCAAAGTGTCAGTTATAAGTGCCGCACAGGCAGCGATGCAGCATACTCTCCATCGAGTTAGTTCAGAAGAACTTAAATGAAATGGCCTGCTGGACACTAAATGATGTATTATCAGTGCGCCTGCACTTGTAGGGTTACAGACTATAAATCCATCTTTATGATAAAGTTCAGCTCTACCATTCCTCTCTTTACCTTATGGTGTTGCTCCAAACATTGAGCAAGAGCACAATAGATCTAGGTACCACTCATTAATTTATTTTTTGTCCATTGTATGTCAGTTCTAGTTCTGTTTCTTCATTTTAAAGTTTCTTTATCCCTAGTAATTTAACTTAATTAAGCCCAGGAGAGGCCATTTTTAAGCTGTACAAGTGTGAAAATTCAATTTCGGCCGGGGGTTCCCCTCCTGGACCCCCAACGGGGACATTGCCCCCTCGACCCCACCCAGGGTCTACGCTGACCCCGGCGGTTCTTTTCAGAGAATTTCTCCAGATGCCATTTACATCCCTGTTTATCAGGGCGGCTCTATAGTCCAGAGGCAAGATGTCAGCCTCTCAATCTAAAGGTAGTGAGTTCGAGCGCCTTGACTGTTTACAGGGCACTTTGGGCAAAATTAAAAATCCTACCGAAATCCCTGAAATCACTTAAGTTGTGGATGTGGGTAAATAAATTAAAAATCAAACCATCTTTATCTTTAAAGCACACCAATGGTGTTTCAGATGTAAAATGTAAACCCTTCAACCCAGAAGTTGTGGGTTCATTTCCTGTGAGGTTTTACCCAGGTATCTAGTCCAGGTATATGAATTGACACCTAGTCCCATCGGAGGACGGATGATATAAAGGAGATCCCATGTGCAGATTACAACACTCAGTGCATGTTAAAGATGTCTTTGCTGTTTACAGAACAGCCCGAGCAAAATTATAAAATCCTACCAAAAATCCTGAGATCACCTTAGTAGTGGTTGTGGCCAAAATCAAATCAAGTCAAGAGGAAAGCACAGCAAGGAAAGAACTAGACTGAGTTGTGTATATGTATGGGATCTGACAAAAGCCGTCATAAGGTGAAACAGAAAGGGCTTCAAACTGAGAAAATGTGAGCTCATCGATTTTTATAAAAATTGAATTCTTTGCATTTCTGGTTAAAATAATCTATAATGAACACCTTGAAAGTACCTAAAAACGTGTTTAGTTGGTATTTTTAGCACATAGCTCAAATTGTTTTGAAATAAAAGAAAAACTTTCTCATAAAGAGGTTTCATGCATTCTAGAAATTTTTCTCATGAAACAAAATCACGGAATTGTCAAGATTCAACCAATTTTTACTAAACAAAGATTAAAATGCTCAGAACACATTGTGATGTCAGATTATGCTAAAAATGCTTTTGAAAATTTTCACCGTGCGTCAGGTTTTGTCAGATCCACACACACATCTGTATTCGTGTACATTGTCTTAACCATCGTCATGAGATTGTCATAACTTTTGCCTTGCTGTTATAATTTTTCTTTTAGAGGACAAAATGGAGTCAGGAAGACGAGGAAGACGACTGGGGAACAGATTATGACGTGTGTTGTGTTTCGTGTTGCCCAAACTATTTGGCTATCCGACAACTATGTGTCAAGTGACGTGTCTACGTTTAACTTATTATAGTGTTGACATATTATGCCCCTACTGGTAGATCCTTCTTCTTCCTTTCACTCTTTCATGTGTCTCATATCTTGCTGTTTCCTCTCAATTCACTCTGAGATCACCACATATGATAGATTGGGTAAATCGCAATGAAACATTGGGTGGTTGGCTATTTTTTTGGTAGGTTCTACTTTTGCTTTCGCCCTCTTTCACCTATCTTTCATCTTGCTGTTTCCTATGAATTCACCCTGAGGTCACCCAATACGATAGATGTGGTGAATTTCAATGAATAGTCAAAAGTGCCATGAACCAACAAACAAACCTTCCTGTCCTTACGTTATTTTAAAAGTTTTGACATATTTCCTTGTTTGCTAACTCAAGGCATTCAAAGAGGGTATGATGTATGACTCTACATAGGTACATACATGTATAGTTTGCTCTCTGACAAGGTATCTTACATGAACTGCATATTATTACATGCAAACAATATTATATATCCATTATATATATATATATATATACTAGTAGTGTCTACCCATTGATGCTAGCCTACAGTCGATTGAACATGAACAAAGACAATAAATTTAAATTTGTCGCTATTAATTTTCCACAGGACAGAGAAAGAATGGGAGAACGTTTTCTTCATTTGACATGATCAAATGAAATCACTACAAATATTTATGTGAACAAAACAAGTTTCCTAGTGTTTTTAAAATTATTATATCTACATCATCACCCTCAATCTATTCTGGATTTGTTCTAATAGTTTATTGTTGACTTTATGGAGTGTAAATTCAAATTGTGATTACAGGATCAACCTTAATTATATATAAGGACAGTCACGCTTAGAGACACACATATACACACTCACACACATTATTATTCATCACCAATTTTCTATTTTGTAAATTTCAGTGATGACGAGGAGAATCTGGTCGCGGGAACCCGATGGGTCAGGTGCAGCGCCCCTGCCAAGAAAAGAAAGAAAGCCAAGACCACGCCTGCCCATGAGCAAGAGTTGTCTCGCCCCAAGAAGCCAGACGCTATCACTCCCGACACTGGTCCCATTGGTGCGCCGTTGCGCCAATCCTCCAAGAACATGCCCTCATCCAGTTCCGTGCCAGCCGATTCAGCCACGGCTTCCAAGCCACCGGCTCAACCAGACAGCAGTTTTTCTCGTTTTCAAGCCATTCCCGGCTCCATGCCCATTCAGATCGATATGGCAGGCATGAACAAACCGTTGCACGGGGTGCTGCTGCCTGCTCACATTCTCCCGCAAGTGGCTCCCCCATCTGGGCATTCCCCAGACAGGCACGCCCGGCCAGGTGCTGTTGGTTCAGGAAGAGAGCAGTGCAGGCAACTTGGTCCACGTCTACATGGTCCCCGATACAGGAAGTGAGTCCATAGCGTCATCTGTGCCTTCCGGGGCTCAACAGAATGCTGTAGGCCCTAGTTCTGGGGGCTCCTTGACTCTACAATCTCTGCCCGTGCCCTCGTCTCATCCTTCATTGTCATCTCACTGCACAGTTCCATTGTCAACTCAAAGCGCAACTCCATTGGCAGCTCAGGGCAACTACTACATTGGCAGCTCAGGGCACTACTCCATTGGCAGCTCAGGGAACTACTCCATTTTTCAGCTCAGGGCCCAACTGCATTATCAGTGCAGGGCACAACTACATTGGCAGGGCAGGGCACAAATACATTGGCAGTTCGGGGCACGACTCCATTGTCAGCTCAGGGCGCAATTACATTGTCAGTTCAGGGTGTGGGCGCAACCTCCATTGGCAGCTCAGGGCGGTGGGCACAACTCCATTGTCAGCTCAGGGCGCAATGTCATTGTCAGGTCAGGGCACAACTCCATTGTCAGGTCAGGGCGCAATGTCATTGTCAGCTCAGGGGCACAACTCCATTGTCAGGTCAGGGCGCAATGTCATTGTCAGGTCAG
>JAXRKP010002442.1:0-51224 GCA_037039925.1 Doris montereyensis
ATAGATTACAATGAGTGAAAAGAACCTATCGCCAAAGAGGAAGTTAGGAAAGTAAAACAGGAACAGTGGGAAGAATTTGGACAGAGACTTCAAGAAAGCTATCATGGAAATCAAAAGCTGTTTTGGGGAGCAATGAAGAGCACGAGAAAGACCACAGCATGCCCAATACGACAAGTTAAGAACGCCAACGGGGAAATAATGAAAGTGTACGGCGAAATCATGGAAAATATTTTCAACAATTATATAATCCCTCCAGAACATATGAAACAAAGAGTACAGATCAATTAGTAAGAGTAACAAGTAATCCAGATGAGACAGCTGAAGATGTAAATATATCAATGGAAGAAATCCAAACAGTTATAAGAAAGTGAAATTAGAAATACTCCCAGAAGCAGATCAAGTTTATCCAGAAATGATTAAAAGCCAATGGAGAGAGGCAGACAAAGTACTACATGCAATATGCCAACAAGCATGGAAGTTCAAACAGGTGCCAGACGACTGGAATAAGGAACGGTAGTACCAATACATAAGAAAGGATCAACTATGGAATGCTCAAACTATAGAGAGATATCACTACTTAGCGTACCAGGAATAGTGTATGTCAGGATACTGAAATGAGACTAAGGAAAAGAATAGAGGATCAGATTGAAGAACACCAGGAGTGGATTTAGACCAGGAAGAAGTGTACAAGATCACATATTTACAATTACACAATTAATAGAAAAATTCCTTGAGAGAAACAATGACTTGCACCTGTAGTTTATTGACTTAGAAAAGAAATTTGACACTGTGAGGAGGAATTATGGCATTCCTTAAAAGAACACAAGGTAGAGCAACATTTAATAGAAGCCATTAAAAGTTTTTACAATAAACCAACATGTTCAGTGAGCCCTAGCTGGAAATGTATCTGCAGAATTTGATATAGATATATGAGTAAGACAGGGTTGTAACCTAAGTCCTGTTTTGTTTATCACATGTATGGATTCAGTTGCGAAGGCATCCTCAAAAATGAAGAAAATAAATGTAGGTATGTGGAAGCTCAAATCAGTAAATGTATCAATACTTTCATTTGCCGATGATTTAGTTCTGTTTGGGAAATCAGAAAGGAACCTCCAGTAGAATATCAACATGATGAATAACGAATTAAATAAAAGAGGAATGAGAGTAAATGCAAAGAAAATCAAAACAATGCTAGTAACTAGGAAGCTAAAACACGAAATCTTGAATGAGGCAGGGAGAATTTAGAACGAATTTATAGTTACAATTACTTGGGGGTGATGATTGGCTCAAAGGGAAAACTAAGAGAAGAAATCAGTCAGAGAATTCAAAAGGCAAGTGCAATATATAACCATCTGGGAGGGACATTTGTAGGTAAGCAAAAATTCTCAACAAAAACCAAAAATGGCTGTATACAACACAGTTTATTGTCCTTTTCTCCTCTATGGCAGTGAGTAGTAGCGAAAACTAAAAGAGACAAGGTCAGAGAGACAACAGTAAGAGATCAAACTGAGGCGGGTGGCGTGGAGGCTGGGATAGACATGAATCAACTTAGATGGTTTGGGCACGTTAACAGAATGAATGCCAGTAGCATAGCTAAATCAGTATACAGTGCTAAATCTCAAGGTAAAAGACCAAAAGGCAGACCTTGGAGAAAGTAGGAAGAACTTATGAAAGAGACATTAACACAAAGAAATTTAACTTTCACGGCAGAAAACAGAAAATGTCAGGACAGGGCAGTTTGGAGAAAGATCATTTCGGGCATGTAAACCCATACACCGGAAGGTAAAAATGGAGCAGATAAAGAAAGATAGAACGAAAGAAATGGCAACAACAACAAAAATAACAGTAAGGAGAATGGTGTGTTTCACAACAACAAAAACAAAGTTGAAGGTTTGACAGAAACACAAAAATAATTGCTATGAAAATGCTTTGAAAATGAGCATTGTTGTAACTTTGAAAGAGGCTGAGTTTTTTATATTTAATTTTATTTTTTTTTACCCACATCAACAGTTAAAGTGATCTTAGGTTCTTGATAGGCATCTCAATTGTGTCCTGAACCTAAAATGATCTCAGGTTCTGATAGGCATCTCAATTGTGTCCTAACCTAAAATGATCTCAGGTTCTTGATAGGCATCTCAATTGTGTCCAAACCTAAAATGATCTCAGGTTTTGAGCAGGCATCTCAATTGTGTCCTAACTCAAAATGATCTCAGGGTTCTTGATAGGCATCTCAATTGTGTCCTAACCCAAAGTTCTTGGATCTCGGGGTTCTTGATAGGCATCTCAATTGTGTCCAAACCTAAAATGATCTCGGGGTTCTTGATAGGCATCTCAATTGTGTCCTAACTAAAATGATCTCAGGGTTCTTGATAAGCATCTCAATTGTGTCCTAACCTAAAGTGATCTCGGGGTTCTGATAGGCATCTCAATTGTGTCCCAACCCAAAGGGATCTTCAGGGTTCTTGATAGGCATCTCAATTGTGTCCAAACTCTAAAAGGATCTCGGGGTTCTTGATAGGCATCTCAATTGTGTCCAAACCTAAAATGATCTCGGGGTTCTTGATAGGCATCTCAATTGTGTCCAAACCCAAAATGATCTCAGGGTTTTGATAGGCATCTCAATTGTGTCCTAACCTAAAATGATCTCAGGGTTCTTGATAGCATCTCAATTGTGTCCTAACCTAAAATGATTCGGGGTTCTTGTAGGTCCAAACCTAAAATGATCTCAGGTTCTTGATAGGCATCTCAATTGTGTCCAAACCTAAAGGATCTCGGGGGTTCTTGATAGGCATCTCAATTGTGTCCAAACCTAAAGGGATCTCGGGGGTTCTTGATAGGCATCTCAATTGTGTCCAAACCTAAAGGGATCTCGGGGTTCTTGATATAAATCTCAATTGGGCCCGAACCGCTCTTAAGCAGTCAAGGGATCTTTAACGTGCACAGCGTGTTGGGATCTGCACACGGGACCTCATGTGTATCGCCCGTCTCCGATGTGACTAGGTGTCGGTCAACCTACATGGTTTAGGGGAAGGGTAGGTTTACCTAGAAAAACAACTCGAGAAATTTTTTTCAAGCTACAAGGGCTTGAACCCACGACCTTTGGTTGAACGGCCCACAGCTTGCTTCTGACTTTTGAGTCCTCTGGAAAAGGCTGATAGATAACATGGCCCTGTCAGGATCCACACTGAAGACTCGACATTGACAAAGACTGATAGAGAACATGGCCCGGTTGGGATCCACATAGTAGACTTGACATTGACAAAGGTTGAGAGACAACATGCCCCGTCAGGATCCATAGTAGACTTGACATTGACAAAGACTGATAGACAACATGGCCCCATCAGGATCCACCTAGTAGACTTGACATTGACAAAGGTTGAGAGACAACATGGCCCGTCAGGATCCATATAGTAGACCCGACATTGACAGAGACTGATAGATAACATGGCCCCGTCAAGATGCACATAGCAGACTTGACATTCGACATTGACAAAGCGCAGTGCAGAAACCATGCTGTTTCGAAGCAGCAATCATAACGCATACTGCCATCAATCATCCACACAATATGGACACTTATTTATTTATATTATAGCTGCACAAAGCAAGACCTCATCAAGCACACATGCGGACTTACGACGTCCTTATCATGAAACATTAGCATTCTCTTTGACACGTGGAGGTACCAGGTGTCACTTCCTGTTGGGATGACAGGGGAATTGTTAGGTTGCATTTTCTAACTGGCACTGTATACAGGTTTCTTTGTTTCTTTGATATTGGTTGGGGTTTTCTTGCTTGTTTGGTTTTTTTAACACATTAATTTCTACAGACAGCCAGCACTGTTCCTGTAAATACAGAACCGAAAGGAAATAATGTCAAAGAGTTTAGATTTTGTTCCACATTAAAAGGCTTTTGTATAATACATACGTGTATATGTTTAAAACAGACTAGAATAAACAGCTGGTAGTGGTGGTGAAGATCATGATATATTGTTGAAGTTGATGATGGATGGATATGAAGAAAGAAGAAGTAGAAGAAGAAGACGAAGAAGAAAAAGAAAAGAAGAAGAAGAAGAAGAAGAAGAAGAAGAAGAAGAAGAAGAAGAAGAAGAAGAAGAAGAAGAAGAAGAAGAAGAAGAAGAAGAAGAAGAAGAAGAAGAAGAAGAAGAAGAAGAAGAAGAAGAAGAAGAAAGAAGAAGAAGAAGAAGAAGAAGAAGAAGAAGAAGAAGAAGAAGAAGAAGAAGAAGAAGAAGAAGAAGAAGAAGAAGAAGAAGAAGAAGAAGAAGACGAAGAAGAAGAAGAAGACGAAGAAGAAGAAGAAGAAGAAGAAGAAGAAGAAGAAGAAGAAGAAGAAGAAGAAGAAGAAGAAGAAGAAGAAGAAGAAGAAGAAGAAGAAGAAGAAGAAGAAGAAGAAGAAGTAGAAAGAAGAAAGAAGAAAAGAAGAAGAAGAAGAATGAATCAACAAATGACGAAGAAGAAGAAGAAGAAGAAGAAGAAGAAGAAGAAGAAGAAGAAGAAGAAGAAGAAGAAGAAGAAGAAGAAGAAGAAGAAGAAGAAGAAGAAGATTAAGAAGAAGAAGAAGTAGAACTTTGAAAAAGTAAGAAGTGTGAATGTATTTTGTGTCTGTGTGTGTGTATTTGTGTCTGTGTGTGTATGTGTGTCTGTGTGTGTGTCTGTGTGTGTGTCTGTGTGTCTGTGTGTGTGTCTGTGTGTCTGTGGGTATTGTGTGTGTCTCTGTGTGTGTCTGTGTGTGTGTGTGTCTGTGTGTGTGTCTGTGTGTGTCTGTGTGTGTATGTGTGTATATGTGGTGTATTGTAATCATTTGCCAAATGATATTTCCAGTTTGTCTGTGTTGTGGTGTGTGTTTGTGGGTCTGTGTGTGACAGTGTGTGCGTGTCTGTGGGTATGTGTATGTGTGTGTTTGTGGGTCTGTGTGTGTGTCTGTTCTCCCCACTGGTGGTGTGACTGTGTGTGTGCGTCTATGTGTGTGTGCGTGTGAAATCAGTGTCTGTATGTGTAAGTGTTTGTAGTGGGTTTGTAGCCTCATTTATGTGTGTGTGTCTATTATATGTGTGTATAAAATGTTCTTTGTTAGCACTCACAACCTGATTGTCCACTCAAGGAAACATAACTACTGCGACATGAAAATTGAGTGAAAGAGTATAAAAAACTAGAATAACTTGCTTCCTGCAGGGAGGTCACTCAAGAGCCTACTCATGGTATCCTATTGGACCTCCTCTCCACGGATATCAAATACTTCCATCATAAAGCATAGGGTGAAAATGAATATACTGTTGGTGTTGAATGGAGAAAGGTTTATTGACACGACATAAAATAAGACATCCAAGCCAAAGACTTATTAACCAGACGTGAAAATGAGGAAGTCGCTGTGGAGTGTTGACCTAACGAGACACTGTAAGTTAATACAATGGTGTAGGCCATTATGTTTGTTGAAAGACTTTTCCAATTATACACAGTTTGGCTGTAACGAAAAGTCAATACAAAATAACAACAGCAATAAAAAAACAAAACAAACAATAAATAGAAACACAAAAAACAAGTAGTGATTTCGTAGCCAATGGACGAAACAAACCTTAGCAAAATGTGGCCTATAAGAACGTTAAACGATTCCATTATTGTTCCCTTGTTGTCTTATGCACATCCCAGAAACACGTGACATCACAGATATGAATGACCATGATGAAAATTATACTGCCACCAGAAAAATCTGTAAATGTTATATATGCACGAGCTAATGCACGAAAATCAAGAGAATGTAAATTTATTCAATTTGTATGTTTAGTTCCGACTGACAGCCATGAAAGTGAATATACATATGAATCAGAAGCCGATTTAGCCAAACCATTCAAGGACACACTTGACTGATCTCGTTGACAAATCCTCCATTTTACTAAATCCACACGAACTGAAAAAACAAGACAACACCAACAAATGTGTTCTTTTTCTGGTTATTTTCAAAGGACAAATATGTGATTCTGTGTATTGTGAACATTATACTTTATTTGTTTTGTTTGATCCAGTCACATCTATAACTAAATGATCTCATAGTTTTTCGTAGGATCGACATCTAGTCCCATCGGAAACGGACGATAAACAGGAGTTCCCGTGTGCAGCGCACAACAATATGTGCATGCTAAAGAGCCCTTGACTGTTAGGGTAGTCTGGGCAAATTTAAAAAGGTTGTATAAATCCTGACATTGCCTCAGGGGGGGATGTGGGGGGGGGATAATTAAAAAAAAAGAGTAGGGAGAAGGGAGGTGGTGAGAGTTAGGGTGCGTTGGAGAGAGGGAGTTTTATTAAGTCTTGCGAAAACAAGGAAATAATCCAAGGCTTAATCCTCTCAACATTGGATAATAAGGTAAAGATCGCAATTTGTGACGTCAAGCCTTACTACCAAGCTCATCACAATAACAGTGCACTGATGATTCAATATAGACTCTATTTTACAATGTTTTCCTTAAACTTCATTTATTACTTTGCAAAAACAATAAAAAAAATGACCATGAGAGTTCCCATAGAATGTTCCCTAAGTATCTATGCTGTTTAAGAAAAAAAAATATAATTCAGCAAACAATAAAAGAACAATACAAGGAAAATCACAAAATAACAACAGAAAAGCAACAAAAGAAATCCCCAAGACAGCTATGAAATACGTGAACTCAAGAAAAGCTATTGATTTAGAGATGCCATTCTACATATCCCCCTCCTCCCTTGAAACAGTATGCGTATAGATTTATATTAAGGAAAGGGACAATAATTTTACTTTCCTAAAAATCGATAATGCGGTCAATTATCGCATTGTTCTTCTTTCGGCATCGATACCCTTGTATTCGTGCAAAACAATCACTGATGAAACCAGGGGCTTTCTAGCACATCTTTTTTATGTGGGGGTGAGGGGTGGTTGTTTGTGCTTTGTTTTGATGTTTTGTTTTATCTCAGGGCATTTTATTCAAATAAGATAACCATTAGCATCAAATTTTATCCTCGAATGAACCATTTCTTTCAGTTCTTATTCTCATAAAAGACTTATGAAGCCATTCACACCGTGAACTGTCTTAAGATGACTTTGTCTCCTATTGACATCAAAGTGAAAAGAACGAAATGGTTAACTTAAGAAGCGTTCAATAGTCCGGTCGAATTTGAGGAAGTCGGTGCTAAAACAGTACTGTTACTGTAGTAAGATAAACGTCAGCTTCATGCTAAAGACATAAGGGGAGACAATTCAACGCGGTTCGTTTGTCGATATGACGTACGTCAGACAGTGGCCAATGATCGCATCATTTGATTCACTTGCAGTTATTATTTCTAATCCAAGATCCTGAAAAGACCAGATGAATTGTGTGAAATTCTTAATCCACAATGACAGTAAGAAGAGAATATGTTTCTGTTTACAGTAATGCAATGCGGTCAATTTCTATTCACTGCGTGCCATAAGGAGAATAACAAATTGTAGTTAACAGGCGTTTCAACCACACCAACATAGGCTTTTCTTTGACTTTTGATTATTTTAAGACACACAACTTTGATCTTCTACGAAGAAGTGTAATGTGTATACTTCTATTATTCAATTTGAATTACAATTTTTAAATAATAAGAATTAGATCAAATACAAAAAAGCCAATCTCCCCACCCTCCCCAAAGCCAACGCATAACAAATGTGAGAAAAAACCCAACAACAACGAATGTACAAATCAATAAAAACAATCACTCCATGAAAACAACCACTCTATGAAAACAATCACTCATGAAAACAATCACTCCATGAAAACAATCACCCATGAAAACAATCACTCAAAATATGAAAACAATCACTCCATGAAAACAATCACTCTATGAAAACAATCACTCCATGAAAACAATCACTCTATGAAAACAATCACTCTATGAAAACAATCACTCTATGAAAACAATCACTCTATGAAAACAATCACTCTATGAAAACAATCACTCCATGAAAACAATCACTCTATGAAAACAATCACTCCACATGAAAAAACACTCCATGAAAACAATTGCGCACTCTATGTCAAACAATTACTCCATGAAAACAATCACTTGAAAACAAATCACTTTTGAAAACAATCACTCTATGAAAACAATCACTCTATGAAAACAATCACTCTATGAAAACAATCACTATATGAAAACAATCACTCCATGAAAACAATCACTCCATGAAAACAATCACTCCACTAAAACACATTATGAAATCATTCACTCTATGAAAACAATCATCCATGAACTGGAATCATCTTTTGATTCACTTTATGGAAATCAAAAGAACTCCCTCTATCACTGTATGAAAACAATTTATGATCGCATGAAAACAATCATGGTGGCTATGAAAACAAATTTGAAAACATTAATTTGAGTTTCTTCTTAAGGCATATTGTGACGCAGACAAAGTAAAGATGCGCAGTATTGGACCTGTGTTGTCAAAATCATCGTGCTAGCTGTCATTTAGCCTTGAACTGGTGTTTCACACATTTTCAAATGATTATTTTGGTAAAGAACCGTATTTTAGAACTTTATGGATGCTGGCCTGGGCTCAATTATTTGTTCCCCTGGATGATGTTTGTAGGCATTCAGAGAATGAAAAGAATAGATAAGTAAAAAGTAGTTTCCATTATGACATTTAAATATCAGGGCATCCATGTGAGGTATACATCTCAAAGTATCATTTCGAGACAGAAATGTGAGGTATACATCTCAAAGTATCATTTCGAGATAGAAATGTGAGATATACATCTCAAAGTATCATTTAGAGATAAAAATGTGAGATATACATCTCAAAGTATCATTTCGAGATAGAAATGTGAGATATACATCTCAAAGTATCATTTCGAGATAGAAATGTGAGATATACATCTCAAAGTATCGTTTCGAGATAGAAATGTGAGATATAAATCTCAAAGTATCGTTTCGAGATAGAAATGTGAGATATACATCTCAAAATCATTTCGAGGTAGAAATGTAAGGTATACATCTCAAAGTATCATTTCGAGATAGAAATGTGAGATATAAAACTCAAAGTATCATTTCGAGATAGAAATGTGAGATATAAATCTCAAAGTATCGTTTCGAGATAGAAATGTGAGATATAAATCTCAAAGTATCATTTCGAGATAGAAATATGAGATATACGTTTCAAAGTATCATTTCGAGATAGAAATATGAGATATACATCTCAAAGTACTTTTTTGAGATAAAACGAAATAAATGAGATATACAACTCAAAGTATTTTTCGAGATAGAAATATGAGATATACATCTCAAAGTATCGTTTTTCTAGATATAAATGAGATAAATACATCTCGAAGTATCTTTTTGAGACAAAAATGTGAGATATATATCTCAAAGTATCTTTTCGAGATAAAAATGAGATATACATCTCGAAGTATCTTTTTCGAGACAAAAATGTGAGATATATATCTCAAAGTATCTTTTAGTGATAAACATGTATCTTTTAGATAAACATGTTGATATGCATCTCAAAATATCTTTTTCCGATAAAAATGTGAGATGTTCATCTCAAAGTATCTCTTTGAGATAAGAATGGGAGATATACATCTTAAATTATTTGTTTAGATAAAAAAAATAAAATCTAAAGGTATCCCTATGGAATATTAATTTCCAATTATTCATTTGAGATATACATGCTATGGCACCTCTCTAAAATATAAAAATCTCCCAGGACATGTATCCAAATTTTGAAAATGAACTGTGATGGTCCGGAAAGTGGACAGGTAGGCACTGTACGGGGAGTAGATGATCTCGCCCTCCACGAGTATCCTGCTGCCGTGCAGGCAGGTCTTGGCTGACCAAAGGCTAAGGGAGTTAACCCTGAAAGAAAACAACATGCTGCCTTGTAGGCCAGTCTTGACTGACCAAAGGCTAAGGGAGTTAACCCTGACAAAAATAATAACCTGCTGCCTTGCAGGCTGGTCTTGAATGACTAAAGGCTAAGGGAGTTAACCCTGACAGAAAATAACAAGGCCTGATAGGGGGCCTCAAGGTGGCAGCCCCATCATCTATCTAGGGTACAGTGGGCTAATCCCCTGCTTATCCAAACAAACAGATTTGGAGAAAAAATAAATATAATATGAACGGTTTGATCTCTCGAAGACGAACTTGGAAACGAATACAGACTGTGATTTTTGGAACATGGAACGTTAGGGCAATAAATGAAAAAGACAGAATTTGTTGAAGAAAGGAAAAATTCAAAGTAGATATTTTGGTCATTACAGAAACAAAGAAAAAGGGACAAGGAATAGAAAATATAGGACCAAATCATATTTAATCTTCTCAGGAGTAGATATCAAAGATATAGCTAGAGCAGGAGTAGGCCTCCTAATGAATAAAAGGCATGAAAAGCTACTAGAAAGTTGGAAATCTATAAGCCTACGGCTATTAGAGGTAAATATTAAACCAAAAGGAAGAGAAATTAAATTATTAATAGCTTATGGACCAAACGAAGACGCAATTAAAGTAGAAAAAGATATCTTCAAAAACGATTTACAAATAGCTGCAGAGAATCTTAAACACAAACAGGAGCTAATGCTTTTAGGAGATTTAAATGCTAGAGTAGGAAATAATGTACAAACGCCAGGAGAAGTAATAGGTAAAGAAGGAGAGACAACAACTTCTCCAAATGGAGAGAGTCTAATAGATTTTTGTCTAAAGAATAACATGAAAATAGCCAACACATTTTTTTTCCTCATAAAGATATCCACAAATATACAAGAGTAAATCAAGACAGGTGTGAAAAAGTCAATGATAGACTTTAATAGTTAATAGGGGGCATCAAGGTGACAGCCTTTTCTATATTTGCACCTGTTTTGAAAATTTCAGCTAAGTTGTTTACTCTCTTCCCTTATTGTAAGATAAATTTGTAATTTATATACATTTCGCACCTTCAATGAAATTTTTATCTTGATTAATGCTTCTTTTCATTCATTCTCTATTATTTCTTCTTTCTAGACCCAGTGAGATATAGATCTAGTCTTACAGTCAGTGAGATATAGATCAGTCTTATAGTTATCCTACTTGTTTCCCATACTCATACGTCTCTCTCTCTCTCCCTTTCTTTCTTAGGCCTGTTTTCTGAATTCTTTCTCTCTTTCACTCACTCAAACACTCCTCTCTCTCTCTCTCTCTCTCTCTCTCTCTCAAGGAAATCAAAAACTCTCTCTCTCTCGGGGCTCGAAGAGCATGAGAAAGACCTCTCTCTCTCTCAAATAAAGAATCCTCTGTCTCTCTGTCTCTGTCTGAAATCTCTGTCTCTGTCTCTGTCTCTGTCTCTGTCTCTCTCTCTCTCTCTCTCTCTCTCTAAGTCTCTCTCTCTCTCTCTCTCTCTCTCTCTCTCTCCTCTCCTCTCTCTCTCTCTCTCTCTCTCTCACACACACACACACACACACACACACACTCTCTCTATATATTTCTCTCATTCTCTCTATCACGTCTTCTCTTTTTATTACATACTTATTTTCATATTTTTATTTCATTCTAGATCTGAACCTTCCAAGTACTCGCTCTTTCTTCACAGCCCCCTCTGCTACGTTTCCTAACATCACTGTCTTATTTTCCTTTCTTTCTCCTTTATGTTTTTCTTCTGACATCACATTGTGTGATGCCGGAAAGTATTACTTAGATCTAGATCTAAATATTTCTCGTTTGTTGTCTGACGAAGGGTTATACCCGAAACGTCAAATCCTTGTTTGTTCAATTCTTTATTAGTGGAGTTGTCACATTTATTGTCATATTCCGCCTCCTACATAATAGTTAGCGGCTCCCCTTTTTTTTTATAGTACATTAGCTGCAAGAGTAAATAAAGGAGCAGAAATATTTAGTGCTCATCACTTAGTGATTGCCAAAATGAGATTACTGACTGAAGAAAACAAACAGAAAAGGAAAGAGAAGAAAGCTACTAAACTCAAAATAGACGAACTAAATAAACCAGTAGTAAAACACTTATTCCAATTTAGGATAAAAGATTTATCAGTGAAAGGCAGATGGATCTGAATGATAGCACAATAGAAGAAAAATGACAGATGTATAAAGAAACACTCCTCAGTTGTACTGAAGAGGTCTGTGGTAGGAAACAAATTAAAGGAGATAGGAAAAGAAAGGTGGAATAACAACGTCAAGACTAAGATCAAAGAAAAGAAGGATGCCTGGAAGAAATACTTGCAAACAAAGAGACCAGAGGATAGGAAATATTACGTGAATAAAAGAACTATCTCCAAAGAGGAAGTTAGGCAAGCAAAACAGAAACAATGGGAAGAGTTTGAACAAAGACTTCACGAAAGCTATCCAAGGAAATCAAAAAACTGTTCTGGGGGGGGGGCAATAAAGAGCATGAGAAAGACCAAAGCATGCCCAATACGACATATTTAAAATGCCAAAGGAAAATCAATGAAAGAAGACAGTGAAATCATGGAAATATGGAGAAAGCATTTTCAACAATTACATAAAGCGTTTGGAGCCCTCTTTTAGGGGATTAATACGCTCTATAAGTGTTCAGTATTATCATTATTATTATAATCCTTCCAGAACGTATGAAACAAGGAGTAAAGATCAATTAGTGAGAGTAACAAGTAATCCAGAGGAGACAGCTGAAGATGTAGACATATCAATGGAAAAACTCCAAACAGCTATAAGAAAAGGGAAATTAGGAAAAGCCCCAGGAGCAGATCAAGTTTATCCAGAAATAATTAAAGACCAAGGGAGAGAGGCTGACAAAGTACTACATGCAATATGCTAACAAGCCTGGAATCCCAAACAGGTGCCAGACGACTGGAAAAAGGGAACGGTAGTACCAATATATAAGAAAGGATCAACTATGGAATGCTCAAACTATAGAAGGATATCACTATTTAGCGTTCCAGGAAAAGTATATGTCAGGATACTGGAAATGAGACTAAGAAAGAGAGTAGATGATCAGATGAAGAGCATCAGAGTGGATTTAGACCAGGAAGAAGTGTACAAACCACAAATTTACAATTAGACAAATAATAGAAAAAACCTTGAGAAAAACATTGACCTGCGCCTATGTTTTATTGACTTAGAAAAGGCATTTGACACTGTGAGGAGGGACGACCTATGGCATTCCTTAAAAGAACACAATGTAGAGCAAATTTAATAGAAGTTATTAAAAGTTTTTTTAAATGTGCAGTGAGAGTAGCTGGAAACATATCTGCAAAATTTGATGTTGATATAGGAGTAAGACAGGGTTGTAACCTAAGGCCTCTTCTTGTTTATCACATTTATGGATTTAGTTGCAAAGGCATCCTCAAAAATGAAGAAAATGAATGTAGGTATATGGAAGCTCAAACCAGTAAATGTATCAATGCTTTCATTTGCCGATGATTTAGTTCTGTTTGGAAAATCAGAATGTGACCTTCAGTCGAATATCAACATTATAAACAATGAACTAAATAAAAAAGGAATGAGAGTAAATGCAAAGAAAACCAAAACGATGCTAGTAACTAGAGAAGCTAAAACATAAAAATCTTAAATGAGGCAGGGAGAATTAAAAGTAAGTTCAAAGCTACAATTACTTAGGACAACAAGCGACAACTCCACTAATAAAGACAGAACAAACACGTGACGTTTCGGGTATAACCCTTCTGTCAGGAGAAATATTTAGAATCTAGATCTAAGTAATACCTCCAGCATCACACAATGTGATGTCAGAAGAAAAACATAGAAGATGACTATAGATCTAGATATATTAACAAAAAAAAGATAAATAACGTAAACAACAGAGATATGTGGCAATGTGAACCGTCTAAACAGCCGCGAACAACACGAAGGAGCCACAGTGGAGTGAAGTCAAAGGCGAAACACGACAACAAGCGACAACTCCACTAATAAAGACAGAACAAACACGTGACGTGTCGGGTATAACCTTCGTCAGACAACAAACGAGAAATATTTAGAATCTAGATCAAAGTAATACTTCCGGCATCACAAACGTCACGTGTTTGTTCTGTCTTATTAGTGGAGTTGTCGCTTGTTGTCGTGTTTCAAATTATTTGACTTCACTCCACTGTGGCTCCTTCCTGTTGCTGTCGCGTCAATTACTTAGGAGTATGATTAACTTAGAGGGAAAACTAAGAGAAGAAATCAGCCAGATAAACCAAAAGGCAAGTGCAATATATAACCATCTAGGAAAGGCATTTGTAGGTAAGCAAGAATTGTCAACAAAAACCAGAAGGACAGTATACAATACAGTTTATTGTCTTATTCTCCTCTATGGCAGCGAAACCTGGACTTTAGACAGTAGCTAACACAGCAGAGTACAGGCAGCTGAAATGAAATATCTAAGAAGAGTAGTAGGAAAACTAAAATAGACACAATCAGAAACACAACAATAAGAGATCAAACCAAAGCAGATGGCATAAAAACAAAAATAGAAACAAATCAATAGAGATGATTTAGGCATGTAAACAGAATGAATGACAATATAATAGCTAAATCAGTATACAGTGATAAAGCCCAAGGTAAAAGACCAAAAGGCAGACCTCCGAGAAAGTGGGAAGAAGATATAAAAGAGGCATTGAAGCATAGACATTTAACTTTTTTGGAAGGAAATAGAAAATCCCAGGACAGGGCATTCTGGAGAAATATTTATACTGGGCATCTGAGCCCATACACTGAAAGGTAGAATGGGAACTGATAGAGAAAGAAAGAAAGAACTATGTTGGTACCTTTTAAAAATATAAATCTCCTGTCTGTGCTTTTTCTTCCCACTTTGTCCCACGTCTACCTTTTGAGTATTTACAAAGAATTAAGTATACGAGAATAGCTAAATACGTCTACAGTTCTCAAACCCTAGGTGAATGACCACGCACAGACATACACACATACACACATACACACAGACACACACGCAGTGGTGTATGCTTGATTATACATGAATGTCATAACAGTTTAAAGCTGTTTTTGACAAAGACAAATGGTCGAATTTAAACCAAAAATTAACATTTCCACACTTGAAAACATACATTTGTTTAACACCTCTACTATAATAATACAGCAGGTTTGTGTACAGACTGTTCTATTATATATTAAGTAAGTGTATGTATGTGTGTATGTATGTATGTATGTATGTATGTATGTGTGTATGTATGTATGTATGTATGTGTGTATGTATGTATGTATGTGTATGTATGTATGTATGTATGTGTGTGTGTATGTACGTATGTATGTGTGTATGTATGTATGTGTGTATGTATGTATGTACGTATATATGTATGTATGTATATATGTGTGTATGTAATGTATGTAAATATGTGTGTATGTATGTATGTATGTATATATGTATGTATGTATGTATGTAGATATATGTGTATGTATGTTTGTAGGTATATATGTATTTATGTATGTATGTAGGTATATATGTATGTATGTATGTATGTAGGTATATATGTATGTATGTATGTATGTATGGTAGGTAAATATGTACGTATGTATGTATGTAAGTATATATGTATGTATGTATTTATGTATGTATGTATGTATGTAGGTATATATGTATGTTTGTGTGTATGTATGCATGTATGTATGTATGCCTGTATGTATGTATGTATGTGTGTGTATGTATGTATGTATGTATGTATTTATATATGTATGTATGTGTGTATGTATGTATGTATGACAAAAAGTTAATATTTCCACACTGGAAAAACATACATTTGTTTTACACCTCTACTATAATAATACAGCAGGTATGTGTACAGACTGTTCTATTACATATGTATGTATGTATGTATCTATATGTATGTATGTATGTATGTATGTATGTATGTATGTATGTATGTATGTACGTATGTATGTATGTATGTATGTAAGTATGTATGTATGTATGTATATATGTATGTATGTATGTATGTATGTATGTATGTAGGTATGCATGTAAGTATTATGTATGTATGTATGTATGTATGTATGTATGTATGTATGTATGTATGTATGTATGTATATGTTGTATGTATGTATGAATGTGTGTATGTATGTATGTATGCCATGTATGAATGTGGCTGTATGTATGTATGTATGTATGTATGTAGGTAGGTATGTATGTATGTGTGTATGTATGTATCATATGTATGTATGTATATATGTATGTATGTGTGTATGTATGTGTGTATGTATGTATGTATGTATGGTTTTATGACAATGTATGAATAAAAAAATAATATAGTATGGTTTTCTTATAGCGCTTTACTCCATTACATGGGCTTAAGACGCTTGTGTCTTATGCGTACTTGTCTTTATGTATACATGTATATATGTATGCATGCATGCATGGATGTATGTATGTATGTACGAACGTGTACGCCCGCATGCACGCATGTATGTATGTATGTGTGTGTATGTATGTATGTATGATGTATGTATGTATGTGTGTATGTATGTATGTATTCATGCATGTACGGAATATATGCATGTATGTATGTACGTATGAATAATACAAAAAATAATATGCTTTTTATAGCTTTACTCCATTACATGGGCTCAAAGCGCTTGTATCTTATGTGTACTTGTTTGTTTGTATGCATGTATGTATGCATGTATGTAAGTATATATGTATGTATGTATGTATGATGTATGTATGTATGTACGGATGGATGTATGTATGTATGTATGTATGTATTTATGTATGTATGTATGCATGTATGTATGTATGTTTGTATGTATTTATGTATATGTATATGTATGTGTGTATGTTTGTACTATCTACATGTGCGTATGTATGTATGATTGCATGTGTAAATGTATATGTATGTATGTATGTCATATGGATGTATGTGGTACATATGTATGTATGTGTGTGTGTGTATATATGTATGTTTATGTATGTATGTGTGTATGTATATTTATATGTATGTATGTATTAGGTATGTATGTATGCATGTATATGTATACGTATGTATTGCTTTGTTGCGAAGCTTTGTAAACGTATACTTTAAGTATATAAACAACAATAAATGGACAACCGCACTGAAGAAGACAGAAGGAACAAAATGAGTTACCCTTTCCTGATACCTTTGTTTCGGATTACTCATTATTCTGAGCTATGATGTCTTACTTTTCCCTTTGTTATCTTTGTCATTATTTACCTTTGTTTTCACACGTTGCTTAGGTAATTGTAGATTAGGTTTTCCTAATTATTTTCATTCTGTTTTCAATGTCTCTTTCCTCTAATCTTCTGACCAATTGATTTTGTCCATAGCATACCACTGTCTCTTATTTATAGTACACCTTGTCTTTATTCCTCTCTATTTCTTCCTTTCCTCTTTCACTTTTTTTGTTACAACCATTTCTCCTTTTTTCTTTGATCCACTCAAAAAGCTCAGAATGTAACGAGCGGAACAAATGAATCAGAAGAAATTGAGAAAGACCAGTGGACTGACATTGACAGGAAATGTACAGTCAACGAAAGTCTAAAGAAGAACAACAGCAGATGGGCGTTTCCATTGGTGTAAGATTTTGTAAAACCAATAACTGGACAAGTCAGCACCCTCCAAGATAAAGCCTCAAACTACCTTACCGAAGACAAACAGTGAGACAATGGGCATGTCGAAAGTAAAGGAAATTACATTAAATACTATTAAAGCCCTATAGGAAAAAAGCAAGACAAAGACGATAAATAGACAGAAAAGAAATTTGGTGGCCAAGGTGTTTTTACTGCCTATTCCCCTTATTTGTCTCGTCTTTGTTCCTTATTATATATCTATATTTAATGTCCTTTCCTTTTACCTTACCAAAGAAAACGCCATATTTAAGAAACGAAGGGTTGTTCCAATCTTTATTATCACAAAATTAACACAGATAACAATGAAACCTCGAGTTACAATTTTTTTTTTAATGACAACAAAAAGCAAAACCAATACTGAAAGCAACAACAAGCAAAAAGAACGACACACATGTCTGTCTGTCTGTCTGTTTGTCTGTCTTTCAGAAAGAGATGTACTATAATGTATCAGCATCGCTCGAGAAATGAAATTGACACAGGCATTTCTGAGAGTTCATGTTGATGGATATTATCTCTCTCTCTCTCTCTCTCTCTCTCTCTCTCTCTCTCTCTCTCTCTCTCTCTCTCTCTCTCTCTCTCTCTCTCTCTCTCTCTCTCTCTCTCTCTCTCTCTCTCTCTCTCTCTCTTCGGGGACCGGGTAGTCCATAGGCAAGGTGTCGGCCTCTCAACCAAAAGGTAGTGGGTTCGAGCCCCGCCGGTGGTCAAAAGATTTTCTCGATTTGTTTCGAGCACAATCTACCCCTGGTCAAGGTAGGTGGATTGACACCTAGTCCCATCGGAAACGGACGATAAAAAGGAGGTCCCGTATGCAGACCACAGCACTATGTGCACGTTAACATCCATTGGCTACCAACAACCCCCAAGGGCAGTTGTGGAAGAGGGTAAAATAAAAAATCCTACCAACAACTTCCCCAAATCACGTGAGTTGTGGAAGACGATAAGCCTTCATTACAAATCCCAATACCTATCTCTTTCAGAACTTACGCTCGCTTCCTTTGATATTGTCTTTCTCTCCATCTTTGATATTGTCTCAACTTCCATCACAACTCAAATCCATCTTTGATATTGTCTTTTCGTCACAACTTCCATCTTTGATATTGTCTTTTCAAACACAACTTCCATCTTTGATATTGTCTTTTCATCACAACTTCCATCTTTGATATTGTCTTTTCATCACAACTTCCATCTTTGATATTGTCTTTCAACACAACTTCCATCTTTGATATTGTCTTTTCATCACAACTTCCATCTTTGATAAACACAACTTTCATCTTTGATATTGTCTTTTCATCACAACTTCCATCTTTGATATTGTCTTTTCATCACAACTTCCATCTTTGATATTGTCTTTTCAACACAACTTCCATCTTTGATATTGTCTTTTCATCTTTTCATCACAGCTTCCGCCTCTTATTTTGATATGGTAATTCTAAGAAATGTGTTTTTATGTTGTTTTGGATATGATTTTAATCACATTTTGCATTTTTCTGTTTGGGTTAGTAGTGTTTTTGTTTAATCGTATTCCACATTTATTTATCTATTCATTTCTGTTCGTTCCTATTTTGTTCTTTTTATCTTCTTTTATGCTATTTGTGTTGTTATTATTTTTGTTGTTGCTCTGAGTGGATAGAGTATTTTTTTAGTGATTTCCATCACATTATAGACCTATTTATGTAATGTGAATTCGTCCAGGAATCGAATCTTCTGTGCTAGATTCGTGGTAATGAAATTCTCAGAATAGTCACAAACTCCTATAATGCATAGTGTCAAGGCAAAACAGTGTGTCGTCCCTGAGGATAGGTGCTAGTGCAACGTTTTGTATAGTCTTCTCTCACGCTAGGTTGTTATCGTCTTAGGAAGATAAAATAGGATCGGGGGGGGGGAGTCTGTCTCATGTGAACGCTAAAAACAAATTGTTATTCACCCAAAGGATCAAAGTTTCCAATCATTTGTAAAAATAGTCTCCCCACTCCGTGCTTTTAGATTTGAACGGCATTTAACCTGCATCCTTCTCCACAGCTTGGCCTCTGATCCTTGGGCCGTTGACAATTGACATGAGCTCTTTGTTGTATTCTAATGGGATTTTTAAAGCGCTTTATTCCGTGTTTTTTCTCAAAACTCCCTTAACTCTCTGGGGACTATTTAACATTGACTTTTCAGCATCATAGGAACTTGCAGAAGGCGTTTCTCGCTGATAGGGTTATAAAGTCAGTGCTTTCTTCATCTTGCTCAATCAGGGATCAAGAGGCTTGATCTTTTGCATTGACGAATCAGTTCATTTGAATCATTTGAGTCTGATGACAGTAATGACAGGCTTTCAGTTAACATATTCCTTTACTGTTCAGCATCAATTGTTGGCACATGCTTCTCATCAAATGAGCATTCCACAGGATCGTAGTGATCTTCTTGTGTAACACAAAGGAGCCACAGTGAGGTGAAGTCAAATGTGAAAAACGACAATAAATGACAAACTCCACCAATGGAGACAGAACTAACAACTGGTGTCACGTGTTTGTTTTGTTTTTATTATCGGTGGAGTTGTCATTTATTATCGTTTTTCACTAGTGATCTTGAGATCTGATCGTAACCATGCCAGGGGAATGCTGTCATCTTCATCAAAACCTGTCCCCCGTGTTGAAATCGATCGTGTAAGATTTTATTGCAAAATAGCCTAGAATGACCTGTCTACTGTGGTCTTTGTCATCGTTGCCATTTTAGGGATGGCTTGTTTGTAAGTTGTCAAGGCTTCCACAAATGCCTGGTTGACCAAACGTCTCGTCTGTATCAGTTACGAATTCTTTGTCTTCAATAAGAGGATCTAATGTATCCTCAGAGGCTCCATTTTCAATACGATCACTCTTCTGTGTCCATGAATACGATTCTTTCGAGTAATTTAGTAATTGTACGCTTTCTAGAAACTGGCCATCGCCATTAATGAAATCCATTGTATCCTATGTAAAGGTAAACACAAATTGTTTTTATCCTTAGCCGCACACCCCTTGATCTACAAGTGATCTAGCTCCCATCTTAAGCTGCATACTGTCTTTGTGCCTAAAATATGATTCTATATGTTTCGCAGAATGAAGAAAATAGTTCAGTGTAATTTGGTAAGCTAAGGGTTAGTAGAGACAAAGTGAGTATATCTATGTAGATTCTTGATAGACTGTAAAAATAACAATAATCATTTCAACGAATGGACTTGGAGTGCATCAGGAGAAATAGCAATTATTGTATGTCTGTATATTTGGATACGTGTGTGTGTGTGTGTGTTTTACGTAATACTTGCTTGCAATTGCAAGAGACAGAAATGCTCAGCAATTACTATTTACTATCATTGACTTAAGCAAATATAAATTATGTTCAGCTCTCAATGGAGGCAACGCATTACTATATTACTGTAATAATTACACTCCCTATGATTATCGATACAAAGGTCTGTGAATTGTCAACATTGTTTAAATCAGTATTTACATTAGAGGAAGTTTGCGATCTTTTTCTATCTCTTCAATTTTATCGATAACACGTACTGATAAC
The DNA here is from genome assembly GCA_037039925.1 of Doris montereyensis. Lineage (NCBI taxonomy): Eukaryota > Metazoa > Mollusca > Gastropoda > Nudibranchia > Dorididae > Doris > Doris montereyensis. The sequence goes on from JAXRKP010002442.1 coordinate 21,094, forward strand.
AAGAATATAGCAACAATATTGTACAAACTGCTTCTTTCTCCGAGAAGCTCCTCTTTGATTCAAAAAGCAGTTAATGTATTATTGTTTTCCTATTGACTTACTTGACTTAATTGCATAGGACGTGACGCCCCCCCGCCTCCTTGCGATCCGATTACACACAGATTCCTCCATTGTTCTTTCAATAGAGCCCTTCTCCCCGTTGTGAGGAGCGGAATACCGCTCTGCTCCCCTGATGTTGTCAGCCCATCTTTGGGATGGGTCTTGGTCTTTTTGTCTTGGATTCGTGAAATCTAACCTATAGCTGACATTGATCCTTGTTTGTGCTTTACCCCTGACAACATGACCGAACCAAAGAAGTTTCCTATTCATCACCACATCCTCAATTGTTTCGTCCATGCTTAGTGTGTCACGTATGTGCGATTTCAAAGCCTATCGTGCTTAGTAACACCAAAGACTATGTTACACCAAGGATAGCCCTTAGGCATTTCATTTCGAATACCAAGAGAGCATTCATTTCCTCTTTCCTCGTGGTCCATGTATCTGAGCTAAATATGTCTATCGGCAAAATGAGTGCTTTTTATTTATAAAGTCGAATCTTAATCTTATGCTTTTTGGTGTCGTGAGAAGTCGATATCGTTGATCTCAGGCGACCGAACGCCCGCGACGCCATCGATATTCGATGTTGGACATCTGTTATGCAGTCAAGGACTAGACTTACCACAAACTTAAATTGTGCTTCTTTTGGGACTGTTTGACTATCTATTTATATTTCACCAATCTGTGCCGGAGACATTTAAGGGGGTTGATCTTCAAACCCCGTTTTCGACAAGCTTTCTGAAGTTCTGTCGTTATCAGCTTAAGTTTATTGAAACAGGATACTTTTTTGAAGTGGTATCAGTTATCAGCTTAAGTTTATCGAAAGCGGCAGATAGGAGAGTGGTAAGTTTATCGAAAGATAGGAGAGTGGTGTTATCAGCGTACCAGATATGAGAGTGGTGTTATCTGAGATGTCAGATACGAGATGTCCTTCGAAAGATAGGAGAGTGGTGTTATCAGCGTACCTGATGTCAATCGACAGATGGCATCTTAACTTTTGGTTTTTTTAAAGTACATGTTCCAGAAACATATTTAATAGACTCGATGATGACACAAGACACCCCTGTCTTATGCCTACTTTTATTTACTTGGAACCAATCGGTGAGTTGATCTCCAAAAAGAACTGCACATTTCTTATCGTCATACATATTTTTGATTATATCGGAATGTTACGCTGGGCAGTCTAACATGAGAACGATTCTATATGGTAAGCAGAATGTAGAAAACACTTCAGTGTAATTTGGTACACTAAGGGTTAGAGACAAAATGAGCACATGTATATCATTATCAATGTAGATTCTTGATAGACTGGGAAAAAAATCATTATTTCAACGAATGCATTTGGGGTGCATCGGGATATATAGCAATTATTGTGTGTGTGTGTGTGTGTGTGGGTATGTGTGTGTGTGTGTGTGTGTGTGTGTGTGATTTACATAACAATTGCTTTCAAGAGACGAAAATGCTCAGCAATTATTATTTATCATCATTGGCGTGCATCAGTATACAAATATATGAATTGATTTCATCTCTCAAGGGAGGCAACGCTTTACTCACTGTAAGTGCTGGTTCTCATATGAATACAGTGTACTAATATAATTATCGATATTATAAAGGCCTGAATTGTCAACAGTGTTGAAATTAACATTTACATTAGAGGAAGTTTGTGATAAGTTTTTCTCTGTCTTCAACTTTATCAATAACATGGACTAATGATAAGAATATACCAACAATATTGTACAAATACTTTTTCTAATGTATTACTGTTTTCATATTACACTTATCTTATTTACAGTTCTATATTTATTTACGATATTTCTTACTGATTTGTCTTCCTGTCGTTTTACGTCTTCTTGTTGAGTAACTGTCTGCTTGTAACACTAGTTGATAATGTGATGTTTGAGCAGGATGATTGACGAAATAAATATAATATATACATGAAGCTGAACGTCTTTATCTTTGACTGTTATTAACTCGTGAACCTTTGCACCCACAACTTCCACATTTCGCGTGTAGATTTCAAATCGTCTACTTTAGGTTCTAGGTGAATAAACTCTGGATCCAATCAGTACAAAGATTGTTTTGCCTCGATCCACGAAACGTTTTATTGTTACTAGACCTAACTTCTCGATTTCGTCTTTTACGATAAAAAGCCTGCAGAACTTCAGTACCGAGTGCTAATTTGATCTAATAATTGTACTTGATGTCACCCATAACCGATACAGTAGTTTCTGAGTTAGCCAGTCAAAGTTCAAGAGACACGGCTTTATAGCAACGAGAATTCATTACGTGATATTATTTACGGGGATACTTGTATAATATAAAGGATTGATCTTAAATTTAAATAAATCATGAAGCCTTGTCATTTATAACTTGCTTCAATAATAAAAGTTAAGAATAATTTCAACATTGTCTAATAAATATAAAAGGTACTATTTTGATTTATATCATTGTAACACTTGACTTATGAATGATTTGATTAATTATAGCACCATAAAGGTTAAATATGGATTTATAGTCCGTGTCCCACTGTACACAGTGATAAACAGGCTCACCGACTGTACATCATTGTATCGCACAAGAACAGGTTCACCGACTGTACATCATTTATCCCCCGCACAAAGAGCAGGCTCACCGACTGTACATCATTTTATCCCCAGCAGGCCATTTCATTCAAAATTCTTCTCAACTCCCAGGAAAGCAAACAGTACACAAGCCTGTTAGGTTTTTCACACTAACACTCAGACAGATCTTTCTCTACTTATAGCTGGGTACTCATTCACACCTGAGTCAATGAGGAAATTAAAGTGAAGTACCTATCCTAACAGTACAAAAACCTGCCTCCAGCAGCCATGGGAGTTTGAGCCAGTGTCGTCGTGATTACCAGCTCACAACACTACGGTTCAGCTACAACGCCATACACACATAAATCTGTGTTACAATGATATCTTTTATTATGAATGTTGAAATTATTCTAAGTCTTATTCATTTGAACAAATCATAATTGAAATGCATTTCTACAGCCAAAGGTATATGTGTGCATCAAGCAAGGGTCACGATAAATAAACACAAACATAACTTGGTTTTCTAAGCATTTAACTTAAGATGGGAATATCATATAGTCAGTTTCTTTAAAAAGGAGTAACTCTGTATTAAAGATTTTAGTTTGACTCAGCTGTCCTGGAGCAAAGACGTATCTGGAATTACGCCTACAAACTTGATGAAATGTCTGATTGAGTCAGGCACATCCATAGATTACACCCGTGTTCTCCCTTTTGTATTTACACATATTAGAGATACGGCTAATCTAATTTTGTTAATAACTTCTTTAGTGTTTATGCTAGAGTCTTAAGACTTTCACACTAGATGCTGCTCACCAAGCCATTGTTGGGCGGGTTGCACGGTTCTGAGATAGACTTTTTTAAATTTGAAGAGATAAACAATTTCAAGGTTCATAATTGAATTCAATATGACGAAATTAGAGAAAAGAAAATGGTGAAAGTCATTTTTGAAAATTTAGTTGTCATCGAAACTGCCACCAAACTGCCACCATCTTGGAATTCTTCATTTTAAATGTTTTTAATTCTGCACATAAAAACTTAAAATATATGTCCTTGCACTCTAGCATCGAATTTTGCTATAAACAGATGAACAGCCTTCAGGCAATTTCAAAAATAAACAATAGGCTCCTACAGTTTTCATTTTAAATAGCTTTTTATCTGCACATAAAAAACTTTAAAAATATATGTCCTTGCACTCTAGCATCAATTTTTGCTATTTTAAACAGCTTTTTTATTTTAAACAGCTTTGTATCTTGAACAGCTTTTGTATCTTGAACAGCTTTTTTATCTTGAATAGCTTTTATTTGAACAGCTTTTGTATCTTGAATAGCTTTTGTATCTTGAATAGCTTTTGTATCTTGAATAGCTTTTGTATCTTGAATAGCTTTTGTATCTTGAATAGCTTTTGTATCTTGAACAGCTTTTGTATCTTGAACAGCTTTTATCTTGAACAGCTTTTGTATCTTGAATAGCTTTTGTATCTTGAATAGCTTTTGTATCTTGAACAGCTTTTGTATCTTGAACAGCTTTTTTATCTTGAATAGCTTTTGTATCTTGAATAGCTTTTTGTATCTTGAATAGCTTTTATCTTGAATAGCTTTTTTACTTTGAATAGCTTTATCTTGAATAGCTTTTTATCTTGAATAAAAAATAAGGTTTGAAAAGAAAACAATTTCTCTGAATTTTCCATAAATAATAATGAATTTCTAAAAAAGCAAGAAAGATATAAAAAAATCACATGCATGGAATTTTCACTTTTGGCTCACTCCAAAAGAATCCATTGAAAATTGTAGAAGGAGATAGGAAAAACTGTCAATTTTGAGAAAGTCGTATTTGAAACTATATTTTGTTATTCGAATGGTTTTTTCTCAAATAAACCTAGAAAAGATTAAGATAATACTTTGAGCCGTCAGAAAACCTTGAGAGATTCTCAACTAATTTTTTCAACCCTGTTTGAACTTCCCCAGCTACCTTAGACTCATGTCGGATGGCATCTTTAGATATCAGGTGCGTGGAATATGTCAAATATTTCCCTGCGATCTAAGCAATATTTAGAATAATTCGTCAAAAGTAGATTTGTTGGATAACGTGTATATTGTGATAATTACAATGAGTACCAACTTGTAATACTTTAGACAAAATGACTGACTTTTATACATGTAGTACAACATATGTGTTGAAAGCTAAGCCTGTATAGTGTCTTAAAACTTTTGATAAATTCAAAGAATCTATGCCGAGCTTCTTTTATGGTATTATTGTGAAGGGAATGAACTTCACTCTATCCAACAAATTCAACAATTCCATAGACTAGATTTGTCCCAATTTGGGTAAATTCTCATAACCGACCACCCCCCCAAATAAAATGATGTCATGCACACAGTAACAGAACATGAATAAAAGCTTGTTACAATATTAGTAATAAAAGAAGGATGCCTTCATATTTTATTGTTTAAAAAAAAACAGTGTTATTTATGGGTAGCAAAATGTATGAAAATGGGAAATGATTAAAAAGAGGATATAAATATTATGATAATAAACAAATTAAACAAAATGCCCATTGAGCAGAACAAATCGAGACCGTTTCTCTTTCCTTCCACCTGCCATCAAATTAATGAATAAATTCAAGAGAAATGATAACTCTGCATAGATATTTAAGCATGTGTTTCTCTAGTAGTGGTTCATTGTTATTTTATTTTCTTCTTTCACTCTCGGCATTACAATTTGTACCTCTTATGCACGTGTGAATACAATGTATTTGTGTTATAATTATATGTTGCATTCAGGCTGTGTGGCATTTGTCATTTTTTCTTTTTTCAAAATATTTTTTTTTAAATCTGTGTATGTGGACAGTGATTTTAATTTTAGTCAATGGTAAACTTTATATTAGACTTTGTCTTTTTGTAATTTCATTGTGTGGATATGAATAATTGCCCTTCGGGAATGGTTAACAGTCTTTTTGAATTTGAAGTGAATAATTCATTTCATGCAACATTTTAAAGGAAATTGTACTAGGGATATACGGCTAGAAAAAATGCAAAATATTAAATTAAAAAAACAATAACATTGATCATAGTGATAGTTCTTGACACAAAGGTAGGGGCTTGGGTTTCCTCCTCCATTTTTGTAAAGGCTTCTTCAAGTCAAATGCCAAATTTAAAACATAATGTTTTCTAGGATGAAACTACAGATTTACAAAGGAATCAATAACGGTATTTACTATTCAACCCAAAGGTCTAGAAAAAGATTATTTCTTCTTCCCCATAGCTTTTGGCATCAGTATTTCTCACATATGAAATCAAATCATTTGACGAGTTCTGGTCGGCCTAGAATGTATCCATCACATTTTGTTAAAAACAATCATTGGCGTATATCGTGTTTTGTGACAAAATGTCGAATTATCAAGCTGAAATGAATGGGATGTATTGAGATTTTTTGAAAAAGGAAACTGTCTACTGGTAGAGATTTCAAAACCAAATATCACAGGGCCATTAACTCATTTTTTTCAATTTTGGTCTATATTGCGTTTTTGATGGAACCCTTCATGTATATATGTATAAATGACAAGTTCAAGGTTGAGATTTGCAAATTGCTTTAAGGTGGTAACCCTTTGCAGAGTGATTATTGAAATTTTGATCCTGCTTCATGAAAATCATGAAAGGATAAGGAGAAAATTTACAAAAAACTCCAAAAATGATATACTCGTTAAATTGTTTTAAACAATGTATAGTATAAATGTTATGGCACCAAAGGCTAAAACAAAGAATTTCTAATTCAAAAGTATTTTCTGGGTAAATTAGCTTTAAGCTTTGATAAACGATCACCACAATAAAACAATTTTCCCACTTAATCATCTTAACTTAATAATCAGAAAGAACAATTAAAATGGAAAAGAATGTTTCATCCACTAACTCATCATCAGATGCTATATAAATGTGGGGTTTCCACGCCCATCCTCATTTCATAAAGATATGCATAAGTGTAAATAAATGTTACATAAAGCTCAAAAAGATTATTCAGCTTAGAAACCAAAAACAAAAATGCATTGTTGAGTATTTAGATGAGAAATAAAAGAAACAATAACAAACAATCACAATAAGCTGCCAGGCTTCTTCTATAACAATACTACAAATAATCATGTCAGCCAATTGTGTGTGATACTTGGAAGCTGCCTACACAGTAGGCTAGATTCTTCAACTTACAAAATGGAAATCAAGATATCATTCATGCATTAGAAAAGGTTTAAAACAGATGTGGGTGGGTTGACATCACAATTCAACAACATGCTTATCCTCAGTGTCATCGAGGAACAAGACGCTAAAAACGTCATTGAAGAAAAAGGGATGGTACAGGCAGGCCCCTGTCACAGTCTGGTTGGAAGTTGACCTCACAGATCTTTGGCTGCATGTACTTCTCACCTGGGTGGGAGGGAAAAAAGACATAACAAGATCAAGGATAAATGATTTTTTCTAAAAATTAAAACAGAACAGATAAAAGATGAATAAGAGTCAATTCAAGTCAATTCAAATATCTTTATTAATCCATTAAAAGGAAATCATATTTGTGTTATCATATTTTCCGTAAGAACAATAATAGAATACAGCAATATATCTAAATTAAAAACAAACTTAACTTAAATCAATCGTTAATGTAAAGATTTTAGAGAAATATGTGTAAAGATAAGTAGATGTGTAAATAGATAGAAAATCATCTAAACACAAACATTTTACAAATTCTGTAAAAAAAACCCAAACCTAACAAAATTATTTTTAAAATTCAATACATATTTACAAAGTGAAGCAAAAGAATATAAATCAGTATACAGTGCTCTAACACAAGGTAAAGAACAAAAAACAGGCCTCTTAGAAAGGAAAAAAATATATATAAAAGACACATTAAAGCAAAAGAAATTTAACTTTCAGGAAGGAAACAGAAAATGCCAGGACAGGCAGCATGGACAAGGATCATTTGGGGCATCTAAACCCATACACCGGAAGATAGAATGGCAACCGATACAGAAAGAAAGAAAGAAAGCACAAGAAAATAGAACAACCTGAGTGATTAGGTTGCCAGACTTAGGATCATGACGTCCTGGGGTTGAATCCAACCAAACTAGGGATGATGTTGCGTTCAGTGGGGAAGACACCTAGTCTCGTTTTCCTCACTACTATTACTCTATTCCTACTATTACTATACTATGACTACTACTATTACTCTATTCCTACTATTACTATACTATGACTACAACTATTACTCTATTACTACTATTACTATACTATGACTACAACTATTACTCTATTCCTACTATTACTATACTATGACTACAACTATTACTCTATTACTACTATTACTATACTATGACTACAACTATTACTCTATTACTACGATTACTATACTATGACTACTACTATTACTCTATTACTACTATTACAATACTATGACTACTACTATTACTCTATTACTACTATTACTATACTATGACTACAACTATTACTCTATTACTACGATTACTATACTATGACTACAACTATTACTCTATTCCTACTATTACTATACTATGACTACAACTATTACTCTATTCCCTACTATTACTATACTATTCAACTATTACTCTATTCCTACTATTACTATACTATGACTACAACTATTACTCTATTCCTACTATTACTATACTATGACTACAACTATTACTCTATTACTACTATTACTATACTATGACTACAACTATTACTCTATTCCTACTATTACTATACTATGACTACAACTATTACTCTATTACTACGATTACTATACTATGACTACAACTATTACTCTATTCCCTACTATTACTATACTATGACTACAACTATTACTCTATTACTACGATTACTATACTATGACTACAACTATTACTCTATTCCTACTATTACTATACTATGACTACTACTATTACTCTATTACTACTATTACTATACTATGACTACTACTATTACTCTATTCCTACTATTACTATACTATGACTACTACTATTACTCTATTACTACTATTACTATACTATGACTACTACTATTACTCTATTACTACTATTACTATACTATGACTACTACTATTACTCTATTACTACGATTACTATACTATGACTACTACTATTACTCTATTACTATTTGATTACTATACTATGACTACTACTATTACTCTATTACTACTATTACTATACTATGACTACTACTATTACTCTATTACTACGATTACTATACTACTACTACTACTACTATTACTATGACTACTACTATTACTATACTACTATTACTACTACTATTACTACTATGACTACTACTATTACTCTATTACTACTATTACTATACTATGACTACTACTATTACTACGATTACTGCTACTACTGACTACTACTATTACTCTATTACTACTACTACTACTACTATACTATGACTACTACTATTACTATTACTCTACTATTACTCTACTATACTACTACTATTACTCTACTACTACTATTACTATACTATGACTACTACTATTACTATTACTACTACTAGTACTACTATTACTCTATTACTACTATTACTACTATGACTACTACTATTACTCTACTACTACTATTACTATACTATGACTACTACTATTACTCTATTACTACTACTACTCTATTTCTACTATTACTCTATTACTACTACTACTATGACTACTACTACTACTACTACTACTACTACTCTATTACTACTATTACTATACTATGACTACTACTACTACTCTACTACTACTATTACTACAATATGACTACTACTATTACTATAATAAAGCTACTACTATTACTCTATTACTATACTATGACTACTACTATGACTACTACTATTACTATTACTACTATACTACTATTACTACTACTACTACTACTACTATTACTACTATTACTACTACTACTACTACTACTATTACTACTATTACTACTACTATTACTACTACTATGACTACTACTACTATTACTACTACTATACTACTACTACTACTACTACTATTACTACTACTACTATGACTACTACTACTATTACTATACTATTACTACTATTACTATGATTACTACTATGACTACTATTACTCTACTACTATTACTATAATACTACTACTATTACTCTACTATGACTACTACCACTATTACTATACTAACTACTACTATTACTATTACTAATATATGACTACTATTACTACTCTACTAACTACTATTACCACTATTACTACTATTACTATACTATGACTACTACTATTACTACTACCACTATTACTATACTATGACTACTACTATTTCTATATTATGATTACTACTATTACTATACTACTACTACTATTACTACTATTACTATGACTACTACTACTATTATTACTATATATGACTACTACTAATATTACTATACTATGATTTCTACTACTATTACTATATTATGACTACTACTATTACTATCTACTACTATTGCTATACTATGACTACTACTACTACTACTACTACTACTATACTATGACTACTACTACTAGTACTATACTATGACTACTACTACTATACTATGACTACTACTGCTATTACTATACTATGGTTACTACTGCTACTACTATACTATGACTACTACTACTATTACTATACTATGACTACTACTACTGCTACTACTCACAAACTGACTGACGATGAACTCAATGCAAACTTTTACTTATTTAACTCTCTGCTCCCAAATAGGCATGTATGCAGCTCTGATGTTCTTGACTACATAGCTCCAAGGTCAAGGCTACTACTACCAGCTTAGCTGTACTAACGTGTAACAAAATCTTTCAAAAAGATTAAGACATAACGGATATCTTATTCTTTCCTTTCCTAGGGAGCGTCTTTGGGAGGAAAGATGTTAAATCGCAAGTGTGCCTCAAGGCTTGGTGCTCCACTCTTAACATCAGGTCCACCGTGTATAAAACAAAGTTGAATTGTAACACAAAACCCGACCTCTTGGGTGCAGGTAATAAATTACCCAGCTTACGGCTGTCTGACAAGGGTCTGCTAGTGCTAATGGGTCCCTTGGGTAAAGATCAGCACAGATACTGAAATGTGCCAAAAATTGCCCAACTTCAACCCTTTTTACGGCTTAGTTCCCCCCCCCACTCAAACGCTTAACATATGCTCTTGTGTTTGTGAAAATCCGGGTATTCCTATCATTTGTGACTTTTGTGTTCTGTACCTTTTTGTGTGTGGGTATATTTTAAAACTTGAGTAGGCTTTATCAGCAATTAATGTCTTATAAAAAACAGAACTTTATACAGCCGTCAATCTTGAGTTATGAATTTTTTCGAACCCCACCCACTTTTTCCAAAATGAAATACAGTCCTTCCCATTTTCCGACATGACATGCATGTTCGAGTCAACCATAATCGACAATAGTGTCAACGGTTTTCCTTCTTTCTGTTGAATACTTGAAGTCAATTACAATTATTTGCATGTTTAAAAATGTCTAGAGTACAAATGATATTGGGCAAATTCTATAATACCGATCGATAGCTAGCTAACAAATGTATCCTGTCCTATAATACTTTCTCTCTCTCTCTCTCTCTCTATATCTCTCTGTATATATATCTCTGTCGCTGTGTCTCTGTCTGACTGTCTGTGTCTCTGTCTGTCGCTCCCCCCTCTTTCTCTCTCACAGAGACTCTCTCTCTCTCTCTCTCTCTTTCTCTCTCTCTCTCTCTCTCTCTCTCTCTCTCTCTCTCTCTCTATATATATATATATATATATATATATATATATATATATATATATATATATATATATATATATATATATATATATATGTATATATGTGTGTGTGTGTGTGTATGTGTGTGTTTCTCAAGGTGGCTCATATCGCAGTGCTTGTAAGTTAAACAGAGCTAGCTTCGTCATTTCAAATGAAACCTCCAATGTGTTTCGTCATCAGGTTAACAAATGTACTGAGATGAATTTCTACCAGTTTGGTAATTATTGCAAGTTCGGTTTTTTGAGATTTTGAAGTTTAAATTCATATCGTCCACTTAATTCATTTCAATTTTCCTAGATCAACTTTGAACTCTTCTTGCGTAATAATGAAGATGTCTTGGGTATAATCTTTGCACACAATGGAAAAGTACTCAGATTCACACTTGAGTGACCACACACTTATGACATTCAGACTAATAAACATGGTGAAAAAAGAACAATATAATATGGTCATTAAATTGGTATATCCCAACTGCTGACAGGTAAGGCTTGTGTTGCCTTCTGACCGGTAGCTGACCTCGGTCAACGTGACCTAACTGGCGGGCAGAAGAAACTAAGAGGTACAGGTTTTCGACACCGTGAAAAAAAATCAATACTCTTCAGTTGAATAAATGAGACATAACGGATACCCCCCCCCCCCCCCCCCCCCACTCATAAGGAGGGTCATCGGGGAGTTAAAAAATGAAATCGCATGTGTACCTGAAGGCTTGGTGCTCCACTCTAACATCAGGTCTACCGCATACAGCGCTCTGGACTGAGGGTTGTGGACCACGCCTCTTGGGGCTGGAGCAGAGACTGCAGCTTGAGTAACTCTTTGATCATGATGAAAATATCATTCTGAAATAGTATCATTCATTTTCCTTTGAGTTGATTTTATGGTGACAACAATAATACATAGAAGAAGAAGAAGAAGAAGAAGAAGAAGAAGAAGAAGAAGAAGAAGAAGAAGAAGAAGAAGGAGAAAGAAGAAAAAGAAGAAGGAGAAGATAAAGAAGAAGAAATAGACAAAGAAAAAGAAGAAAAAGAAGAAGAAGAAAAAAATGATCACAATAAATCAATATAATAATAATAATAAAATACATTTCTATAGAGCTCATCATCAATACTAGATCAACCTCTGAGACCTTTTAATTGTAATATAATAAGACATGTAATGACAATCATCATGTTAATAATATAATCAAAGAGAATTACCGGTAATATAAACAAAATACTGATGTGGAAAGTGAAAAACCTGGGCAAAATACTCGACAGTGAATTTTAAATGAGCAATTATATCACAGAAATCAGAAGAAACAAAATTAACACTGTAAAAATCATAAGCAACATTCGGCAATTTTGACAACTGATTCCTGCAAAATAATGTGATTACTCATTTTTCTAAGTTGGATTATGTCAACTCATTATTTTGGGCCTTTCAAGTGGATAACTAAACTGAGTTCAAAATCTCCAGAACTACGCTGCGTCTTGTACTGCAGAGAAAGAAGAGGGATGACGTAGCACCATTGCTCCAAGATCTGCACTGGCTCCCATTCCCAATTTTACATCGTGTGCAGTACAAGGCAGCATCCATAGTATATAAATTTCTCAATGATGTAGAGCCAACGTATATCAGCGATTTGTTTTTCTTGCCCTGACCACTAAGGTTGATGAAAACGCCCTTTAACCCAAGATACTGTGTTACCGTTCAAACGCTGGTGAACGCAGCTTTCAACATTTCAGTCCCAGGGTGTGGAATGATCTCCCCAATGACGTGAAATTATCGCACACCGCTGGATGTTTTCAAGAAGCGCTTGAAGACACATTTATTTAGAAAAGCATTTCATGTTTCTGGTTAGATAGTATCATTTTAAAAATGTATTTTAAGCCCGTTTTTATATTTTTTTGTGTGGCTGTGTGTGTAGTAAGTAATATTAATTTTTTCTTTCGTGTAATGTGCCCAGAGCTCTATATATAAGATGTCAGCGCAATATAAATGTGCATTATTATTATCATCAATATCCTGCTGTGATAACAATAAGAAAAATTAACAATGAACACAGTAATAATCAAAATATCAATTCACTCAATGCGATTATCGACAAGCATCAGATCCTGCCAATAGCCTGTTCGCTGCCAAACCCAAATCTGAAGTATCAGATTGTAATCTTTATGTTGGTGGATTATCTATAAAGATGCCAAAGACTAGATGGTTGACTGAATCTAAATCTACTAACAAAACAGCTTATGAAAGGTTCCTTTGAAATTTCATTTTTTTCTCTCCCATCTATAAAATATGTTTTTCATGTTCTTTTTACAGAATAAATAGAACTTAACATGTAAGAACTACTAACATCACCTGAAACATCCTTTTTTTTCAGGAAGAGAATGCTTTTTTGAAGAATAAATCCGCTTCAGATAATACGAACACAATGATTTTTAGATTTTGTTCCAAAATGCCTGGCATTTCTCAGTTGTCTGAATCTGTGTGTGTGTGTGTGTTGCTTTTATACACAAACTCTAAGAGAGTGGTCTCCTCTGTTTGGCCAGCATTGAATCAACTAATTGATTGGATGACAAAGCATTTTTAGGTAGACATGCAGTTACATTTACCAAATGATAATGAAGATATGCCATACCAACTAGCTAGGCTTGACAACTGGACATGAAATCAAACCACTTTCACATGAAAGTAAAGGATGTTTATCAATGCAGATTGACCACTGGATTATCGGTGACATGAGCGTCATCATGTAGAGAGAAATTGATGTGGTGATGCTGACCCAGAGGTTGTCTTCCTTGGGAAAAACACCCAACACACATTTCCCAGGTGACCCCGGTGCAAATGGGTATCAACATTAGCTGAGGAGTAAAGCGTATCACAGTACAGGCTAGCATCCTGACCTAGCCTGGCCACAATTATATCTTATGACATAATTAACTTGTGACTTCTGTTGTGTCATGTTGACCTAAACGGAAACACAACAATTTCTTTAATTTCATTCTCACAGGAATAAATTTATGGCAATGCAGCTAACTGGATCATTTAATCAGGGGGACATATTCAAAGGGGTTACAGTCACTCTTTTATTTCATTAATTGATGGTTTTAAGCGTAAATAACCTGGACACTTGCTCAAGGGCATTGCAGGTTGAGTATGCAATAAGTTAAATTTCACAAATCCAAGACCCAGAGGACGCCCACCCCAAGGATGGTCCGACAACATCAGGGAGAAGTGCGGCATTCCACTGCTCACAGCGGAGAGAAGGAAGTTATCAAAGAATAGTGGAGGAAATCTGTGTGTAATTGGGTCGCAAGGGGGTGTCACGTCCCTATGCAATTAAGTCAAGTAAAACAGTCACTATTTCATACAAATGAAATAAGTAACACTCCATGTGACATTCTTGACATAATACCACAACATTAACCACAGCTTCAAATTTCAAATCACGACTCAAGTTTTGATTTTGTAGCTTGATACTTAAAGCATTTTTTATCATTTTTGTAGTGAGAACGGATCAGCTTTTAAAAATGTTTGCAACCCTAATTACAGATCGTGAGTGTGTAACATTCACTGAACATGTATCTTACGTCTCATACACCATAAAATCTTACAACTATTTCATTGGATCACCAGAGCTTGGGTGTCGATCGATTTAAATACAATTATTAGTAGACATTATGATATCCTTTATGAACATATACAAAGACCAAAATAAAATAAATGCAGTAGTCTTTCAGTTTATTTACAAAATGTAAATACCCCCCAGGAACAAAAAAGACGAAAAATAAATACAAAACCAAATATCGCCCCACAACAAAATGTCCAACTTAACAAAATCAATCCAACCAACAAAATAAACAACAAACGACAATCCAACCAACAAAATGAACAATATACAAATGACCAAAATAAAATAACAGTCAAAGCAAGTAGTCTTTCAGTTTACTTTCCATGCTACAGTAAAACTATATATAGCTATTATCATTATTAATATAACTAATTTTTATTATTAATCAGTATATAAATAATTCTCAAAATCTGTTGCCAGACCACTAAGAAAAACAATGTTGTCATCTCAGTCCAAGATCATTGTTTTCACAAATTTTTTGAACTTGACATTTAATAGCAAATTAATTTTGTTGTTTCTTCGTTTGTTTCTGACCAAACAGGTTTTGTAATTAAAAAATGGCCAGGCCACATAATCTCAATATTGTTTGACTTGATATCATGAACAGAAATAAAAAGTATGATTTTGTGGTCAATGCACTTCACAAAACCTCTGTTTCTCAGCTTCGAACATGGGAATGAAATCATCATAGTGAATCTGTTGAAAAAAATGGCGTATCTTACAAATTTGCACAAATATACCAAGGGTGTCAGACACACCCAGACAAGTAAGCAATAAGATAAAATAATAAAATGAATTTACTGTCTATACCCCTGATATAAGCGGTTGGTTTCCTACTGGTTACACTGTTAGACTTGTAACACGAGATCCTGGGTTTAAATCTTGGCAATGTTAGGTCCAACATTGTATTTTCCCACTCGACCAAAGTTAAAATGGGTAGCAGCATTAGATGGGATGCAAAGCCTGCAACAATTTATCGTTCTGTTGAGAAGGGAATGTGATATAATCTGTTCCGTTTCAAGCTATAGAAACTGGGATACGCTGTAGCCCTATGGGCTCTAACGGCATTGAAGAAACATTATTTCATTTTGTTACCTTCACATGGCTCATACCTATTGAGCATCTCAGTCTTTTCGGACATATGGTTTATCGTTGCATAAATAATCTATATATTATGACAATAGGGAATGTGTACAGAACTCACTGTTGATGATATAAAAAATGTCTGAATTCCAAAACACCACACAAGAAATATGAATGGGTAGAGATACTAATAACGAACAACTTAACCTGTTTGAGATTTTTCCTCCTCAGCGTAGTTCATGACAGTAAAATGCTGTTGATAGTCGTCAAAGTGATCCAGTGAGTAGGGTCTGAACAGGGAAGAGTACAAGACATGTCAACTACAGGAGGAAAAAACTCATAGAGAGCTCATTTAGGAATGAAAAGGAAGCTGGTGGTTATTCTATAAATCTGATCCGACTACAGGCAACATGAAGCTCTCAGAAAAAAGGACAATTGAGAACAAAACTATTTAGTATTTAGTATATATTGTCTCTCTCCCTTTTTCTGTCCTGTCTATCTGTTTGACTATTCTATTCATCTGCTCTCTCCCTCTCTTTCTCTCTCCCTCCTACACTCCTCTCTCTTTTCTCTCTCCCTCCTACACTCTCTCTCTCACTTTATATGAATGGGTATATCATGATAGCAGAGATCCTTCTATCTTGAAATTCAGACCATCAAAGATCTAGACCTCAACATAATGGATTACAGGGTCAATCATTAGATGATTTGTCATGAACTTCAGTGCATGATGAAAACACAAAAACGGACATATTCCATAAACATATAATATAATCTGGTGTCTACCAATTTAATTGGCAGGAAAATACAACAATAAATCATTTGCCTTACTTGTTGGGCAAAGCGCAACCAGAAAATTTGATAAGCATAAAGCTTGAGGGGTTTGACACTAGACAGTAAGATGACATAACGGATATCAAACTTGACCATGCCCACATCAGCACGATCAAACAGGACTGGGTTTTCAATGTACTTTGAAACAATCTAGAATCAGAAGAACAAGAAAAAAGATGAACCAAAAATTTTGTTATTATATTATATTAATTATTCTCTCCCCCAAAGATTATAGATAACTATTTTTTCATACATTGGTTAAAATTTAAAAAAAAAATTAAATGAAAATTATTACAAGAATAAGAAGAGACGTTATGTGCGTCACAAGATTAAATATGACATTAATGACACATTACGATAACTCAACATCATGTTATTCTGGGTGTGGTATTGCTGGTCTAGTGATTAGGTTGCCGGGCTTGGAATCACGACGGATTGAGTTTGAACCCTAGCAATGCTAGATCCGACGTGTTGCTTTGGAAAGACACTCAACATAAATTTTCCCCACTAGTCCCAGGTGTAAATCGCTGCCAGCAACATTTTCTGGGAGTAGAAATCTGAGGCAGACTAGGGCCTGTTCAGGAGATGATTTTTATAACCTGTTGCTGCATGCTACAGAAACCTGGATAAGCTTCAGCTCTATGCAGACTATGGGCTGTAAAAATGGTGTGATAGAAAATGGAAACGGCTCCTTAAAAAAAAAAAAAAGGCATTTTCAGATATTCTAAATTTGAATCCAAATTATGTTTGCATTCCCAGGTGTGACTATAAGATAAGATAAGATAAGATAAGATAATCTTTATTTGTCCTTTTGGGAAATTTGTTTTAGTCACAATTTCATAACATTTCACAAATAAATGATCATGTCTTAAATAATATAATATGATACAAATTACATAGAATAATAATTACAACCTACAGTACCCTACAGTACCTTGGTCCAGATTCATTGAGGCGCAGAATTTGACTCAAATTGTCAGTGACGTGAGAATCTAAGGAACGAGCTAAATTCCATGGTTTCAAGATCCAGATGTTGTTCAAGCCTCTGAAACATTTAGTACGCATCTTATCAAAAGAAAATATATTCTTTTTTCCCTTTTAATATGAAACAAAACTTTGGATTAAATATCATTTGATTTAAAATATGAACTACGAATGGAATAAAATAATGTGATGTATCAAACTCCTTTAAAATCTTTTAGAATTATTCACATCACTTCGTATAAAAATTCAATCACTGAACCTGGCTTTTACCAATAACATTTTATTTTTATTCTTATTAAAGTAAAGTTGTAAGTTGTACCATTGAGTGTTCAAAGCTAGTGAGGCCTGTTCACTGTCACAACGTGTTCACTGTCACAACGTGTTCACTGTCACTACGTGTTCCACTGTCACAACGTGTTCACTGTCACAACGTGTTCACTGTCACAACGTGTTCACTGTCACAACGTGTTCACTGTCACAACGTGTTCACTGTCCTAACGTGTTCCTGTCACTACGTGTTCACTGTCTACGTGTTCACTGTCACAACGTGTTCACTGTCACAACGGGTTCACTGTCACTACGGTGTTCACTACGTGTCACTGTCACTACGTGTTCACTGTTCACTGTCACTACGTGTTCACTGTCACTACGTGTTCACTGTCACAACGAGGTTCACTGTCACTACGTCAGAAAAAAATCCTAATGACAGAACATGGGGCTTTAAACGGTTGGCAGATTTGTCCAGAAAGTGTCATGTGAAGCCTTAGTATCTATATGATTATACGACCTCTTTTTATCCACTGGATTTTTCCCCTGCTATTATTGACAAGATGCAATTTTTTTTTTTTGTTGACTTTTATGTATTTTTTAAACATTTTCAACAACAATTTCAGACATACATGAAATTCAAAATGCGATTAAGTTTCAGTTCCTATAGTTTCCACTGAAACAGAGTAATTTTTTTAGTTCATATTATTAAAATCAGCTTTGCGACAGAGCAAACTAAAAATTCTTCTTGCTTTTCCTCCCGGTGCTGAAAGTATGATATGAACTTGGTAAACTCAGTCATGAAGTTGTAAGTAATTGGCAGCCATTTTGGATTTGCCTCCATTGGGTCATGTTGATCTGAAGACGGGGAAAGCCCTGCGAGCTACAATGGCCATAGTGTCCTTCAAAGTAAAGACATCCTCACATGGGAATTGATTAATCAGTACCTGGATGTTTCTCGCTGAGTTCTCTACAACAAAAAAGATAAACAAAAACAAAAATTAGAAGAGAGAATTATGAAACTTCTTGATGATGAAGCAGGATACAGACACAACATTTTCCAAACAATCTATTCATTCCTCCCATTCTCTTTGCTAGCTTTTAACAGAAAAATTCTTATGAGACAAGAAAAAGGTGTAAATGTTTTGATACAGAAATACCCTAATATAACCAAAACATGTAAAATAATGCATAATGCACACTTGATTCCACAGTGTCAGTCATGAACCATTGACCAAACATAAAATTCCTGGAAATTTCATTATCTATAAAAAAAAATAATTCTGCAACCATGTATAACACACAGAAAAAAACTATGCAAAGAAATGTAGCTGTTGAGTGCATTCTCATGATGATATTATTATAAACTTTACGGAGATCCTAAATCAAAAAGGCTGCAAACAACTTTGATTGGAGAGCTGCCAAGGTGAGAAGTGAGAAGAAGGACAGACATGGAGATAGAGAGGGACAAATGAGAAAATTGAGGTACATAATATTTCACTGACCCGGTCGCTTTGACATTTGATCTTAAAACTGGAGATCACAGAGACTTCTTTCTGAGTCATCTAATTAGAAATAGAGGCACTATAGTTTCGACACTTGATTATAAATTTGTTATTCAAAGAATGAAGAGTAAACACTGCAGGAGAATATGATCAGACACTCAGGATTGAAGGAATTACTTATGATACCAATACAGTAGTTACCAAACTGTGAAATACCCTGCCGCCTTAATGCCTGTTTTCCCTCTAAATGCCCGTTTCAAAACCAAGATTTTTACTCTAAACGCATGTCTCAACAGCAAATACAGTAATAATTGTCTCACAATTATCTTTTGTAACTGATTAAAAGAAAATCTTTTTCTATTATACATGTAATCTTGTTGCTAACATATGGCTAATTTATGTCCATCAATAATTTGCCATGCATTTGTAACTACACTATATATACATGTACCTACCAATATAATAAGTCTTAATCCACCCACTGTACCCAACAGCCTTTGTCCCTTTGAATAACTAGATTTTCACTAGGCAATTAGAATTGAACAGTCTTCCAGACTCCGCCCATGACTTTTCCCTTGATTGATGTCATAAGTTGCGCCAAATTTACCTGGCGCTTTTAATCCACTGGATACGCATTATGTGTAAAGAGTTTTAAGGTTTATCCGTCTCGCATTGGCTGTGTCCATTGGGTCTCTGTGGCAAGTGATGATCTACCCCAAGGGTTAAAGAACTTCATGATTTCCAGGTGTCCCCATTGCTCACATTTAATTTTTCGTAAAACTGAGGACTGTTCTCGCGACCTCGATATGAATCTTTATCCATGTCTATCCTTTGATCAACGTAAGATTTTTTTTATCCTGACTGATTTTTCCCATAAATGCCTGTTTGCCTAAATGCCCGTTTTCTCTGCTTCTCTAGCGGTAACTACTGTACTAGCCACACTGACAATGAAATGCTTCTTGAAAAAAAAACAACAAAAAAGCAAGGGTAAGACAGGCTACTGATGAGTGGAATGGAGGAACAAATGACATTTGGGAGGGACTGTCCTTCCCCAAGGGAGACACTTGGCAGTTCTATGATTGCTTTAAATTTTTAAAATGCATCTATACGGCCAAGCATATATACAGACAGTCACAGAAAAGCCAGTGTGCATTATAGATTTTTTTACAATAAGCAATGCTTAAGGTTTTGGCTTCAAAACAAAATAATACTGAGTGAAACAAAATCAGCTGGACAAATACAAAATTGTATCATCTACCTAAACTCCCGATAGTGACTGAAATACCACAAAATGTCTGCCTCCTCTGGCTCGTCCACAACTTCAAACCTAGGATCAATCCAAGTGCTTTTTCATGGATGAGTGTTGAGAGTACACCCTTAAATTCCGATCTCGAGGAAGATAGGGTAATCAGGCCAGGGCAAGGGATGGAATCTGGTTTCTTGTAGCTCTGTCAAAATATAAATCAGAGTTACAAAGCACCCAGGTAAGGATTAGTTACTTCAGTTATTTACCTAAAGATACAACATAGACAGATGTTGAAATCTCTAAATGAACATAGTTATAAGGGTCATAGCACGTTCCTGTTCATGGCAAGACAGTAGATGCCAATACAGAGATCCTGGGTTCGATTCTGTCTAGATAGTGCAAAATAATGCTTCTGTTTACTTCATTATACTTGTTTCATCTTTGTCTCTATGGGGCTTCAATATCTATTCATTGTCTATGGGTTTTTTTTTCAGTCAGTTACTTGTATACACCATTATGCAAAAAGAAATTATGTCAACAGATTCTGAAGGTTTGTCTGTTTGCTTGGATTAAAGTTTGTCCACCATAGGTGGTAATCTCAGATAGATTCTGAAGTCATAGAAACCAGGATCACCACCACTTTTTTCAAATTCAACAATGACTCATTAAAATGAGTCACCCTAAAACAAATTGGTCAAAATGTTCTATTTTGTCTAGCTTCATATGATTTGTCTAAACTGGTTCTCTTCAAGGGTCACACCTTATTCTTTATTTATTCTCATACCAAATACCAAGATGTACTAGATTTACAATGAAAGCCTTCAAACTATGATTAAATTCTTTCTATAAGCTTCAAGCACGTAAACTGTTTTGAAACATTACATAATACAACTCTGTTCCACGGAAATCATTCAAATGAAGCGGTGTTCCCATTAAACGATATCTATGAATGAAATGACCATATAATGTATTTTTCATGTACATGATTACGATAATTGATAGTTATATTCATTTCTTCTTTATACAGTGTTTTACATAATTTTATTGCCGATCGCATATCAATTCTACCCTGGGTGTGTTTAAAAAATCACAAATTGATACATTAAACAAATAATACAAGACATTTGTGTAACATACACAGAAATCATCAATGTACATTACAGGTATTACTATACCTACGTAGGTTCTTCGTAAGTTTATTTAGCGCAGCACGAAGAACCCCACTCAAATGATCACGTTCAATGTGTGGCCACGACATCCTTCTAGTTCTAGCATTTAGCCAGCCATTTATCGGCGTCGATCATCTAATGTGATATACTTATCTACGCTGTCTTATGAGCATGTCTACATGCCCCATCCAAACATATCAAGCGTGAAAACAGCATACAGTATAATGATCACACACTCCAGCTAAATTCGACAGCTGATAAGTGTTACGATTCCACGTTACAGTGACAATTACATTAGAATTTTTTTTATTTGATTAGAGACAGTGACCATTTTGTCCATTCCAATTAAAAAGTTTAAATTTCAGGGGAAAAAATATGTCCCAGAGGAATAATTCCAACTAAGCGGCTGTTCCTTATAGGCAGCGTTCCAATTATCGGCTATGACTGTATTTACTTGAGCTTTTTCGTGTTATGAACACAAAGTATATAACTTATGTGCAAAACAGGGTCTTCAGTATTCTTACAGAGTGATAAACCAATAAAAAAACTAAAAAAAGAACTTATAAACCAACATTTGTTACACACTGAATCATTGAGGGCAGAAATCATTAATAGTACTAGTAGCAACGATGTAAAAAATATTAATTAAAAAAAGAGGGCAAAAAGTCTCGAAAATTGCAACGCTGATGCTCGACAATAATTTTTAAAAAGACAGAAAAAAGTTTTTTTTTCTGGGTGAAATTCATCAAGGGGAGATAAATGAAGTAGAGATTTAGTATAAATAAATAATCATTATCTATGTTTGGGATACTTTGCAAGATATCTCAATGCTGCAAGAGGTACTCATAATCGTCTGCGACCCCTACATTGTAATACGAGTTGTCGGGCTCCTCCTGCTTGTAACTGATGTGCTTCAAATCTTGTGGAATCCATGGAATCTTCTGGCCTCGATAAATGTCTGGGTCGGGCGAAGGGAGAAAACCTCTAGTGACTTCATCTGCATAGAAAGACAAAATTATTTTTATATTATGCGAACAATGTTTTGTGGTTATTCCTATTCTAATTATTTTTCTTCTGTTTTTATTTGTTTGTGTGTTCAAAACTTACAGGAAAATAAGATTACAAGGGAGAAAAAAAAAAGAAGGATAATACTAATAATAATAAATAATTTCTATAGCGTACATAGTCCATATTATGCAATTGTGCTCTAAGGCGCTAGACATAAATGGGGATAAGGACAAAGATCAGCCTTCTTAAGACAGAAATAAACTTTTGTGCGTTTGATGCTCAATTGTAAAAACAGCTTTTCAGTTATCTAGGGTTCAAGGGTTTAGATTAATCCCAACATCCATGTCAAGATGTCCATGTGTCTGTTTTTACATTTACATCTAGGTAGCTTTTAGCTCCGAGTCCACTGGTAGATGAAGAGACCACTTGTAAATGGATGTACGAGGAACAGGCTGTATGCAGCCATGAGTTCACAGTAAACAATGCAAACAGTTAGCAAAAACAAACAAATACAATCTGTGTACCATCACAAACTAAGTTCAGGATCTTCTTTCAAGAATGAGCCATGCTTTTAAGCTTTATGGAAAGATGAAAGCAACAGAGTGAGACCGTACAGTCATGCCTTGGCTATAACATGGCAAGAGAAATAAATCCTATTTCATTTCCAGTGTCCAATAACACAAAAGGTGATAAATTTCTTGTGTGTGTGTGTGAAAGAGAGAGAGAGAGAGAGAGAGAGAGAGAGAGAGAGAGAGAGAGAGAGAGAGAGAGAGAGAGAGAGAGAGAGAGAGAGAGAGAGAGAGAGAGAGAGAGAGAGAGAGAGAGAGAGGGAGAGAGAGAGAGAGGGAGAGAGAGAGAGAGAGAAAGAGAGAGAGACACACACACACATAAATAAATAAAGAAATCCTGTATTAACGGCATCTCTGGTTGTTCTTCTCCTTCTAGAGCTTTCTGTTCATTACCTCCTTCCTCAAGATTTTTCCAAGGCCACATAATAGAGTATGACAAGCCAGTTTCAGCAAACACAAATGGCACGACCCGAAAGTTTGGCTCATCAGACATCTGGATACGACTCCCAAACTCATCCATGATGTACCAAATGGGCATTGACTCATCTGATCCCTGGTACATGAAATAAGACAAAAAACTTTTTCTCATTCTTATTATCCCCACTTTTCCTTTCTTGATTCTTCTCCTCTCTACCCACCCCCTCTTTCTTCATCCTCTCTCTTTTTCCTTTTGACATTCACACTGTGTGATGCCTGTATAAGAGGGAAAATATTCCTCGTTTGTTGTTTGACGAAAGGGTTGTACCAAAAATGCCACATGTTTGTTCTGTTACCATTGGTCATTGTCGTTTATTACATAGCTCTTCTAATAAGTCATGTCTCAACACCAGTAATGTAAATGCACAATGCTGTTATGTTTAAAAAATGTAAAAACAAAAATATGGTCACTAGATCTAAGATTCAGTCTCCATTGGGTCAAACTGTCATAGATGAATGGTGCTCAGCCAGGTAAAAAAAAAAAAAGTCTGCTTAAATCTATGCCTGCTTTAGCCAGGACTGAAGAACCACATCTCCAAACTGTTGACTTCCTTGAGTTTTTGCAGACAAGGTCATAAGTCACATGACATAACACAAAGGTGAAAACAATGTATGACTTCATTACAATCACTCAGAAACAATATGAAGGTAAGTGATACGATTGAATTCTATCACACTTGGTTCGGAGAGATGAACCATATGTATATATACATTTCTCAATAACATTCAGTATCAGTATGAAAACAATTAGAGACAAAATCTTCCACATATAATGATGGAAAAAAGAAACTATCTATTGAAAATTTGAACAAATACATGGTTGATTGATTCTAATAAGAATTTACCACATCCTTCAAAATATTTTGTTTTAACTACAGGGTGTATTAAAAGGAAACAGCAAGATGACAGACGGATAAAAAAAAAAGAATAGAAGGAAAAAAGTAGGATCTATCATAACGACATGTTAACTATTTGTGAAAATCGAGACACAGCACCCAATGCCAACAAAAAATACAGAAATAGAAAGCAGAAAGACCTTACACATGTGTGTGCATCACATACAGATAAAAGAGCAAAAATTGATTACGGAACAGTTACAAGTAACTTACCATGGCATATTGTCCGAAGGTGTATGTTTGGCAATGTCTTTAAGTCAAGAAAGATAAAGAAAGACAATATTAACACAAAGTGAAAACACTGATATGGATTAATAGCGATGTCTTTCTTGTTTATTAGAAAAAAAGTAACAGGCGTAACAACGTATCGTCTGTGTCCGACTCGAATCGTGTCTGCGACAAAATTAGGTCCATTAAGTTTTTGTATCAAATTTAAGCTTGCACACTACCCTATGTTGTCAAAGAAGGTCATAGTAAAACAAAGAATTTAATTGGCCCATATTTTTGTGTGATTTAATCGTGTATGACAACGTTTTGACTTGACTCAGTGCTCGATTCACGCTTTCCGGATGATTCCTCAAGACAAACGGTGCATACATGTTTAGCGCATGGAGACGTTAGAGAGGGTCATTGTGTCAATCACCCACGTGGTGCTTACACTGGACAGCCCATCAGAAACAATTATATCTTGAACTGAGGAGTGGTGCGTGCATGGTTACAAAACTAAACATGCAGTGCCCTTATTGTGCATGTGTCACTATTGTCGGAGTGATAATCGTTTAAGTTAATGAATAAATTAATTACAATTGTCTGATTGTGTATAATATAAAGTTATGTAAAACACCAATGATTCAACTCTTTGGGGACCTAAAAGCAAGAAATCAAATGGTCTCCCAGTGGGTATTCATAATAAATGCACATCATGGAAGAAAGAGCAAGGTTATTAGAGAATGTGAATCTAGAAACAGTATCTAAAGATGATCACACTATGAATCTGATTTTATATCCTATTACAACAATCATATAAAAGCTGTCTGAAAGACGCCACCTACTGTCCCAAACCCTAATTATGACCCTCTCTAAGACAAAGAAAGTTATTTTACAAAACTCAAACAAGTTTTGAGACATATATATATATATATATATATACACACACACATGTTAGAATCAATTAACTGCAAATTCTATACCATGTAAATTAAGAAAACAAAGGAACATTGTAAAACAGAAAGGAGACAGTGAAGCCCTTTCCCATTTTGCTTTAAATTTACAGGGAGTTTTTGTTAAAAGAAGTGATGTCCCAGTAAGCCACTGACCTCCACATATCATGTAAGACTATTTCGATCAATTCGTCTTTACTCCTTCCCCTCTCTTCTATATCCATCAATGCCATCATTCGGTCTAGAAGTCCAGGGATGTCTATAAGATTAGGCCGTGCAATTGAGCAGTCGAATGTCCAAGCATGATCCAACAAGTAGATGCTGGGAGAGGTTTATATGTTGATGGACAGAAATGTTTGGTTATAGATTACAAATCAATCCTTGAAGAATGATAATTCTTTGCTAAAAATGTAGTAATACCTTACTAGCACCAAAGGTTGCAAATCAAACTTCATGTAATAGTGATATTCATTACCAAGGACAGAGTTTCCCTTTTCTTGTTATTGTAAACAGTAATGAGTGATTAGATTGATGTCAGCCAACATGGACACATGTACCAGCTACATCATGTTAACGACTGCAGGACGAATTTTGTCTGAGGAATTCTTTCCAAGGGAAAAGTTGACATTTTTCCTTGTTTTCAATGCTTTCTTCTGAACACACAGTAACCAACACATCCATTAGAGAATAGTTACAGGTAAACAAAGGGTGGCTGGAACGGTTTGTCACAGCTCAAAAGCTGAACTGCTGTGAACACATGAAATGACATGAAGGCCCAAGAAGGTTGATTTTGGAGGATAACAAAAATGAGTGGGAAAAAAAAAGGGCAACCATGCAGAAGATAGGAAAAAGATAAAGAGGAAGCTTTTGGAAAAACAACAGAGGCAAGAAGAATGGCACAGGATAGAGAGAGATTCTCAGAGGTGCTGTCAGGGATGCATAGAATATATGCAGTTGATGACGATGAGGAGCATCTAAAGGAATGTGTAAATTTAAAGTATCTTTTCCTACCATCACACATCTGCATCCTTTTTTTTTGCTTTGTACGTGTTCAGCGTTTTCTTTTAGCAAAACCTCCTGCTTTCGAAAGTAGTTGATGTACTGGCAGTGGTTGAGTTTTAGGAAGGAGACAGGATTGCATCTTGTTTTTTCAATACAAAGTCGAGAAAGGTATTATTCTAAATTTTTATCAGAAAATTAAAACTTTGTGCACAATGAAACAATAATTTAAGATGGCATGATAAGAAGTGTTTTTCATAAATGTTTAAAGATTTAAAACTTCTTCAGACAAACAATAGCTATTTGATTTTACTGTCAGTATATAACTATATTTATAATCAAATAATGAAAAAAAGAAATTTTAAAATTAAACTTCTAATTTTCAGTTAGACTAAAATTCAACAAAAGAACTTACTGTTGTGCATCATCCAGAGAAATTCCGTCCTCACGGATGACGACTACCCTCCATCCTAGTAATGAACCCTCCTCTGACATAACCATTTGTATCTGGAAATTACCACCAGCGTCATAGGTCTAGCAAATGAGGGAAACATGGAGAAAAAATGACACATGTGTTATCTATATAAGGGTGGAATAACCTGTAGTTATTTATACATGAATGAAAATTGTTTGAAAGTGATGGCATCATTGTCCAATCTGTTAATATGTAATTTTTCTCTTCTTCCCTTCTTGTTTCCCACTCACATCTCTCTTTTTCTTTCTTTATCTCTCTTTCACCTTCTATTACTTAATTACTTTTTATATTTTTATTTCACTTCGTTTTTTTCTAGATCTAAACCTTCCATTCTTGATTTTTCTCCTTTGCATTCTTCATTTTCCCTTCTATTCATTCTTATTTATCACCATCTTCTTTTTTCCTTCTTCCTCCTTTCCAAAACCACCCAGTAACACCTCAAATTAAAATGTCCAAACGCTCCAAAAGACTTTTATTAAATTAATTTTTTTGTGCCATAAACAAACATATAAAAGATCATTCTTACCATCATCTGTAAAATTATTATCCCTACCATCACCAGTTTCATTATCATCACTGCTCTTGATTATTAGCCATTGCAATGATTACGTTTACATAATTTAGAAACATGTTAATTCAATTGTTCTTATGTTGTACATTATTAATCTCGTAATGCTTAAATGTGTGTAAGCTGTTTTTGTGTGTGAGGAATAATTTATTTATATTATAGTAAAAGTGTGTTGTATTTCATATTTTATTGTAACACCAAAACAATGTGCCACTTTTTGTAATTTTGAACAATAAAATTGTATCTTATCTTATTACTTTCTTCAAATTGACGAAAGACATAAATCGGTAATTATACGTTACTAGGTATTTTCGTTAAATTCTGTCTCCTCTGATCTAGATGTTCATTTAATTAGTTTGTTTAGAGACTGTGGACTGCTGTTTCCTTTTTTCTATATCTTCTTTATGGTCTCCTATGAGCGAACCTACTTTCTTGGTACTACTCCATGTCGTGTCATTTTGGGGGTCAGGTTAAGAGATTGTCAGATTGTGGATAGAGTTCTTCTGTTTATCTGACTAGATCTAGATCAGATTTTCGTCCGTATTGGAGAGTATATCTACTAAATAAAAGTCGAGTCGATATCGACAACTAGTACAAATTTGGGTAGGACTTCCATGATCGGGCTATCAAGGTTTTTTTCGCTAGTGACTTTAATTCAATATAAAGTAAAGATAATAGTTACCTGTCATCTTTACATATTATTTTAGCACATTTCAAAAGAAACAATTTTATTTAAACACAATAATCCATAGAGAAATACCGAGTCAAGCCTAGAGCCTCCACACAGCGGCCAAATTTGAACCCCATTGTTAGCTACACTGTAAGACCGATAGATCTTCATAGTTCTTATTTATAATTAATAGATCCATATATAAAATATCTATAAAGATCTAGGTCAATCCTCCCTATAATGTATAATAAGATTGTCATTGTCAAGACAGAGACAGCCGCTTTCTCACTAAAACTTCCTGAAATCTAGATCTAGATTGTAGCTAGATCTAGATCTTATAACTTAAATTATGGTTCCGTGTCAGTATCTTTACAAAGCCTAGATATATCTCTATAGAAAATCTAGATCTAGAGTGCGAAACCAATTCTAAAGCAGATTTAAAATCTAGATCTAGATCTACCTCATTTTTCAGCTTGTCATACAAAGTATTCCAATATTTTTCTGGAACATTTGAAGAGCTTAGCTGTTGATGATGCACGTTGATAAACGTTTCATAATCCATTTTTTATGCTGAATGAAGATTGCAGATCTAGATCTATATAATGTGTAATATCAATGGCAAAAGCCTTTGTGCTCGAATGAATACTGGATCTAGATTTAGATCTAGCTCTAGATCACGGCTCACAACAATTGCTTCACGTTGTGATTTGTGATGGTTATGCTTAAAGTCGTGTCACTAAAGTGTGTTGTAGTTCAAACAGTTTCCTGATCCATCATCCACTGAAGAATATAACTTGACCATCGTGAATTTTTATTTCGCTTTTTTCTTTTAAAATCATTCACATCTCTCATTGATCACATCCATTCCGTTTGGAATTTGTCATGGTTTAAAATGCTTCGTTGCTTTAACCTTTGTAAGTATATTAAGTACAATTTGAGAAATCCAAAAGGGAATGTGAAAATGTAATTTGAAAATAGACCTAAAAATTAGAAAAACGAAACAATGTAGACGGAAAAAAACAAAGTACACATGTAATAACAAATGTCGGCAAATTTTGTTCCATACCACACCCTCATGACAAATAACATGAATACATTCTCAACAAGCAGTCAGTCCTCAACACAATCGGGTGCAAATAAACCTGCAGAGAATTGCTCATACAATATAGAGAACACATCTAATAGAAGAACCTTC
>JAXRKP010002443.1:0-2500 GCA_037039925.1 Doris montereyensis
GGTGGAGCGTTTCTTGTCGTTGACGTATCTATTTCATTTCCTGATGTCCTGGACGTGCTATGAACACGAAGATGATTTGAGATAATGATGACGAAAGTACCTTGAGAACGAGGGTTTGATTGACGTGTTGGAGTGGCAGTATGATGGAAATTGAAGCGCTGTCTGGTGTTGGTAATGTTATGGTAGAGCTGTCTCCGTGATGAAATCGGAATCGATTATAATCATGAAAATCGAATCGATGCCTGCTGAGTGAGAAATTGTTTTTGACGCCGATAAGTAGGTGGGTGTTTTTGTCGTTGACGTATTCTATTTCATTCTGATGTCTGGACGTGCTATGAACACGAAGATGATTGAGGTAATGATGACGAAAGTACTTTGAGACAGGGTTTGATTGACGTATTTGGAGTGGCAGTTGATGAAAAGGAAGCGCTGTCTGGTGATGGTAATGTTATGGTAGAGCTGTCTCCGTGATGAAATCGGAATCGATTAGGATCATGAAATGAATCGATGCCTGCTGATGAGAAATTGTTTTTGACGCCGATAAGTAGGTGGGTGTTTTTGTCGTTGACGTATCTATTTCATTCTGATGTCTAGACGTAAGATGAACAATGAAGATGATTGAGGTAATGATGACGAAAGTACCTTGAAACAGGGTTTGATTGACGTGTTGGAGTGGCAGTTGGTGGAAAGGAAGCGCCGTGTGCTGATGGTAGCGTTGTGATGGCGCTGTCTCCGTCTTGGAAGGCTCGTGGTGTATCTGTAAAGAACAAGAAAGATAATAATAATAACATCCATGTAAGGAAATATAGACAGGCATAGTATTTCTTCCTGATGATGATGATGATGATGATGAGGAGGAGGATAATGCAGATAAAATAAAGCGATGATCATCGCAAAAAATATAAAACAAAATACACGACACTGTTGGTTGCCACTACTGCTACTACTAGTACTGCTAAATACTACTACTACTACTACTACTACTACTACTACTACTGCTGCTACTTTTGCTACTACTACTACTACTACTACTACTACTACTACTACTACTACTTGCTGTTGATGCTGCTGCTGCTACTACTACTACTACTACTACTACTACTACTACTACTACTACTTCTACAAGTTGATGCTGCTACTATTACTACTACTACTACTGCTGCTACTACTACTGCTACTACTACTACTACTACTGCTGCTGCTGGTAATGCTGCTGCTGCTACTACTGCTACTGCTGCTGCTACTGCTGCTACTACTACTGCTGCTGCTGCTACTACTACTACTACTACTGCTGCTACTGCTCAACTGCTACTGCTACTACTGCTACTACTACTACTACTACTACTGCTACCGCTACCTGCTACTACTAGAAATGATGATTATATAATAATAGTAATAACAACAACTACAACAACAACAATAATACATAAACAATAATAATAATAATAATAATAATAATAATAATAATAATAATAATAATAAAATAATAATAATAATAATAATAATAATAATAATAATAATAATAATAATAATAATAATAATAATAACAATAATAATAATAATAATAATAATAATAATAATAATAATAATAATAATAATAATAATAATAATGATAATGATGATGATGCTGATAATATTATTATTATTGATAATGACAATGAGGACACTAATAAAAGAAACGAAAATAACTGTCGCCAAGATAATAATATTATACGAATCAGGATGGACAAAATTTATTATTGAGCTTTGAGTAAGCCACATATATGGTTAGTATGAATCCTTCAAAGCTGAATATAAGATTTTAAAAAAGTGTGATTACATCTACTTACATCTACTACATCTGAGCAGTGGATCAAGTGAGGCCACACACAGTAAGAAGAGACAGCAGGTAGGTTTCCATCTTTTACAGATAGAAAGAGCTCACTTCCCCCTCTGATGGTCAGGTTCAAACTCTCTGTGTGCTGCTTGACGCACGTATCTTACCAAAGTTTGTATTTCAAAAAACGTCTCTCAGGTATGAAAAACGTCCAGCAGATTAAACGCACCTTGGGGTTAGTCTGAAATGTCGAGTTGTTGATGAAATCTTGCAGGTCTGCTATTATCATTATTATTATTATTATTATTATGATGATGTCTCTTTAGGAAAGTAAAAAAATGATGTTCTCAGGCCTTGCAAATTTTTCACAAAATCGATACGTGGCGCTTCTATGAACGAGAGAACGAATATGAAATAGGCGCCAAGTCTTTAAATGGCGTGGTGGTGGTGGTGATGGTGGTGGTGGTGGTGATGGTGGGTAGGTGGTGGTGGAGGTTTCAATCGTGATCCTTGGCACACTATAGCTAACAGATCCTAATCAAGCTGATTGTGGATATTTCAACTCAAGAAGCTTCGATGGAGACTTTTTTTAGCTAGTAAGTGAGAGTAAGAACATGCGTTCCACCGCGTAGAAAGCATCTCAGAGTGTGATGTATCTCACTTCCTTCAAGGTGAATATCAATG
>JAXRKP010002443.1:12500-20000 GCA_037039925.1 Doris montereyensis
TGTCTATTGTGTCTATTGTGTCTACTGTGTCTACTGTGTCTGTGTCTACTATTGTGTGTCTATTGTGTCTACTGTGTCTATTGTGTCTATTGTGTCTATTGTGTCTATTGTGTCTACTGTGTCTATTGTCTACTGTGTCTATTGTGTCTATTGTGTCTCTGTGTCTACTGTGTCTACTGTATCTACTGTGTCTATTGTGTCTATTGTGTCTATTGTGTCTACTGTGTCTATACTGTGTCTACTGTGTCTACTGTGTCTATTGTGTCTATTGTGTCTATTGTGTCTATTGTGTCTACTGTGTCTATTGTCTATTGTGTCTATTGTGTCTAATGTGTCTACTGTGTCTACTGTGTCTATTGTGTCTATTGTGTCTACTGTGTCTACTGTGTCTTGTGTCTATTGTGTGTCTACTGTGTCTATTGTGTCTATTGTGTCTACTGTGTCTACTGTGTCTACAGTGTCTCTACTGTGTGTTTGTGTCATTGTGTCTACTGTGTCTACTGCGTCTATTGTGTCTACTGTGTCTACTGTGTCAACTGTGTCTATTGTGTCTACTGTGTCCTGTGTCTGTCTGTGTCTATTGTGTCTACTGTGTCTGTTGTGTCTAGTGTGTCTCTGTGTCTACTGTGTCTATTGTGTCTATTGTGTCTATTGTGTCTACTGTGTCTACTGTGTTGTGTCTATTGTGTCTACTGTGCCTGTTGTGTCTGTGTCTAGTCTCTGTGTCTATTGTGTCTATTGTGTCTGTTATTGTCTATTGTGTCTACTGTGTCTATTGTGTCTGTGTCTATTGTGTCTACTGTGTCTATTGTGTCTACTGTGTCTATTGTGTCTACTGTGTCTATTGTGTCTATTGTGTCCTATTGTGTCTATTGTGTCTACTGTGTCTATTGTGTCTATTGTGTGTATTGTGTATGTTGTGTCTATTGTGTCTATTGTGTCTATTGTGTCTATTGTGTCTATTGTGTCTATTGTGTCTATTGTGTGTCTACTGTGTCTATTGTGTCTACTGTGTCTATTGTGTGTCTATTGTGTCTATGTGTGTCTATTGTGTCTCTGTCTATTGTGTATGTCTGTGTCTATTGTGTCTATTGTTGCAGTCTATTGTGTCTACTGTGTCTATTGTGTCTATTGTGTCTATTGTGTCTACTGTGTCTACTGTGTCTTATTGTGTCTACTGTGTCTATTGTGTCTATTGTCTATTGTGTCTACTGTGTCTATTGTGTCTATTGTGTCTATGTGTGTCTATTGTGTCTGTGTCTATTGTGTCTATTGTGTCTACTGTGTCTATTGTGTCTATTGTGTCTATTGTGTCTACTGTGTCTATTGTGTCTGTGTCTATTGTGTGTCTACTGTGTGTCTATTGTGTCCACTGTGTTGTGTCTATTGTGTCTACTGTGTCTATTGTGTCTATGTGTGTCTATTGTGTCTATTGTGTCTATTGTGTCTATTGTGTCTATGCTGTGTCTATTGTGTCTATTGTGTCTATTGTGTCTACTGTGTCTATTGTGTCTGTGTGTCTATTGTGTCTATTGTGTCTATTGTGTCTACTGTGTCTACTGTGTCTATTGTGTGTGTCTACTGTGTCTATTGTGTCTATTGTGTCTATTGTGTCTATTGTGTCTATTGTGTCTATTGTGTCTATTGTGTCTATTGTGTCCACTGTGTGTCTATTGTGTCTATTGTGTCTATTGTGTGTCTATTGTGTCTATTGTGTCTATTGTGTCTATTGTGTCTATTGTGTCTACTGTGTCTATTGTGTCTATTGTGTCTATTGTGTCTGTTGTGTCTCTGTGTCTACTGTGTCTACTGTGTCTAATGTGTTGTGTCTATTGTGTCTATTGTGTCTATTGTGTCTATTGTGTCTATTGTGTCTATTGTGTCTATTGTGTCTATTGTGTCTATTGTGTCTACTGTGTGTCTATTGTGTCTATTGTGTCTTGTGTCTATTGTCTATTGTGTCTACTGTGTCTATTGTGTCTATTGTGTCTATTGTGTCTACTGTGTCTATTGTGTGTCTATTGTGTCTATTGTGTCTACTGTGTCTATTGTGTCTATTGTGTCTACTGTGTCTATTGTGTGTCTATTGTGTCTACTGTGTACTGTGTCTACTGTGTCTCTGTTGTGTCTATTGTGTCTATTGTGTCTACTGTGTCTATTGTGTCTACTGTGTCTATTGTGTCTACTGTGTCTATTGTGTCTCTGTGTCTACTGTGTCTATTGTGTCTATGTGTATTGTGTCTACTGTGTCTATTGTGTCTATTGTGTATGTTGTGTCTACTGTGTCTATTGTGTCTACTGTGTCTGTGTCTATTGTGTCTATTGTGTCTATTGTGTCTATTGTGTCTACTGTGTCTACTGTGTGTCTATTGTGTCTATTGTGTCTATTGTGTCTACTGTGTCTATTGTGTCTATTGTGTCTATTGTGTCTACTGTGTCTACTGTGTCTTGTGTCTATTGTGTCTATTGTGTCTGTTTGTGTCTACTTGTGTCTATTGTGTCTATTGTGTCTATTGTGTCTACTGTGTCTATTGTGTCTATTGTGTCTACTGTGTCTGTTGTGTCTATTGTGTCTACTGTGTCTATTGTGTCTACTGTGTCTATTGTGTCTATTGTGTCTATTGTGTCTATTGTGTCTACTGTGTCTACTGTGTCTATTGTGTCTATTGTGTGTCTACTGTGTCTATTGTGTCTATTGTGTCTATTGTGTCTACTGTGTCTATTGTGTCTATTGTGTCTATTGTGTCCATCTGCTGTGTTGTGTCTATTGTGTCTATTGTGTCTGTGTCTATTGTGTCTACTGTGTCTATTGTGTCTACTGTGTCTCTGTGTCTATTGTGTCTATTGTGTCTACTGTGTCTACTGTGTCTACTGTGTCTACTGTGTCTATTGTGTCTATTGTGTCTATTGTGTCTATTGTGTCTATTGTGTGTGTCTACTGTGTCTATTGTGTCTGTGTCTATTGTGTCTACTGTGTCTACTGTGTCTATTGTGTCTATTGTGTCTATTGTGTCTATTGTGTCTGTTGTGTCTATTGTGTATGTTTGTGTCTATTGTGTCTATTGTGTCTACTGTGTCTATTGTGTATTGTGTCTACTGTGTCTACTGTGTCTATTGTGTCTATTGTGTCTATTGTGTCTACTGTGTCTACTGTGTCTATTGTGTCTATTGTGTCTGTGTCTATTGTGTCTATTGTGTCTATTGTGTATGTTGTGTCTATTGTGTCTATTGTGTCTACTGTGTCTGTTGTGTCTATTGTGTCTATTGTGTCTATTGTGTCTATTGTGTCTATTGTGTCTATTGTGTGTCTACTGTCTATTGTGTCTACTGTGTCTATTGTGTCTACTGTGTCTATTGTGTATATTGTGTCTATTGTGTCTATTGTGTCTATGTGTGTCTACTGTGTCTATTGTGTCTATTGTGTATTGTGTCTATTGTGTCTGTGTCTACTGTGTCTACTGTGTCTATTGTGTCTATTGTGTCTATTGTGTCTATTGTGTCTATTGTGTCTATTGTGTCTATTGTGTCTATTGTGTCTATTGTGTCTATTGTGTCTATTGTGTCTATTGTGTCTACTGTGTCTATTGTGTGTGTCTACTGTGTCTATTGTGTCTACTGTGTCTACTGTGTCTATTGTGTCTATTGTGTCTATTGTGTGTCTATTGTGTCTATTGTGTCTATTGTGTCTACTGTGTCTATTGTGTCTACTGTGTCTATTGTGTCTATTGTGTCTACTGTGTCTATTGTGTCTATTGTGTCTACTGTGTCTATTGTGTCTACTGTGTCTACTGTGTCTATTGTGTCTATTGTGTCTACTGTGTCTATGTGTTTACTGTGTATTGTGTCTATTGTGTCTATTGTGTCTATTGTGTCTATTGTGTCTATTGTGTCTATTGTGTCTATTGTGTCTATTGTGTCTATTGTGTCTATTGTGTCTACTGTGTCTACTGTGTCTATTGTGTCTATTGTGTCTACTGTGTCTACTGTGTCTACTGTGTCTACTGTGTCTATTGTGTCTATTGTGTCTACTGTGTCTACTGTGTCTATTGTGTCTGTGTCTAATGTGTCTATTGTGTCTATTGTGTCTATTGTGTCTATTGTGTCTACTGTGTCTATTGTGTCTATTGTGTCTACTGTGTCTACTCTGTCTATTGTGTCTATTGTGTCTACTGTGTCTACTGTGTCTATTGTGTCTATTGTGTCTATTGTGTCTACTGTGTCTATTGTGTCTGTCTACTGTGTCTGCTGTGTCTATTTGTGTGTCTATTGTGTCTATTGTGTCTATTGTGTCTATTGTGTCTATTGTGTCTACTGTGTCTATTGTGTCTATTGTGTCTACTGTGTCTATTGTGTCTATTGTGTATTTGTGTCTACTGTGTCTATTGTGTCTATTGTGTCTATTGTGTGTCTATTGTGTCTATTGTGTGTCTATTGTGTCTACTGTGTCTATTGTGTCTATTGTGTCTATTGTGTCTACTGTGTCTATTGTGTCTACTGTGTCTACTCTGTCTACTGTGTCTATTGTGTCTTGTGTCTATTGTGTGTCTATTGTGTCTACTGTGTCTATTGTGTCTACTGTGTCTATTGTGTCTATTGTGTCTATTGTGTCTATTGTGTCTATTGTGTGTCTATTGTGTCTATTGTGTCTACTGTGTCTACTGTGTCTATTGTGTCTATTGTGTCTATTGTGTCTATTGTGTCTACTGTGTGTCTATTGTGTCTACTGTGTCTATTGTGTCTATTGTGTCTATGTGTCTATTGTGTCTGTCTATTGTGTCTATTGTGTCTACTGTGTCTATTGTGTCTACTGTGTCTATTGTGTCTACTGTGTCTATTGTGTCTATTGTGTCTATTGTGTCTATTGTGTCTGTCTGTGTCTACTGTGTCTATTGTGTCTATTGTGTCTATTGTGTCTATTGTGTCTATTGTGTCTATTGTGTCTATCTGTGTCTATTGTGTCTATTGTGTCTATTGTGTCTATTGTGTCTATGTCTCTGTGTCTGCTGTGTCTGTGTCTACTGTGTCTATTGTGTCTATTGTCTATTGTGTCTA
Source organism: Doris montereyensis (assembly GCA_037039925.1). Lineage (NCBI taxonomy): Eukaryota > Metazoa > Mollusca > Gastropoda > Nudibranchia > Dorididae > Doris > Doris montereyensis. The sequence continues at coordinate 17,553 of JAXRKP010002443.1, forward strand.
TTGTGTCTACTGTGTCTACTGTGTCTATTGTGTCTATTGTGTCTAATGTGTCTTGTGTCTATTGTGTCTATTGTGTCTACTGTGTCTAACTGTGTCTATTGTGTCTATTGTGTCTATTGTGTCTATTGTGTCTACTGTGTCTACTGTGTCTATTGTATTGTCTATTGTCTCCTATTGTGTCTATTGTGTCTATTGTGTCTACTGTGTCTATTGTGTGTCTATTGTGTCTACTGTGTCTACTGTGTCTATTGTGACTACTGTGTCTATTGTGTCTATTGTGTCTATTGTGTCTACTGTGTCTATTGTGTCTATTGTGTCTATTGTGTCTGTTGTGTCTATTGTGTCTACTGTGTCTATTGTGTCTATTGTGTCTACTGTGTCTATTGAATTGTGTCTTCCTGTGTGTCTATCTGTGTGTCTTGTGTCTACTGTGTCTGCTGTGTCTATTGTGTCTATTGTGTCTATTGTGTCTATTGTGTCTACTGTGTCTATTGTGTCTATTGTGTCAAACTGTGTCTACTGTGTCTATTGTGTCTATTGTGTCTATTGTGTCTGCTGTGTCTATTGTGTCTATTGTGTCTACTGTGTGTCATTGTGTCTCTATTGTGTCTATTGTGTCTATTGTGTCTATTGTGTCTATTGTGTCTACTGTGTCTATTGTGTCTACTGTGTCTGTGTGTCTATTGTGTCTACTGTGTCTGTGTCTATTGTGTCTATTGTGTCTATTGTGTCTGTTGTGTCTATTGTGTCTATTGTGTCTATTGTGTCTACTGTGTCTATTGTCTACTGTGTCCTATTGTGTCTATTGTGTCTATTGTGTCTATTGTGTCTATTGTGTGTCTATTGTGTCTATTGTGTCTACTGTGTCTATTGTGTCTATTGTGTCTATTGTGTCTATTGTGTCTACTGTGTCTATTGTGTCTATTGTGTCTATTGTGTCTACTGTGTCTATTGTGTCTATTGTGTCTATTGTGTCTACTATTGTGTCTATTGTGTCTACTGTGTCTATTGTGTCTACTGTGTCTATTGTGTCTATTGTGTCTGTGTCTATTGTGTCTGTGTCTATTGTGTCTATTGTGTCTACTGTGTCTACTGTTTCTATTGTGTTTTTGTGTCTATTGTCCTTGTATTAATGATTACTCCCACTTTACGCCGAGTGACTTGCAGGGCAGAAACGACTAACAATAACAACAGCATAACAATAACAAACACAAAAACTATTATAATAACAATAACAATAACAATAACAACAATAACAAGCACAAAGGCTATCACCTTCATATATATCAACAACAATAACCATGAAATCACACACACACACACAGACACACACACACCCACACACACAAAACTATGTAAAAAATCAAAAGCATCAGTAGCAATCAGCGTGAATTAACAAGACAACACTTCAACATAATTTGGCCAGAAATAATTGATATGAATTGAATTGATTGAATTGATTGAATTGAATTGAATTGAATTGAATTGAATTAAAAATTAAATTGAATGAATTGAATTGAATTGAATTGAATTGAATTGAATTGAATTGCAATTGAATTGAATTATTGAATTGAATTGAATTGAATTAAATTGAATGCATTTTATTATCCACGATGAATTTTTTTTGTTACAGTGAGTACATGCAATGTAGAATAAGTATAAACCACAAATACTATGAACATATTTTAATTGTACATTACATTACGAGTAAGTCATTAATTTGAACATAATGATACATGTATAACACAGTTATTATCATGGATCGATATAAACATGACAGTGACAAAAACGATGACAGTTATATATGTAACCACGATGGTTTTGATGAGGATGAATTTACAACTATGATGTTTCATGATGTTGATGGTAATGATGATGGTGGGGATGCTACTGCTGCTGCTGCTGCTGACGATGATGATGAAGATGATGATGATGAAGATAATGATGATGATGATGATGATGATTATGGTGGTGATTGTGATTATGATGATGTTGGTGATGACTACGATGATGGTGATAAAGCACACTTGGTACTACATAGTCATTTTATATAGAATAGCATCATGGCAATGTCTTGGATCTGGCGTGAAAGTCACGTGACTAACTCTACTACTGCTGCGTGCAATAAGCCAGTGTTTGTTGGGATCAAAGTCTGTTTATAAATCACCTGTCGTTGGAGTGTGCATGAATCTCTGACTAAAGCTGGCTTGTTGAGGGTTTTTTATTATTTGATTTACCCACATCCACAACTGACTTAAGGTGATCTCGGAGATTTGGGAAGGATTTTTTTTAAAATTTCGCCTGGCTGCCCTGTAAACAGCCAAGGGATCTTAAACGTGTACAGAGCGTTGTTATTTGCATATAGGGGCCTCTAGTTTTATCGTTCGTCGTCTCTGATGTGACTAGGTGTCGATCCTCCTACCTGGCCCAGGGCAAGGGGAGGGGACG
>JAXRKP010002443.1:25000-51149 GCA_037039925.1 Doris montereyensis
TATAGAATGTGATTCGTAGGAGGTTTAGTTTAGCGATAGTTTCTATTGGTTATAAATGGCTATACTACAAGAATGTGATTCGTAGGGGTTTCAGTTTAGCGATAGTTTCTATTGGTTATAAATGGCTATACTACAGAATGTGATTCGTGAGGGGTTTCAGTTTAGCGATAGTTTCTATTGGTTATAAATGGCTATACTACAGAATGTGATTCGTAGGGGTTTCAGTTTAGCGATAGTTTTTATTGGTTATAGATGGCTATGAACACATTTATGTTGTTTGCACGTTGATGATTGAGGGTATCTCTAGGTAAAAATAGGGAGGGGGGGTTGGTGGGGGCTAAAAAAGAAGGTGTACAAGGACATCAGTGGTCAAGACTTTGAGTAGAGCATCTGAACTCACAGATACCAGCACATCGCTTCAATGGGTTTCAGGCCATTGATCTTCTCTGAACTTGCAAATGCATCGCCGCACACATATGTACCAGACACAGACACACACACACACGCAGCACAAACACACGAACACACACACTCAAACACATACATACACACACACTCACATAAACACATACACACATAAACACATACACATACACACACACGCACTCACACACACACTCACATACACACAAACACACTCATACACACACAGAACACACATAAACACACACGCACTCACACACACACACACACTACTTTGATATGAATTTACATGTATCTGATGACGTGTCGCAAAGAGGAGATGGTAGATAATAGCAAGTTAACTACTACTACTACATGTACTACTACAGCATAGGTTTTTAGTGAATGACTTCCAAAAGTAACTGACCTCTGACCTGTCACGCGGGCGAATCGTGTCCATGAGGTCACAGAAGTGATTAATTAATCCAATTAATGATAATGATATGGCTTTGCTAGATGGACAATTAATAAAGAGGTGTCATCTTAGTATTATCATTATGGCTTTCATTTTGTTTACGTGGCTAAGTTAGTCGTTGCCATTGACAACCATTCCATTTCGTTGATGATGTAGCCTGAAAGGACGTCCTTTCCTGTGTATCTTCGCGGAGACTCGCTAGTCCAGAGGCAAAGGTATCGGCCTCTCAACCAAAAAAAAGAGTAGGGTGCTCGAGCCGCGCCAACAGTTTGAAAAGTGTTCTTGATTTATTTATTTTTAAGAGTAAAAATGTACCCCTCTAGTCAGGTAAGTGGATCGACACCTAGTCCCATCAGAGACGGGCGATAAATAATAAATTTAAAAATCCCATGTGCAGAGCACAACACTCTGTGCACGTTAAAGATTCCTTGGCTGGTTACAGGGCAGTCCGGGAAAAAGTTTGCGCAAAAATCCTACTAACACCCCCGAGATCATCTGAGTTGTGGATATAGGTAAAATCAAATCAAATCAAATCAAATCAAATCAAATCAAATCAAACCAAATCAAATCAAATCAAAATGGGTAACATTTCATGTCAAAGGCTGTTATTCCCTTGCTACCATCTCTGTTCAGTGACCATGCTTTTCATCCATCATATGTTGCTGGTGGGATGACAATGTTTCTTAATATTTTATTTTTATTTTGTATAGTACGTGCATTCTCCTATCCAGATCTTTTTCAACATTATGAATTTGACAACCATAGAATAGAATAGCTAAATCAGTATACAGTAAAAGGCCAAAAGTCAGACCTCGGAGAAAGTGGGAAGAAGATATAAAAGAGGCATTGAAGCATAGAAATTTAACTTTTTTTGGAAGGAAACAAAAAATGCCAGGACAGGGCATCCTGGAGAAAAGATCATCTCGGGCATCTGAACCCATACACCGAAAGGTAGAATGGCAACTGCTAAAAGAAAGAAAGAAAGAAAGAAAGAATAGAATAATTAGGATCCCCTATATCGTAGGTAAAGGTATGCCTATGCCGCTCTGTTGTCCAAATTGACTCAGGTGTGAATGCTAAAGCATGAAGGATAGAATTAGAGTCCCTATCCCGGCATACAAGCGCGAGCTCACGGACTGTACATCATTGTATCCCCTAGCAGACCATGTCATTCAAATTCCTTCTCGACTCCTGGGAGCATATCGTACAACAGCCTGTTAGGCGATTCGTATTAAACATTCTCCCGAGATATTTCTCTACCTATAGCTGGGTACTCCTTCACACCTGAGTCAAGTGAGGAAAGCAGAGTGAAGTATATGTACGTTTCGTAAGAGTACAAGGCTGTGAACAGAACCCTGGGCCAACCATGGGGTTTGAACCGGTGTAACCAGTCGTGATTACTACAAACTCACAGCCCTGTAGTTCCGCTACAACGCCTCCCGTTGATGTGGGACGGCATATAAGCAGTCAACACTGTGCGCTTCCTCGTCAGTTGAGGAAGAGATAACAGAAATAAATAAGAAGGAGTTGACGAGGATAAAATGATGTAAGTCAGTGAGCCTTCACTTGTACGAGGTAAGTACGATCAATCCATTTATTTTTACTGTTGATCCTTTCTCCTGTCAGAAATATTAATGTCAACAGTAGAACTACCATCACCACCTCATCCCAGGAGAGAGAGAGAGAGAGAGAGAGAGAGAGAGAGAGAGAGAGAGAGAGAGAGAGAGAGAGAGAGAGAGAGAGAGGGAGGGAGGAGGGAGGGAGGGAGAGGGAGAGAGAGAGAAGAGAGAGAGAGAGAGAGAGAGAGAGAGAGAGAGGGAGAGAGAGAAAGGAGAGAAGGAGGCGAAAGAAGGAGAGGAGAGAGAGAGAGAGAGAGAGAGAGAGAGAGAGAGAGAGAGAGAGAGAGAGAGAGGGAGAGAGAAGAGAGAGAGAGAGAGAGAGAGGAGAGAGAGAAGAGAGAAGAGAAGAGAGTGAGAGAGAGAGAGAGAGAGAGAGAGAGAGAGAAGGAGAGCGAAAGAGGGAGAGAGAGAGAGAGAGAGAGAGAGAAGGAGAGAGAGAGAGAGAGAGAGAGAGAGAGAGAGAGAGAGAGAGAGAGAGAGAGAGAGAGAAGAGAAAGAAAGAGTGAGAGAGAGAGAGAGAGAGAGAGAGAGAGAGAGAGAGAGAGAGAGAGAGAGAGAGAGAGAGAGAGACAGAGACAGACAGAGCGAGAGAGAGAGAGAGAGAGAGAGAGAGAGAGAGAGAGAGAGAGAGAGAGAGAGAGAGAGAGAGAGAGAGAGAGAGAGAGAGAGAGAGAGAGAGAGAGAGAGAGAGAGAGAGAGAGAGAGAGAGAGAGAGAGAGAGAGAGAGAGAGAGAGAGAGAGAGAGAGAGAGAGAGAGAGAGAGAGAGAGAGAGAGAGAGAGAGAGAGAGAGAGAGAGGGCGAGAGAAGAGAGACAGAGAGATCGTAGAAAAGAGAGAGAGGAAAGGGAAAAAGCATAGGACTACCATTAGAATCAGCAATTAATGGTCCAATCTTCAAACTCATTCAAGTCTTCCTCTGTATCTCATTACTCTTATGACACTACCTCTTTTAATGAAATTTTAAACCTCATATGTGGTCATCAATCAGTTTAGATTTTTGTGTCATTTCTACTGTCTTTGTTTTCAATGTTCACATGTTGTCTTAAGTATGTAAAAACGCCATGAGACTAATTAGTGGTGAATAAAAAAGTTCTTAGGCCCTTCAGGCCTATAGAGCGGAACTTATCCCGGTTTCTATAGCGTGAAGCAAAACAGATGACAATAATCACCTCTGGCCAGGACGCTAGTCTGACGCAAGTTTTACTCCCAAGCTAATGCTTGTACCCATTTGCACCTGGGTAGAGTGGAGAGAAGTGCGTGTCAAGTGTCTTTCCCAAGGAATACAACATAGGACCTGGCTTTGCTAGGAGTTCGAACTCGGGACCTCATGATCCCCAATCCGGCAGCCTAACCACTCGGCCACCGCCGCCACAATTAGAGGTGAATGACGCTATATAATTGCATATATTATTATTATTTTTATTATTAACATTATTAATTAAACCAGAAAATCAATGACACGGAAGCAAACGCTGATATAAATAATCACATTTATTTTTGTATTTTCTCATGACATTTCTTCCAAAAATACAAACAAACCAAACAGAACAAATTGGGAAAAAAAATTTTTTTAAAAATAAAAAAACATTCAACCATCATGCCCTCTTCGACAAATGAGGTATGAAAGCTGATAAGACAGACAGACAAACAGACAGACAGACAGACAGACAAACAAATGGACAGGCAGGTAAAGAGATGAGAAAGCTTGTAAGTCAAAGAGCATGACGAATTTGAGGATTTTAAAAAAGAAGTGAATATTACAATATGGCCTGACAAATAAATTCAATCACATGACCTTAAATAAAAAAAATAAAAAAATTAAACAGAAGGTAACACAAGGCATTTTTAACTTAAGTGAATTAACCTAAAGTAACCCTAAAATAAGGGAAGAAAAAAAAACCAACCAAACAAACCCATAGACGTGTAAAAAAATAATTTTAAATCCCCAAATAAACAACGGCTAAGCTTAAAAAAAATAATTAAAATCCCCAAATAAGCAACGGCTAAGCTTAAAAAAAAAATTTTAATTAAAAAATAAGCAACGTCTAAGCTTTAAAAAAAAAAACAACACTTCACAAAAGGTCAACGTATTTTATTTTAATCTGAAACGATCAAACCAAAGAAGAATAAAACCCAAATCATACAAAACATTATAATAACCATAAAACAATTAACACACACACACAAAAAAACCCCAAAAGATTGTTTCCTTGAAATGTACTCCAACCTGTCCACCGCTATGTGTGGTGGTCTCAGGGTGAATCAAGAGGAAACAACAAGATGAAAAAATGAGTGACAGTGTGAAAAGAAAGGAGTAGGACCTACCAGTAGCATCTGCCAATTGTCTAATCCCCACCCCCACCCTCCCACTCCCCACCCAAAAAAAATAAGAAACACCTGCTTATTAGCTTCATTTCTTTGAAGTTACCCTGTCCACCATGGCGGTGATCTCAGGTTTACTTATAATATTAGCTATAAAATAACAAAAACGAGAGCAAATCTTATCACTGAAACCAATCTAGGAAATTATTTAGATATTGCTCACACAATATATGATACACTTTCAAAGGAAAAAAACACCCCCATGATAAGCAACTAGCGAAATGAAACCAAAATGAATAAATAAAACAACAACAAAAAACCAACTCAGGAAATCAAAACAAAGAAGCAATAAAACAAACAAACAAACAAACATAGAGATTAAAAATAAACATCAGAGGATTGTTGTGTCCTTTTAACTCCAAAACAAAGGAATTTTTAAAATGCTGGATGTTTGAAGTACGCAAAAGGAATTTTTTAATGGTACATAATTTTCTCACCAAATCTCAATGCGCTTGCTTTTCTATAATAATAAAAAAATGACCATATACTTTCGACTTCATCCGCATCCCTCTAAACAAATGGGACTTATCATTCGCCCTATCTAGAATTTGAAATGAAATGGTGGCATATCTGTTATCTTTAAAAAAAAAAGAATAATTCATCCACAATGGCTGTTGATACAATCAGAACGTTATGTAATGGCAAACAGTGAGGGCAAAAGGCATGTCGAAAGTGAAGGATGACGACATTAAATAACATCAAAGCCCGTAAGAAGACAGATGAGACAAACACAAGAAATAGACCAAAAAAAACCTTTAGGCACCATGGGGATTGAACCCACTGCCTCTGTATGAAAACCCATTGCTTCGCCATAAACAGAGAAGCGCTACCAACCAAGCTACCTATACCAAGGAGGTAGTAAGCTTGATTGGTCATGTGTTCTCTTCTCATGGCGAGATCATGGGTGCTGACACAAAGATGACGGGTTTGTCTCTATTGATGCCAAAATATGTTGATTTCTATCCATTCGCTTGAATTTGTCTAGATTTTTGTTCCTATCTATATGGCTTTGATATGATTTTTGTCATTATTCATACATTCGACATGACCCTTGCCTCACTGTTTGTCTTTACAAAATCCATTCAGCACCTCCAAACACATTCCTTTCCCTGTTTTGACCTTAAAATGTTGATGCATATTTTACTTTAGGCCAGCAACAATTTAAAAGTTAACACAAAAAAACTACTGAATCCAGATAATATAAAAATGCAAATTTCAAAATCTCCAAGTTAAAAAAAAAACAACACTCAACGCATAAACTTTCCATGAAAAACGAAAATGCGTAACACATATATACACCCCATAAAAAAAGTATGACTTCAAATCAAAAGAAAAAAAAAGGAAATAAAAGAAACAAACAGAAGAAGGGCCATATCACCAACAAAACAAAACAGAAGTTGAAATGCAGAATCGATTAAATAAAAGGAAAAACATAAATCCACAGGTTAACAAATTTACAAGCAATAAGAACAAGTCATTAGCAAAAAATAAAACACAAGACCAATGTAAATTTACAACAAGCATTAATAAAACATGACACAGTAAAAAAAAAAATCAAGAAAAACGCATGTGTGAAAATGAACAAAACATCATAGAGTAGTAAAAAAAGCTAAAAGAAAACAATGTTGGGTATCAATTTGAAAATATATACACGTACACATATTCATATGATAAACTCTTTCATAGAAACATATGTTTTTATTACAGTAGCCGTATTAATGTTGTAATAAGTTGATGGGGCAGATTGTCAAGATGAGTAAGAATATAAGCGAGTCTCTTTCAACTGATCATCAGCATAAAACAATGGACTCTGTGGTTTGTAACCTGTGTCTATGACTGAGACTTGTACATGTGATATACATTGTATAATATTATGAAAGTTTATCTACTGGCATAGATATATATATATATATATATATATGATAATAACATATATTAGCCATATGTGCACCACCCAACCATGGTGCCTCAGTCAGTGACTGCACGAACAATTAAAACAACACATTCTTTTCAAGACAGACAATCTTAAATACATCCTCTGTCTATCCGTTCGTCTGTCTGTCTGGTCTGGTCTAGTCTGTCTGTCTGTCTATCTGTTTGTCTGTCTGTTTGTCTGTCTGTCTGTTTGGTCTGTCTATATTTGTCTGTCTGTTTGTCTGTTTGTCTGTCTGGTCTGGTCTGTCTATCTGTCTGTCTGTTTGTCTGTCTGACTGATACACATTATGTGCACATACACAGGCACACACACACATACAATCTACAACACTCTACACTCTTTATTATAGCATGCACATATCAATAGCAGCACACATATGCTTTCTAATATGCATATATGATACGTCTCTTTTAAATGAAATGCTCACATATCCGACAAAGAGCAAATTGTTTAAAATCTTTGGTAAACAAAGGACTTGGTTTAAAATTCAGGATGCAATGATGATGAAAAGGAGAAGATAGTTGAATAAAAAACAGTAATAAGATTTATTTTTTAAATACAAAACAAAACAAAAAAAGTTAACACTTCATCAAGAAAGTGAATAAATGTACACTTGACATCAAATCTCATGAAATCAAATCATCCACAGTTAAAAGATAAAATTTCAACATGCCATCTATATTTTAGGCTGTGAAAACAAAAACAGATTCATCATTTTTCTGTGTTTTACTTTATTTTTCATGCCACTACTCAACTCGCAACCTCCCCCCCCCCACCCCATTTACCCTTCCCCTCCTCTCTAAACATCTGGGCGCCCCCTCCCCCCCCCTCTATGGACCTACAAAAAGTCTAAAGAGAACAAGGCTAAAAATAGCAAAAATAAACTTTAACTTAATTTATTACAATACATGAAACCAATGCAATGATGCCTTCCAAGCAACAGATTAAGCAGATTTAGTTTGGAGTTAATGGCAACATTTAAAAACAAATTTGTTTTAAGAAATCCCAGTAACCTAAAAAAAAAAAAAACATCATTTAAAAACAACAGAATTTTTCTCTAAAACTATAACTCTAAAGCAAGCCCCTTCCCAATGTCCCTGACCGGACCAACAAAAAGTGAAGAAATAAAGAAAAAAAACCCTCAAAAGACACCTCAAAGACATCCCAAAGACACCCCCAAAAACAAACGCAAGACAATTAATCAGAACAAGTTTAACGATGGCATTCAAATATCAGACATAAAAAGTGAATGGACGAAAGGGTAATCAATACCTGGGACCCTGGGAGCGGCACAAAACTCCCATCCCTTCCCGGAGCAGATGAAAGAATCACATAAAATAACAATACACATCTACCATGCAAACATAGCATAAAATTAAACAATTTTAAAATGAGCATGGCGAGAAATCAACAAATCAAAAACAGAAAAAAGAAGAAGAAAAAAATGAAGAAAAAAAGAGAGAGAGAGAGAGAGAGAGAGCGAAAAAGAAAACATAAAAACAACGGGTTCGAGTTTTCAAGAATTTATGCGCACAACATGATGAATTCTCGTGTCTCGATTTAAAACAACAAAAATCTTTTTCGATTTCTTTCTCATGAATGGAAATGGTTTGCAGTGTTTGTAGATGGCTTATTTATCAAATTCAGCCAAATAAAAAAACAAAACAAAAAAAAAAAAAGAGAAAGAGCAGATTACAGTGTACAACAAACACTGTGTTCCTCTCAGCCAGGAAATCAATCGCCCGATATTCTAAGACAACCAATGCTAAATGAGTACCACGATGACAACTTTGAAAAGTCGGGCTCTTTACATTACACTCACCAATACGTACAATGACACACTCATATCATGTATGCATAAATACATAAATACAGACGCGTTAATGCCACGAAAAAACCCGGGCATAAAAATGATTGGCTCGCAAATAATATTACACGCATCCATCTTCAAGGCAATACAAGTCATGCATCACATTTTCATATTTACCTTAAAGCAGAGAAAACACAACATTACTTTTTTCCTATTTTTTTTATTATCTCAATGTACATAATATATATATATATATATATATATATATATATATATATATATATATATATATATATATATATATATATATATATATATATATATATATATATATATATATATACCTGATAAGGGGAAGATGATTCTTCTTAAAAGATAAGCACTTTTAATATGTACCACGAGAAAAGAAATACATGTTTTACAGTAAATCCAAACAAAACCCCAAGCCCCTTGTTAAAACCTACATAACAATACAAACATTCATCTTTCTCAGAGGACTTGTTACCTTGAGGGAGAAATTTTGATATCAGTCTTACATAGCATTATATCTTTACACAGTATTATATATATTATCATCAGTATTATTATTATTATTATTATTATTTATATATTATCATTATTATCATTATTATCATTATTATTATTATTATTATTATTATTATTATTATTATTATTATTATTATTATTATTATTATTATTATAATTATCTAAACTCTCTTGCCCATTCAACCTTGTTTGACTCAGTTAGACACAAAGTATTTTGACACTATTTATAACTTAGTTATATCAATAACCGTCTACACCGTCTACACCTTGACACTACAGCACACTACGGATGGCAACAACTCTACTCTAGTGGTGCTGGTGCTGGTGGTGGTGGTGGTGCTGGTGGTGGTGGTGGTGGTGGTGGGGGAGGGGGTGGAGGAAAGGGAGTGGGGGATCGGGGAGTCAAGGGGCTATTTGAAATGGACCCCCAACAATTGCCATGGCGACAACACTGTCCTGGTTTGTCTGTCTATGATGTTGGACAATTGTCATGGTAACAACACAGTCCATGGTATTTAACAGTTGCTATGGTGACAACATAGTTGGGGGGGTTCTCTGTCCGTGGTATTTAACAGTTGCTATGGTGACAACATATGGTGACAACATAGTTGGGAGGGGTTTCTCTGTCCGTGGTATTTAACAGTTGCTATGGTGACAACACAGTTGGGGGGGGGTTCTCTGTCCGTGGTATTTAAGTTGCTATGGTGACAACATAGTTGGGGGGTTTCTCTGTCCGTGGTATTTAACAGTTGCTATGGTGACAACACAGTCAGGGGTTTGTCTGTCCGTGATACAGTGACATGAGGAATCTTTTTTAAACGTGAAGAAAAAACTTGTGGAATCACAACCAGGTCTAGAACAAAGTGTATGAAAATATCGCATTCAAGGCAAGAAAGATTACAATGACAGACACACAAGAATGAATTGATCCTGATGCAAGAAGAAGAAGAAGAAGAAGAAAAAGAAGAAGAAAAAGAAGAAGAAAAGAAGAAGAAGAAGAAGAAGAAGAAGAAGAAGAAGAAGAAGAAGAAGAAAAAGAAGAAGAAGAAGAACAAGAGCAAGAACAAGAAAAAGAACAAGAACAAGAACAAGAAGAACAAGAAAAAGGAACAAGAGGAAGGAGGAGGAGGAGGAGGAGGAGGAGGAGGAGGAGGAGGAGGAGGAGGAGGAGGAGAACAAGAACAAGAACGAGAACAAAAATGAGGAAGACAGGAACAGAACCATGACTTGGATACTGCCAAAATATAAAAGTAATGAATAAATTTTTTAAATCGTTGATGTGAGAAAATCTCAGCTGAAAACGGCAAGAAAATGATTGAGAAAAAGAGGATGAAGATTGAAACAAGCTTAAGTAATGGATAAGACAATGACCAAAGATAGTACAGACACACATAGATGGAAATATAATCAAGTTATCAGAAATGATTCATAAGAAAACATGAAGTCTTGACAGCATGAAAGCTTGGGCCCGATATGGCTTACAAAGGGCAAAAGACTTCAACAATAGCAAAACAATGTATTTTGTAAACACAGACAAAGATTTCCAACTTGAAAACATTTGAGAGACAATGGCCGAATTCTTCATTTACACTAGCTTTCATAATCAATAGATGTACATCCAAAAAGAATCCTTAAAAAGACACACGCACAGACACACACAAAAATAGACAAGCAGACCAGAAGAGGGACAGATTTGAAATGACCGCAAAGCACATGATTGATTAAAGCAATGATAGTCATAAACAAAGTAGATTAACGTAATGACAGAGATGAATATAGTAATTATCAAAATAGATACGGGCCTATATGACACAGTTGAAAATGGTAAGAAACTCGTATAGTTCTGAGACAGTCAAAGGATTTCAGACCAACGTGGGAGGAGTTGAAGGGAATCTTAATAAGAAAACATAATTAGATAGTAAGGGGTGGAAAGACAAGGGGGGGGGGGGAGATAGAGAGATATAGAGAGAGAGATATAGAGAGACAGAGAGAGAGAGAGAGAGAGAGAGAGAGAGAGAGAGAGAGAGAGAGAGAGAGAGAGAGAGAGAGAGAGAGAGAGAGAGAGAGAGAGACAGACAGACAGACAGACAGACAGACAGACAGACATAGAGAGAGAGAGAGAGAGAGAGAGAGAGAGAGAGAGAGAGACAGAGAGAGAGAGAGAGAGACAGCGAGAGAGACAGAGAGAGAGAGAGATAGAGAGAGAGATAGAGAGAGAGAGAGAGAGAGAGAGAGAGAGAGAGAGAGAGAGAGAGAGAGAGAGAGAGAGAGAGAGAGAGAGAGAGAGAGAGAGAGAGAGAGAGAGAGAGAGAGAGAGAGAGAGAGAGAGAGAGAGAGAGAGAGAGAGAGAGAGAGAGAGAGAGAGAGAGAGAGAGAGAGAGAGATTGTAGGGACAAGTTGTCAATTTGATATCCTAGAGAGAGTTTTAGTCATTGTGTGGGACACCGCATCAGTTTGAATTTCAGAAACAAATCAAAGGGCTTACAAGCTTCATTACAAAATGAATACATAATTATACATAAGATATATTTATACATATATATATATATATATTTATCTTTTATATTAGAAAGAGACAGTAAAAACCATTAATAGACAAAATCTAGCGGACAGAGAAATATACGACACAAGCCGGACAGAATAAAAAGCATTGTATAATATAGAATGTTTATATGATTTACTTAAACGGGCTTAAAAAGAGAATTGAGTCGTAGACTGAATGCTTCAATTGAATCACATCAAAGTTGTAAGAGGTGGCGATAATAAACATGACACTCTTTGGCATGGGAGGTGAGAAACATAAAAAAACAAATCAATACGCATTTTCACTTTACCACGGAATAAAATAAAACACACAAAGAGAAGAAAACGCAAACCCCAAAACAAAACAAAACTAAATAATGACCCTCCACTCTCCTGCATTGGAAGAAACAAAAGGAAAAAGAAAAAAAGCAACACTACAAAACCTTATGTATGAATAACAAGAATTAAAGCAATTCAAGAGAATTCCTAGATATTTAAAAATTATCAAAAGACTTCTTTATATGTCTATTGTCGTCTAATCTAAAGACGGTCATGATTTAGATTTGACACATAAATGATCGATAGTAAAAGAAAGGAAATATCTGTCCATTTACATGTAACCTAATATATGTGTCCCTGTCTATAAATAAATATGCTTTTCTCTATTTTCAAACACACTTGGTTGGATGGCATGTCATTTAAATAATCTAACTGGGGAAAAAAATTAACAAAGAAAATTATCAACTATACTACTTCCTACTTTCAAAGATTTGCGTATAAAAATGTCAACTCTCGGTGAACGCATAATGCGTCAATAATTAAAAATGAATTCATTTATGGACGCGAAAATGCTGATACAAACCTATTCTACATAAAATTAGATTTCAGTGGATAAACAACCAAAACAATAAAAAGTACGAACATAATTTATTACGGCTCAACAAAATGAAAAGGTTTGTGATTTCACTTCAATAGAGAATAAGTGTAAGTGCTTAGTTAAAACAAAAACATGAATTTCACTCAGTAGAACATGTATGACAGACGGACATATTTTGATGTGAATTGGTATATCATACAATGTGATTAAACCAAACATCTACTCATTTTTTTCTTTCTATGATCTTAGCTTTGAAGAGTATAGAAAAATGTAAAAATCCATTCATCGACGGTAGGGAAAAGATGACATTATAAACAATTGCATTGCAGCATCACACGAAATGTACACAAAGACGCATGAAACAAATATTTGCTCAAAAAGTTTAAATTCAATTTAAAAAAATAACAACAACAACAAAACAACCCATCACTCTAAACCTTAGTTTAATCGGGGCATCAAAATTCCACACAAGCCAAAAATCCTCGTTGTATCTTGAAGTGATCATTGAGAGAAACAGTCCAAGGGTGACAAAAAGCCAGTAAAAGGACAACATTTTTTTAAGTGGTAAATATAGATGACTGTGATTGTATCTCTGACACGCATGTGAAAGGTATACATGTATCTCTGACATACGGGTGAAAGGTATACATGTATCTCTGACATACGGGTGAAAGGTATACAAGTAATAATCTCTGACACACGGGTGAAAAATATACATGTATCTCTGACACACGGGTGAAAGGTATACATGTATCTCTTACACACAGGTGAAAAGTATACATGTATCTCTGACACACGGGTGAAAGGTATACATGTATCTCTGACACGCATGTGAAAAGTCACATGTATCTCTGACACACGTGTGAAAGGTATACATATATCTCTTACACACAGGTGAAAAGTATACATGTATCTCTGACACATGGATGAAAAATATAATTGTATCTCTGACACACGGGTGAAAGGTATACATGTATCTCTGACACATGTGAAAGGTATACATGTATCTCTGACACACATAATGAAAGGTATACATGTATCTATGACACACATATGAAGGTATACATGTATCTCTGACAACATGTGAAATACATGTATATCTATGACACATATGAAAGGTATACATGTATCTGACATATGGTGAAAGGTATACATGTATCTCTGACACGAATGTGAAAGGTAAACATGTATCTCTGACACTAATGTGAAAGGTATACATGTATCTCTGTTATGCATGTGAAAGGTATACATGTATCTCTGAGACGCAGTGAAAGGTATACATGTATCTCTGACATACATATGAAAGGTATACATGTATCTCTGACATATATGAAAGGTATACATGTATCTCTGACATGCATATGAAAGGTATACATGTATCTCTGACACACAGAACTGCTTGTCCGACATTCAAACTTGTTTCAAATTTTTGTCCGCTGTTTGAACTTTTGGTGTTAACACAAAACATGTACGTTAAACAAAAACAAATAAATAGGCTAAACTCTTTAGAAAGATTGTGAAATGTTGATAGAAAATGGGTTTCTACGCCTAAACTCCCTACAACGCTCATGAAAAGTTGATAGAAAATGAGTTTACAAGCCTAAAACTCTCTACACAGCTCATAAGAATTTGATAGAAGATGGATTTATAAGTCTTAACTCCTTACAAAATTCATGAAATGCTGATAGAAAATGGGTTTAAGCTGCACTACAATAAAAATAAAAAAATTGAAAGATTTTTATTTTTTTTAAAGGTAAAATTTAAAAACGAGGTAAGAGGCTGTGAACATTCATTTTGTTATCAGCAGCATTAATGGAACGGCTTTATGATACATTCAAAACTAACATTACATTATTTGTAGCTTTACTTTCCTTCTATAACTGCCTTACAAGCATCCGCTAAAACAAAGATTTCAGGTTTTTTTTTTTTACTATGCACGCTTAGTATAAAAATCACATTATAAGGCTTAAATCAAGGGCTGAACAAAAAAATCTATCACAAGTATCGGTATAACAACAAAGAATACTGACATTCTATCTTTCGTTTTTCTAAATTATAATCTAGGCAAATACGTGAAAAATAAAAAATCACTATTCTTTAAAAAGAAAAACAAAAACAAAAAAAAAATTAAAAAATAATATATAAATAAATAAAAAATTTGAAACGTCCCCAAAACAGCTGCTTTGCTGCCTAAATCTGTTGACATTTGATGGGGTTGAGTTGAGTATTTCGAAACTCTATTGTCATTATTATTATTATTATTATTATTATTATTATTATTATTATTATTATTATTATTATTATTATTATTATTATTATTATTATTATTATTATCACTATTATGCAATACACTCTCTGAAATTTATTGTAACAACTACAACGGTAATCACAAAAGATAAATACAAGACGCAAAGAAGCTAACACATTGATCTAACAACATAGCATTGAGTGAAAACATTATTTTGTTGTGTTAGCACCATTCTGAAAACATGAGAAAGTTTAGATTTTTACGTTGTTTACTTCATGTGTGCGATTGCTTCCCAGCTTTTCATTTATAAGCAGAGTTCCTCCCGAACGTCAAGACCTAGACTTTGCTATCAACACACTCTCATCACTACACAGTGGACTAAAAATAACCTTTGCACTCGTCTGCGTGTCTCCTGCATGAAAACATTATTATCTTGCCAAAAAAAAAGCCTGTGAGAGGTTTTTAATGATATTAAATGCTTCAATGCAACAACAACAAGAAAAGAAGAAAGAAAAAAAATAACAGCGAAACCACTCACTGGACACTGCTCGCCTATCAAAAAAATGAGAACAAATTTAAACTTCTAAACAGATCACCTATGGTCAAAGATATTTCTTTAAAAAAGAAAATAATGGAGAGGGAAAAAAAGAAGAATCAAACCAAAATTCAACAACACCTGTTAGCTATGAAAACATACACAACATATATAAACAAATAAAAAATATTAAATACACTTTGCATTCCTTTGTTTCCTCATAAGAAACACACTCACATGAAAAATATTTTTTTAATTTAAAGCAAAAGAACAAAACATGAAATGACCTTTTTACCAGCACAAAGACCACATTTCATGTACAACTGAAAACAGTGTTAATAGCAAATTTAATGTATGCAGGAAAAGGAAAACCTACAATAACTTAAATATCGAAAAAGACAACAGACAAAAAGAACAACAAGAAAGAAATGTAACATTTTTAAAAACACACACAAAATTTTTTTTTAATAAAAGAAGAATGGAAATACAGAATAAGGTAATCCTTTCTCACACTCTTGTACTTATTAGTAGTACTGTGAAGCAAAAGAAAATGACAATCAACTATTTACCATTATAGCTGACTGAATTTCATGTCCATTAGAAAATGAAACAAGACAAATGTGACAAGTTAAACACTCAATCATAAACAATAAAAAGAAAAAAGCTTTGACAATAATAAGAAAAAGCTTTGACAAAACTTTGACCACACAAAAAAATCTGTAACATGAAACAAAGTTTAAATTCAACGACAAAAATTTGAACGTGAATATCAATTAACGTTTTGTACGTGACTCTCAGCAATAAAAGCTTCCGATTTCAAAGGAAAGACATGAAGCTTTAAAACCTTTTTCAAGTTTTTCATCACAAAAAGCTTCATCATGACATTTCTCAAGCAAATAAAAAAAAAGAATTAATTGTTCATATCACTGCAATCCAACTCAAATCATTTAATGCAAATAAAGAGCAATCATCTTTTTGTGGACAAGAAAATGTTAAGCGATTTAAATCTCAAAGTTTTGGTATAACTAACAAAGACAAGCTGAGAGCTCATGCTACAGACTAACTGTTCTCTTTAAGAAGCAATAAAATGTTATCAAATAAGATGCTAACAAAGGCAATACTATTGACAACTATGAAACTTATATGGTCAAATTTCTTCTCTTTACATGCAAGAGGCTCTGATTTCCTTGGAAAAGAAAAGAAAAAAATTCAAATTTCTACCCTGGTATCTTTTCGCAAATATGCCATTGGGACGAGCTTGTGTTATCTAAAAAGAAAATTTAAAAATCTTTTTAAATTTTGTTTTCTATCAACTTCTTACTTTTCTTACTGGATACAACTAAATAAAAAGAACAAGACTGCAGTGATATGGAGCTTGAAAATTAATACTTAAACAAATGGAATTGAGATATATCAGAAATTTAAAATGATCATGAACGAGATGGAATAATACAGAAGACAAAAACAGATGATCGTAATACAAAGTGGCAAAATAAGGAAAGCATGCAAGACAAGATGAGCAGTTTGTCTCATGCATCCAAACGAGTCCATTATCAATCTGCACTCCGACTGCTTCATAGCATAATATACAAAAAAGCTGGTGAAGACGCTGGCTGTATGTATCAGAAGAAGAAAACAATTTGTATCTCTATACATCTTCTTACATCTTCATTCAAAGAATGTCTACAAAGTTCCATGAAATCCGATGGACGTAGTGGGGTCTTCACAGGCGTATCTGTTATCTCAGCTGGTTGCAATACACTCCCAGTATTAATGACTTGACTGGTTGCTAAGAATGGATGACGAAAGAGCGCCTCTTCCCAAATATTCACAGTTGTTCACACC
Source organism: Doris montereyensis (assembly GCA_037039925.1). Classification (NCBI taxonomy): domain Eukaryota; kingdom Metazoa; phylum Mollusca; class Gastropoda; order Nudibranchia; family Dorididae; genus Doris; species Doris montereyensis. The sequence goes on from JAXRKP010002443.1 coordinate 42,199, forward strand.
CTGATGTCAAAGGTCAATGCGTTATTTGGTTTAGCCACCCACGGATCAGGCTTTAGTTAGAATACTTGTAGGATTTTTAAAAAAATTTACATGGAGAAGTCAAGCCAAAGTTATGTAGCTGAGTTAAACGATATAAACAATCGGTGAAGTGAATGACGCCTTTTGGAAATCGTAAGGTCTTTCAAAAAGACGTCTTTGTGTACAGATTTTATATATATGGCAATATGGCAATGAGCGTATTAAAAGTTATATATTTATATATTGTTTTCAGCCTCGTAGGAGGATGGACAGAGATTACATCGTGACCTTGACACTGTTCCAATGTGAACAGTAAGGATTAGACAATTCACTGGTTAAATGCAATGGTGCCATATGAAATCAGGTCGTCCCTTCAATCAATTCCAAGAGTTTCATGACGATCCGGCACAAAGTCTGAACATTTTAGGAGTCCAACGACACAGAAGGAGGTTTCCTTATCAAACGTTGCGTCTCTTGTGTTCAGAAGTTGGCACACGTGGAAATTTCCACTCCACTGATTTGAAGTCAGAAAGAAAAGAATTTGAAAAAAAAAGAATATAAAAAAAAAGATAAATTCACAATCGAAAAAAATGTTTTGTTAAATTCTAAAATACCATACACAGGATTCCTTTGTGTATTTTGTGGCTTTCGCACTCCGTGAACATTTAACGGCTGACGTGGCACAATTCTCTCCCTTCCCTTTGATATTCTCATGAATAATAGAATGGGTCACATTGAGCATTTTCCCCGATGTAGGAATTTATCTGACAGTAGTGAAGTCAAATAATATTTATAATCTCATGGGAAAGCACTTCACAAAGTGGGACTACGAATCTTTCAAATTTGCCTTTCAATCAAGTTTACGTCGTTGTTGCCTGAAAATGCCAGAGCGAGAAGCCAATACTCCAGCTTCTTTGCATGTATATATACGTCGTGATTTGTTGGGGTTTTTCTTCCCCAGAAATTTGTCCTTGTCCGAATGTTGTTGTGTGTGTGGAGTGGAAAGAGGAAAGAAAAAAATAAACAAACCCTCTAAACATTGCGACATTCCAATCCACACGTTATTTTCTCCTTGACTCGTCCTGTGCTTGTTTCCACATTATTAGCAGATAGGGACGCTTATCTGAGCTAGCTTCTCATCAGCCGGATTGTAGCCCATGTTCTTCCTCTGTAGAAACATGTGAATTTCTCGGAAAGTGGGTCTGATGCCCTCCTGCCTGTTCCAGCACTCGCACATAAGGTCGTAAATTTCCTTGGGACAGTTCACGGGCATTGGCAGCACGGTCTGAAGATTGTCGTCTCGGTAGCAGTGGCCGGCATTTTCAATGACTTGCTCGTCAGACAAAGCGATGAACGGTTGCTCGCAGCAAAAGTAAGGACTTCCCACAAGGTGACGGCAAAGCTCCACACGTCGCTCTTTTGTCGTGAATTTTCCCTAAATGACAGAAAGAAAATGGAAAAAAATGAATTCGTAAATATGTGACAACTCTTTCATACGAGACAATGATGAATGAATGCCCTTTCCTTGTCAGCTACACAGCACCTTATCTATACTCGAACATAATAATGATAATGATAATTATAATAATGATAATAATAATGATAATGATAATGATAATTATAATAATGATAATAATAATGATAATGATAATTACAATAATGATAATAAAAATGATAATGATAAATATAATAATGATAATAATAATGATAATGATAATGATAATGATAATGATAATTATAATAATAATAATAATAATAATGATAATGATAATGATGATAATGATAATTATAATGATAATAATAATGATAATGATAATGATAATTATAATAATAATAATAATGATGATAATGATAATAATAAGAATAACAATAACAATAAAAATAACAATAACAATAACAATAACAATAATGATAATAATAATAATAATAATAATAATAATAATAATAATAATAATAATAATAATAATAATAAAATTAATAGTAATAATAATAATAATAATAATAATAATAATAATAATAACAATAACAATAATAATAATAATAATGATAATAATAATAATAATAATAATAATAATAATAATAATAATAATAATAATAATAATAATAATAATAATAATATAATAATAATAATAATAATAATAATAATAATAATAATAATAATAATAATAATAATAATAATAATAATAATAATAATAATAATAAAAATAAAAATAAAAATAAGAATAATAAAAATAATAATAATAATAATAATAATAATAATAATAATAATAATAATAATAATAATGAAATTAAAAGAATATTAATAATGATAGTGAATATTTATAATGCTTGGCTTTCTCCCTGAATAAGGAACCTCTGGGCACAAAAACTTGCGGAAGTGAATGGAAACAAATAGAAATGAGTCAATGAGATGATTGATAAAATCCATCGTAGAGATCAGGTCAAAATCACACGAAATATGTTTTTTAAAAACTTGTTAAAAGTTGGCACAAATTGCCTGAAGTGAAAGACCACAGTGTCACAATTCTAATGATATAAAAACCCTTTAAAGGTCAACCAATAACGCACACAAAACATCCATAAAATACAGAGCACCAAAACCAAGTCTGTCTGTCAGACATTGTACAAGACATAAGTCTCAATCCTCTTCTCAAAGTGTATGTAAGTGTATGTAAGTGTATGTAAGTGTGTGTAAGTGTATGTAAGTGTGTGTAAGTGTATGTAAGTGTATGTAAGTGTATGTAAGTGTATGTAAGTGTATGTAAGTGTATGTAAGGGTATGTAAGTGTATGTATGTGTATGTAAGTGTATGTAAGTGTATGTAAGTGTATGTAAGTGTGTGTAAGTGTATGTAAGTGTATGTAAGTGTATGTAAGTGTATGTAAGTGTGTGGAATGTAAGTGTATGTAAGTGTATGTAAGTGTGTATGTAAGTGTATGTAAGTGTATGTAAGTGTATGTAAGTGTATGTAAGTGTGTGTAAGTGTATTTAAGTGTATGTAAGTGTAAGTGTATGTAAGTGTATGTAAGTGTATGTAGTGTATGTAAGTGTATGTAAGTGTGTGTAAGGACCTTTTATTTCCATGCACTAAATTAAACAAACAATTGAGATGTTTCTTTCAAAGTAAATTATGCCTGCCCCAGTCACATCAAACAAAAAGAAAATCATTCCTTTTGGACAATAATCTAATTTTGCATCATAGATAGATAGATAATACAATATCACATCTGAAGCAAAAAGTATATTTTTAAAAAAGAAAAGAAAAGAATTAAAATACATTGTGAGCAGTTTTTAGGTCTGCTGTGGGTTTTTTAATCTTAAAGACCTCAAAATGTGCCCAACATTTGGCTTCAAGTGATACAGTTTGAGTTGATAAAATAAAGAGAATACTGCATATTAATGTAGAAATTACAGAAACTTAAATTTAGAGCAAAAAATGATCAGACGGAAAATCGAACCTGAGGCAAGCAAATCTAATTACAATCCCGATCCTGTATAATTTGTTAAATATTACTAGATCTTAACATGGGGTTTATCTGTGTTGCACATATTGTATTGGAATTTTAATTTCATCCCATCCATTCCATCTGATTGATTTTACATTAATACTAGATCTTAACATGGGGTTTATCTGTGTTGCACATATTGTATTGGAATTTTAATTTCATCCCATCCATTCCATCTGATTGATTTTACATTAATACTAGATCTTAACATGGGGTTTATCTGTGTTGCACATATTGTATTGGAATTTTAATTTCATCCCATCCATTCCATCTGATTGATTTTACATTAATACTAGATTTTAACGTGGGGTTTATCTGTGTTACACATATTGCATTGGAATTCTATTTTCATCTGATTTGATTTTACTCCCATCCACAACTAAAGTGATCTTAAGATTTTTGGTAGGATTTTAAATTTTGCCAAGACTGCCCTGGGATCTTTAACGTGTACAGAGTGTTGTGATCAGCACACTCCCAGACCTCCTTTTTTCATCCTCCGTCTCCAATGGAACTGGCTATCAATCCACCTACATGGACCAGGGGAATCGATGGATTTCACCCATGAAAATACTCAAAACTTTTCAACCTGTCGGGCGTACAAACTCACAACCTTATGGTTGAGAAGCAGACACCTCATCTCTAGACATCCAATCTATAGTTACTGAAACACAATATCAGCATCCCCCCGGCCCCCTCCCTGACCCCCCCCCCCAAAAGGACGAGACGACATTGTTTCTACAGCACATACCAGCAAAATACTCTCCCAGGCCATCCAGCGAATGGGAAGGACCGCCCGACCCTCTATGCGATAGTAATCAGAGCTGTACAGACTGCGACTCATGCCAAAATCGGAAATCTTGATGAGGAAGTGGTGGCCGACCAAACAGTTTCGAGTAGCCAAATCACGATGGACCATGTTCAGGGATTCCAGGTACTTTCATGCCGGAGGCAATTTGGGACGCCATGAAGATCAGACAGCCATAGCTGCAAATAAGATAAAGATAAAGATAAAAATATATTTAAAATCTGTATCCCCACATAAATGCCAACTCACTGATTGTACACCCTTTATCCCCAAACGGGCCATTTGGTCCAAAGTCCTTCTCAACTCTCTGAGGAGCACACAGTACAGCAGCAGCCCTATACGAGTCTCATACTAACACGCACTGACAAGATCTTTCTCTACCTATAGCTGGGTGCTCAATCGCACCTGAGTCGAAAGAGGAAAGCTGGGGTGATGTACCTTTCCTAAGAGTACAATGTTGTGTGAAAAAATACCCGCTGAGCAAAGTTTTGAACCGCGGTGTAGTCATAATTATAAACTCACAATACTGTGGTTTCCTACATAGCCTCAGCAAATAGCAAATTGTTTGTTTATACAATGCGTTGATAATAAGTTAAATGATAACGATAATGGTTTTAGACATTATGGTTAGGACATTTAAATATGCATCATGTTGGAAACTCTTATAAGACTTAGAAAAAGGCTTAGAAGAGCTTAACTGACAACTTCTTTATATTTTTTCACTTAACTGAACAAATTCCCTTAATATGAGCTGCCAAAATACACTTCAAGTAAAGTAACTCCCTTCAAGGCTGTTATTGCCCATAGACCCTGAGCATATCCCGGTTTCTATAGTGTGAAGTGGAACAGGTGGTGATAGTCCTCTCCTGGCCAGAACACTATTCAAGTGTCTTTCCCAAGAAACACAATGTCCGACTTAGCTTTTACTAGGATTCGGAACCCGGGACCTCATGATCCCCAGTCCGCCAGCCTAACTGCTCAGCCATCGATGCCGTTAAAATATACTAAAACAGACAACAACAAAAAATAAAGACTATTTCTTGAGAGTGACTTTTGACAACCCTTTATTCAGTACAATTGGAATTCATTTTTTTCTTCTTCTTCGTCTTTTTCGATCTCTAAATGGGAGAATTTTCTAGCTCCTTTTCAGGCGTCGATGTGGGGTCGTCCAAACTGTTTGCACCTTTCGGTCAGTGGCTTCCGACTTACGCTTGCTTTTTTTTGTCTGAGTATGCTCCCGTAGGCTTTGATCATTCAAGATCTTCCCCCATGCCAGTGGAGGTTTGGAATAAGAGTTTTCCCTTCTCCTACACAGACTACCTACCACGGTTAACGAGTTCCGTCTCACCCGGGGTGTTCATATTAGTGTTGCCTCTACCCTTCGACCTGTCCAGCTTCGTTGTTGATTCTACTAGGAGCTTAGAGCTCCCACTGGCATAGAAAGCTCTTTGGATTGCTGAGACAGGTAAGCCACGACACCACGACAAGAAATGGCAATGTGGTGGAAATGAACTTTTTAAAATTGCACTTACCTGAGAGTCTTGATATTGGAGGCTTGGGGAACGGGAGCTTCCGGCTCGTGGTCGATGAGGAACTGGTTCAAGTCTCCGTACTTCATATATTCTACAACCATGCAGAGTGGCTCTTCTTGCGTGCAAACACCCAAGACACGGACAATGTTCAAATCCTTCAACTGTGACATGATTTTGATTTCCTTGTGGAAGTCAGCTCTGTAGAGGGACATGTGGAGGGGAACGATAATATGAGCCCATGTAATGAGAAGGTTAATTTGAGTCAATGTAGTGATAATGTTAACTTGAGTCAATGTAGTGATAATGTTAACTTGAGTCAATGTAGTGATAATTTTAACTTGAGTCAATGTAATAAGAATGTGAACTTGATTCAATGTGATGAAAATGTTAACTTGCGTCAATGTAGTAAGGACTTGAGTCATTGTAGTGATAATGTTAACTTAAGTCAATGTAATGAGAATGTTAATTTGAGTCAATGTAATAAGAATGTTAACTTGGGTCAATGTAATAAGAATGTTAACTTGAGTCAATGTAATGATAATATAACTCAATGTAATGTTAATTTGAGTTAATGTAATGATAATTAGAGTCAATGTAATGTTGCCTTGAGTCATTGTAACAATAATATGTGTTAAAAGAAAAGACAACTTGAGGTAAAAAGAAAATTTCATACCTTGCCCTGTCATCAGCCGTTGACGCAGCATTTTGACCGCAACCAGCAGAGGTGCCCTGGGAACATTTACATTCATAATGTATTCATCCACCATCAAGTCTTCGCCATGAAGGGCCTCACACAGATGGACCTGGATGGAAAGAAAACAAAAGTTCCAAAAATTGTGCATGAGCAGAAAAGAGTTTGAATCCTATAATCCCAGAATGAACCCCATCCACCCCCAGATTTATATTTTTTAAACTTATTTTGTATTCATATCAACATACCCTTTTCGACGATATCTCAACAGTGTGTGTTATTTTTCATATGCTCTTCCTATGTCTTTTCATAAAATGGTAAATCGTGTTTCTTCTCTTGCAATTTGTTGCTAAAACAAATCGTAAAGTTGTCTAAATTCTATTTTTAAATTTATCCCCTTACAATATATACTCAAAATTCTTTACAAAAAGTTTTATCTTATTCAAGTTTTATCTTATTCAAGTTTTATCTTATTCAAGTTTTATCTTATTCAAGTTTTATCTTATTCATGTTTTAAATGTTCCTTTCCCAATGGGGCATGGTGTACAGATATGTGTTGTGCTTTTAGACATTCCCTGGAGTGTGTACATTTTTGTTCATTAAAATGTCATAGCACCTAACACATTGCAAATATAGCCGCATGCTTTCTGTAGCGGGTACCGCGAGAGATATTCCAAATCTACTCTCCAGCCATTTACACAAATGCTTAACAAATAGTCCAACTTTCACTAATGTTCAGGCTGTTGCCTTGGTCTCACCTCTCCAAATTGTCCTTCTCCCAAAACTTCCACAAAACGAAGATCTTCTGCCTCAGCTCCATAACGGAATGGTCGATGCTACACAGCAACTCCGCATTTGGCACAGAGTAGACATTGTTGCCGCTGACACCTTGCATGCAAGGGACACTACCACCGTGGACGTTGACAATGTCGGCAGCAGCGTACAATGCATCGTAATTTGGAGGCTTGTCCATGAGAGGAAGTTTGGAGGGAGCGAAGCTCTGGGTGGCAGGTTTACCACCAGGGCTGACTTGGTGATGTCGGGTACTGCGTAATCTCTGTGTTCTGATCCTTGGCCTGAGGGAGAAAAAGGGACAGGAACTAAGCATCAAAGGGACACAAAATAAAGACAACATAAAAATACAAACTAATGTAAAAATAGGTTACTTAAAATTACAAAGAAATTTAAGAGATGTTATGATTAAGGATTTAACGTAGTGGTGTATTTGGACTTTGAATTTCTCAACATTTATTTTTTTTTAAAGAAAAGCTGCAATTAATCAGAAAAGACCACATTTAATATTTAATGTCTTTTGATTTACATAAACAAGATAAGAAGATCTATTGTCGATCAAGACAAATAAATTAGGAATTAAAATTTTTTCTTCTGTTTACTTTATTTTTCTACGAGATTGAGTTTGCCTGATTTGAACCATTAAAGTTCTTTAATTTTAACCTCAAAAGATTTGCCCACACTTTTCTTATTTTCCTAAAATTGTCTTTTTGTTTGTTATAGAATAAGATATTATTTAACTTTATTTGTACTGAACTCAATGCTAAAATAATTTCAAAGCAGAATAATGGCATAAGACTGGAAATAATTGTTAAAGCCAGCATACAGGTAGAGAGGCCATGCCTTGCCGTATGTGTTCAAGGTTCAAGTCATAGAGTTGAGTAGAAATTGGCTCTTTAAAATATTTTGCTTGAGGTAACTTAAGATGTTTCTAAAAGATCTATAATTTATTTTCAATTGACTTCACTTTCTTCTGCGTGAATGAAATTTTGATCCTAAATGTAATGCACTGATCAGTGTGCATTTGTGTTAGATTTATCTGGGAAACGGTTATTATAATATGTTTTATATCTGAAAACACAAAGCTTAATTTTTGAAAAAAATTAATTCACTGAACGTCCTCTTACAGATGAAGAATATATAAAAACGGAATGCATCAAATAGATACAAAATAAGATGACTTCTATTTCTGGTTATTTTCGTGAGCTCAAGTAAGAAAAGAAAAGAAAACCCAACAAAGCAACTCCTCAAGCTAAAACAAAGCCAATTTCTCATCCTGAATGAGCAAGAAGTGAATATATATATTTATCAGCGGTGAAACTGTCTAAACGCACAAGTCCACAATATAATATACAAGCGATATGAGATCTGTCCTTCAAAAGATCAAACACACGTTTCTTCTGTGTCTTTATAAACATTGAAGGATTTGAACCAATAAAAAAGCTCAAGTCACGTACATTATCTAAATGAAGGTTTCCATTTTCCTTCCAGGCCTAAAACTTTGACCTCATATGTCAAGGTGTGACCTTACTTGTTAAGATTTTTTTTTTTAAACGTTCACTCTCACCATGTGAATCCATTTTGTACACAACTGATTTTTTCTTCCT
>JAXRKP010002444.1:0-40000 GCA_037039925.1 Doris montereyensis
GTCTTGATCTTGGTCTTGGTTTTGGTCTTGATCTTGGTCTTGGTCTTGGTCTTGATCTTCGTCTTGGTCTTCGTCTTGGTCTTGGTCTTGGTTTTGGTCTTGATCTTGGTCTGGGTGTTGGGCTTAGTCTGGGTCTTGTTCTTGATGTTGTTCTTGGTCTTGCTCTTGGTCTTATTCTTCGTCTTGATCTTGATCTTGATTTTAGTCTTGACCTTGGTCTTGATCTCGGTCTTGAACTTCGTCTTGGTCTTGATCTTGGTCTGGGTCTTGGTCTTTGTCTTGGTCTTGGTCTTGCTCTTGATCTTGATCTTGATCTTGGTCTTGGCCTTGGTCTTGGTCTTGGTCTTGTTTTGGTCTTGATCTTGGTCTTTGTCTTGGTTTTGGTCTTGATCATGGTTTTGTTCTCGGTCTTGGTCTTGGTCTTGGTCTCAGTCTTGATTTTGGTCTTGGTCTTGGTCTTGGTCTCGATCTTGTTCTTGATCGTTATCTTTGTCTTGGTCTTTGTCTTGTTCTTGGTGTTGACCTTCGTCTTTGTTTCATTCTTGTTCTTGGTCTTGATCTTCGTCTTACTCTTGGTCTTTGTCTTGTTCTTGGTCTTGATCTTCGTCTTGGTCTTGGATTTGTTCTTGAACTTTGTTTTGGTCTTAGTCTTGGTCTTAGTCTTGGTCTTGGCCTTGAATTTAGTCTTGATCTTTGTCTTGGTCTTGATCTTGGTTTTGATCTTGGTCTTGGTCTTGGTCTTGGTCTTAATTTTGGTTTTGATCTTTGTCTTGGTTTTGTTTTTGATCTTGGTCTTGGTCATGGTCTTGGTCTTGGTCTTGGTCTTGGTCTTGGTCTTGGTCTTGGAGTCGGTCTTGGTTTTGGTCTTGGTTTTGGTCTCGATCTTGATTTTGGTGTTGGTCTTGTTCTTGATTTTGGTCTTGATCTTGGTCTTCGTCTTGATCTTGGTCTTGGTCTCAATCTTGATTTTGGTCTTGGTCTTGGTCCTAATCTTGGTCTTGGTATTTTTCTTGATCGTCATCTTGGTCTTGGTTTTGATCTTGATACGCAACCCAAACCATTGTGTGCCGTATTCAGCGTCAGCCGCCTTTGGTATGTCCTCCTTTAACGTCCGGCTAAATTGACAAATAGACCAATTGAACAGATAAGGAAGATTTAAACCGAAAATTCAAAATATAAGTATCTGGGTTTTGCTTATACTTAACAACCAAGACGACAAAACGATAGATGAGATGTGATCGTATAAAGTGACAAGCTATGTCTGCCAGACACATGTGGCAGATTTTAATGAGCCTGTTGTCACATAATAATACAAATCACTGTTATACAATACCGAAAGTAGGAAGTTATTTTCAGAACACCTTGTCTTCGCCTTCATCTTCGCCTTAAATTTCGCCTTCGTCTTGGTCTTGGTATTGGTATTGGTATTGATATTAGTAATTTGGTATTGGTATTGGTATTCGTATTGGTATGGTATTGGTATTCGTATTGGTATGGTATTTAGTATTGATATTCGTATTGGTATTGGTATTTGGTATTGGTCTTGTTCTTGGGCTTGGTCTTATTCGTTATCTTTGTTATGGTCTTGGTCTTTGTCTTGTTCTTGGTCTTGGTCATGGTCTTGTTCTTTGTCTCGGTCTTGGTCTTGTTCTTGGTCTTCGTCTTGGTTTTGTTCTTGGTCTTGGTGTTATTCTTTATTTTGGTCTTGTTCTTGGTCTTGGTCTTGGTCTTATTCTTTATTTTGGGTTTGGTCTTATTCTTGGTCTTGGTCTTGGTCTTGTTCTTGGTCTTGGTTTTATTTTTATCTTGGTTTTGTTCTTGATCTTGGTCTTATTCTTCATCTTGGTCTCGGTCTTGGTCTTGGTCTTGGTCTTGTTCTTGGTCTTTGTCTTATTCTTTATTTTGGTCTTATTCTTGGTCATGGTCTTGGTATTATTCTTTATCTTGGGTTTGGTCTGATTTTTGGTCTTGGTCATTGACTTGTTCTTGGTCATGGTCTTGGTCTTGTTCTTGGTCATGGTCTTGGTTTTGTTCTTGGTCTTATTCTTTATCTTCGTCATGGACTTGTACTTGGTCTTGGTCATGGTCTTGTTCTTTGTCTCGGTTTTGGTCTTGTTCTTGGTCTTGTTCTTGTTCTTGATCTTGGTCTCATTCTTTATTTTGGTCTTGTTCTTGGTCTTGGTCTTATTGCTTATCTTGGTCTTGTTCTTGAACTTGGTATTGGTTTTATTCTTATCTTGGTCTTGTTCTTGATCTTGGTCTCATTCTTTATCTTGGTATTAGTCTTGGTCTTGTTCTTGGTCTTCGCCTTATTCTTTATTTTGGTCTTATTCTTGGTCATGGTCTTGGTCTTGGTCTTATTCTTTATCGTAAGTTTGGTCTTATTCTGGGTCTTGGTCTTGGTCTAGGTCTTCGTCTCCTTCTTTATCATGGTCTTGTTCTGTGGCTTGGTATTGATCTTGGTCTTCGTATTGGTCTTGGTCTTGGTCTTGGTATTGGTCATTTCTCTCTGTATAAACTTCTGGTGGCATATAGCCCGGGTTCCTGCTGCCTGTACCTGGCGATGACTAGAGTCCACTTTACAAGCCAATCCGAAATCTATCAAGATGACGTCATCGTTTTTATCCAGAAGAATGTTGTCTGGTTTGACGTCACGGTGAGCGATGCCGTGAGCATGAAGATGAAGAACAGCGTTAGACAGTTGGAGGAAGTATTTGAAAACTTGATGCTTGGACAAGCTTGGTAGACGGTGCCTCAGATTTCCACCAGGGTAGTAGGGCATGCAGAGAATGTAATTGTCTGGACACTTGAATGCCTGTAAAAAGGTTATAAAATTATTCCTTTAACATATTACACGTAACAGAAAATCATTATGTATTAGCCCTTAGAAACGCATTGAAATCTTCCCCTGTCTCTAGTAGCTCACATCACCCAATGTTGTGAATGAACATTATCATCGTCATGTTAAATAATTGTTTGAATATAAACGAGTATTGTTATAAAATGTAGAGCTTTACTATCAACAAGTTAGAACTCTAGCTATGTCATAATGATACGCTTGTCGTGTTAATTATCCCGTGCTCTCTACAATCGCTCCCACTGAACAAGTTGTTACTTAAATAAAGTTCCTTCAAGGTTGTTACGGCCTATAGAGCCGGAACTTATCCCGGTTTCAATAGCGTGAAGCGGAACAGGTCATAATAAGTATCTCCTGAACAGGAGGCTAGGCTGACGCAGGTTTTTACTCCCAAGCTAGTACTTGTAGCCATTGCACCTGGGTAGAGTGGCGAAAATGCATGTTGCTTTATTACATGAGGGATCTAAATGCCAAAATATTGGGAAACGAGGGATAGTTCTTTTGCTATCACATGTTTACATAACAATAATTCGTCAATCCGATAGATGATTATTTACAAATAATTAGAGGACAAAGGGGGAGGAAGAACCCTGATCACAGCTTAACATGAAGACAATACACTTCAATTAAAATACCGCTTACATGAAAAACAAACATCCAATTCATTTTGGAATCACAAAACAAATAGAAGAGCTTAGGAACTACCGACCAGGAAAGGCAAAAGTGTTAACGACGTCTTATGCAAAACCACCATAACAACAAAACACCGGACAGAAATCACAGGAATAATAAATAAACAAAAACTAAATTGATATTACAAAACAACAAGACACCGGAGGAGAATCACAGGAATAACACATAAACGAAAACTAAAAGCATATTAGAAAACAACAAAACAAAAAAATCACCGGAATAACACATAAACAAAAACTAAAAATTAGAAAACAACAAAACATCGGAAGAAAATCACAGGAATAACACATCAACAAAAACTAAAAGCATATTAGAAAACAACAAAACATCGGAAGAAAATCACAGGAATAACACATAAACAAAAACTAAAAGCATATTAGAAAACAACAAAACATCGGAAGAAAATCACAGGAATAACACATAAACAAAAACTAAAAGCATATTAGAAAACAACAAAACAACGGAAGAAAATCACAGGAATAACACATAAACAAAAACTAAAAGCATATTAGAAACAAAACAAAACATCGGAAGAAAATCACAGGAATAACACATATACGAAAACAAACAAAGAAAAAACGCCCTTTAAAAATGAAAAGAAAAAAAGCAACAAATCATAAGAATAGAACAGAAAGAAACCCTAACAGACAGAATATTGCAAACTTTACTTACCATGATGTTTGTAAGAATATTGGGATGACTGACATTCTGTAACATGGTAGTTTCCGTCTGAAAAAGAAACAAGTTAACGTCACTGTGGGAAAAAATCTTCACAGCTCTCTTTTCTTTTGGGTCAGTTTGATGACTGGCTAATACTACTTCCCCGGACAATCCTCGTCCCAAGAATTTCTCCTTGTTCAACTTGTATTTGTCGAAAAAATCTTCAGAACATTCAAAAATTTTAGCCGTGACAACTGCAGCCTTTTGAGTTGACTTAGATGCCATATCGAAACAATTTCTATCACAGTAAACTGTCTTTGAATTAAAAGTTTAACACGTCTTTAAAACTTCGGAAGTCACTTAATCATCCACACATATGAACAAAAACTTATCATCAGAATAAAGACGTCACATAGAAAATGTAAAAACCATAAACCTAAAATGCCAATGTCAAATGCAGAACGTATCACTCGCAAGTCAGAACTTTGAAGTTATCAAGTAGAATGCAAATCATGAAATGATGAGATACCCTGTGAGTGCTTATCTATATAGCCAAATAGTATCCTAATGGTGATTGGACAATACCAGTAGCCAACTAGAGTTGTAGAGTCTCATTGAAATTGTGCTTTTGTCCTATTACAATACATACCAATTAGCAGACATCGTCAGCGTATTCATTCATGTGAGCTAAAAAGGCTTTCACCTGTGACATCAAAACCGCCGTCGGGGAATGTGTGGCCATTCATGCGGGCTAACAATGGCTTTGACCTGTGACATCAAAACCACCGTCTGGGGTGCGTGTCCATTCATAAGCGCCGGCAAAGGCTTTCACCTGTGACATCAAAACCGCCGCCGGGGAGTGTGTGGCCATTCATGTGGGCTAACAATGGCTTTGACCTATGACCTCCTGGATGCCGCCCGTGTTGTCTGACCATTCATAAGCGCCGACAAAGGCTTTCACCTGTGACATCAAAACTACCGTTTTGAAGGTGTGTCCATTGATAAACGCCGACAAAGGCTTTCACATGTGACATAAAAACCATCGTTTTGAATGTGTGTCCATTCATAAGCGCCGACAAAAGCTTTCACCTGTGACATCAAAACCACCGTTTTGAATGTGTGTCCATTCATAAGCGCCGACAAAGGCTTTCACCTGTGACATCAAAACCACCGTTTTGAATGTGTGTCCAGTGATAAGCGCCGACAAAGGCTTTCACCTGTGACATCAAAACCACCGTTTTGAATGTGTGTCCATTGATAAGCGCCGACAAAGGCTTTCACCTGTGACATAAAAACCATCGTTTTGAATGTGTGTCCATTGATAAGCGTCTACAAAGGCTTTCACCTATGAGGCCAAAATCACCATTTAGAAAGTGAGTCCCTTCATAAGTGCCGATAATGGCTTTACTTACCTTTACCTTTAATTATAACTGAATTTTATAGTGCGATAAAGAATGACAATAGAACACTACAATTTTACAATTGCAATATTACAAACAATGAAAAGCGATTATTCAGTTTGAATACAAAAAAAAGATTAATTGAATAAACAAAAGATAAATAAATAAATAAATAAATAATTGATTAAATAAAGAAATAGGTAATTGAAAACAAATATACATGATAGAGATACACGAAATAGTATGCGTTTGAAAAAACACGTGAAAAAATAGTTTTAAGACTGCGATTAAAAATTTCATGTGAAGAGCAGGTCCTGATAGTCAAATTGATGTTGCTCCATGAGGTTGGGGCACAGGTTCAAATTGACTTATAAGAAAAAATCAGAAAAAAGTCCTATTAGTTTTTAGAAGCATGGCCTCGAATGATAATAATAGTGCGGCGGAATGCATACCATTAAATGCAATGCAAAACTTTGCTTGTAACCGGTGTTTTCTTTTTTATAACATGTGAGATGTGATCGTATGAAGTGACAAAATATGTCTGCTAGACACATGTGGCAGATTTTAATGAGCCTGTTGTCACATAATAATACAAATAACTTTTATACAATACCGAAAGTCGGAAGGTATTTTGAGAACACCTTGTCTTCGCCTTCGTCTTCGCCTTAAAATTCGCCTTCGTCTTGGTCTTGGTCTTGGTCTTGGTCTTGATATTGGTCTTGGTATTGGTGTTGGCATTGGTATTGGTATTGGTATTGGTATTGGTAATGGTATTGGCATTCGTATTCGTATTGGTTCTGGTATTTCTATTGGTATTCGTATTGATATTTCGTATTGGTATTGGTATTTGTATTGGTATTGGTATTGGTATTGGTATTTGTAGTGCTATTCGTATTTGTCTGTGTTTTATTCTTTATCTTGGTCTTGCTCTTGGTCTTGGTCATGGTCTTGTTCTTGGTCTTAGTCATGGTCTTGTTCTTGGTCTTATTCTTTATCTTGGTCATGGTCTTGTTCTTGGTCTTGGTCTTGGTCTTGTTCTTGGTCTTGGTCATGGTCTTGTTCTTGGTCTTCGTCATGGTCTTATTCTTGCTCATGGTCTTGTTCTTGGTCTTGGTATTATTCTTTATCTTAGTCATTGTCTTGTTCTTCGCCTTGGTCTTGATCTTGTTTTGGTCTTGGTCATAGTCTTTTTCTTCGTCTTGACCATGGTCTTGTTCTTGGTCTTGGTCCTTGGTCTTGTTCTTGGTCTTGGTCCTTGGTCTTGTTCTTGGTCTTGGTGTTGTTCTTGGCCTTGTTCTTGGTCTTGATCTTGTTCTTGGTCTTGGTCTTGCTCTCGTTCTTGGTTTTGTTCTTGGTCTTGGTCTTGTTCTTGGTCTTGATCTTGTTGTTTCTTGGTCTTGGTCTTGGTTCTTGGTTTTGGTCTTGTTCTTGTTGTTGGTCTTGGTCTTGTTGTTGGTTTTGGTCTTGGTCATGGTCTTGTTCTTGGTCTTGGTCTTGGTCTTGGTCTTGTACTTGGTCATGGTCTTCTCCCTGATCTTGATCTTGGTCTTGTTCTTGTCTTGGTCTTGGTCTTGTTCTTGGTCATGGTCTTGTTCTTGACTTGGTCATGGTCTTGTTCTTGTTTTTGTCATGGTCTTATTTTTGTTCATGGTCTTGTTCTTGGTCTTGGTCTTGTTCTTGGATCTTTGTCATGGTCTTGTTCTTGGTCTTTGTCATGGTCTTGTTCTTGGTCTTGGTCATGGTCTTCTTCCTGATCTTGATCTTGGTCTTGTTATTGGTCTTGGTCGTTGGTCTTGTTCTTGGCCTTGGTCTTATTCTTTATCTTGCTCTTGGTCTTGGTCTTGGTCTTGGTCTTGTTCTTGGTCTTGGCCTTGTTCTTGGTCTTGGTCTTCTTCTTCGTCTTAGTCTTGGTCTTGGTCTTGGTCTTGATCTTGCTTTTGGTCTTGTTGTTGGTCTTGGTCTTGTTGTTGGTCTTGGTCTTGGTCATGGTCTTGTTCTTGGTGTTGGCCTTGGTCTTGTTCTTGGTCTTCGTCATGATCTTGTTCTTGGTCTTGGTCTTGTTCTTGGTCTTGGTCATGGTCTTGTTCTTGGTCTTGGTCATGGTCTTCTTCTTGATCTGGGTCTTAGTCTTTATCTTGGTCTTGGTCTTGTTCTTGGTCTTGGTTTTATTCGTTATCTTGGTCATGGTCTTGTTCTTGGTCTTGGTCTTGGTCTTGGTCTTGGTCTTGTTCTTGGTCTTGTTCATGGTCTTGTTCTTGGTCTTGGTCTTGGTCTTGTTCTTGGTCTTGGTCTTGGTCTTGTTCTTGGTCTTGTTCATGGTCTTGTTCTTGGTCTTGGTCTTGGTCTCTTTCTTGGTCTTGGTCTTGTTCTTGGTCTTGTTCATGGTCTTGTTCTTTGTCTCGGTCTTGGTCTTGTTTTTGTCTTGGTTTTGGTCTTATTATTTATTTTCGTCTAACTTGGTTTGTTCTTGGTCTTGGTCTTGGTCTTTTTATATATCTTGGTCTTCTTGGTCTTGGTCTTATTCTTTATCTTCGTCTTGGTGTTGGTCTTGGTCTTGGTCTTGGTCTTTATCTTGGTCTTTGTCTTCTTCTTATCTTGGTCGTGTTCTTGGTCTTGGTCTTGGTCTTATTCTTTATCTTTGTGTTAGTCTTGGTCTTGTTCTTGGTCTTCGTCTTATTCTTTATTTTGGTCTTATTCTTGGTCATGGTCTTGGTCTTGTTCTTGGTCTTCTTCTTTATCTTGATATGGTCTTGTACTTGGTCTTGGTCATGGTCTTGTTCTTGGTCTTGTTCTTTGTCTTGTTCTTTGTCTTGTTCTTGTTCTTGTTTTTGGTCTTGGTCTTGTTTTTGGTCTTGGTCTGGGTCTTGGTCTTGTTCTTGCTCTTGGTCTTGGTCTTATTCTTCACCTTGATCCTGCTCTTGCTCTAGATCTTGGTCTTATTATTTATCTTGGTCCTCTTCTTGGTCTTGGTCTTAGTCGTATTCTTTATCATGATCTTGATCTTGTTCTTGTTCTTGGTTTTATGCCAGGTCTTGGTCTTGTTCTTGGTCTTATTCTTTATCTTAGTCTTTGTCTTCATCTTAGTCTTGTTTTTGGTGTTGGTCTTGGTCTTGGTCTTAGGTCTTGACCTTGGACTTGGTCATAGGTCTTGCCCTTGGTCTTGGTCTTGGTCTTGTTCTAGTTCTTGGTCTTATTCTTTGTCTTGGTCTTCTTCTTGGTCTTGTTTTTTCTTGGTCTTGTTCTTGGTCTTGGTCTTGGTCTTGGTCTTGGTCTTGGCTCTTCTTATTCTTTTAGCTTGGTTTGGTCTGGGTCTTGTCTCTTGATCTTGGTCTTGTTCTTGGTCTTGGTCTTGGTCTTATTCTTTATCTTGGTCTTGTTTTTGGTCTTGGTCTGATTCTTTTTCTCGGTCTTGTTCTTGGTCTTGGAAATGGTCTTGTTCGTGATCTTGATCTTGGTCTTGATCTTGGTCTTGTCTTTCTTTTTTGGTCTTTCTTGTTCTTTGTCTTGGTTCTTGGTCTTGGTCTTGTTCTTGATCTTGGTCTTGATCTTGTCTTGGTCTTTTTGATTCTTGGTCTTGGTCTTGATCTTGGTCTTGGTCTTGTTCTTAGGTCTTGGTCTTGGTCTTGCTCTTGGTCTTGGTCTTGATCTTGGTCTTGGTCTTGGTCTTATTCTTCGTCTTGGTCTTGATCTTGGTCTTGGTCTTGGTCTTGGTCTTTTTCTTGGTCTTGATCTTGGTCTTGGTCTTGGTTTTGGTTTAAGTCTTGTTCTTTGTCTTGGTCTTGATCTTTGTCTTGGTCTTGGTCTTGTTCTTTGTCTTGGTCTTGGTCATTTTGTCTTGGTCTTCATCTTGGTCTTGGTCTTTGTTTTGGTCTTGGTCTTGTTTTGGTCTTGGTCTTGGTTTTGGTCTTGGTCTTGGTCTTGATCTTGGTCTTGGTCTTGGTTTTGGTCTTGTTTTCGTTTTGGTCTTGATCTTGGTCTTGGTCTTCATCTTGGTCTTGGTCTTGGATCTTCGTTTTGGTCTTGGTCTTTGTCTTGTCTTCTTCGTCTCAGTCTTGGTCTTGATCTTGGTCTTGGTCTTGGTCTTGATCTTTGTCTTGGTCTTGGTCTTGTTCTTGTTCTGAGTCTTGACCTCTTTCTTGGTCTTGGTCTTGGTTTTGGTCTTTTCTTGGTCTTCCTCTTGTTCTTGGATCTTATCTTGGTCTTTTTCTTATCTTGGTCTTGGTCTTGGTCTTGGTCTTGGTGTTGGTCTTGTTCTTGGTCTTATTGTTCTTGGTCTTGGTCTTTTTCTTTATCTTGATCTTGTTGTTCTTGGTCTTGGTCTTGGTCTTGATCTTGATCTTGGATCTTGATCTTCGTCTTGATTCTTGGTCTTGATCTTTATTCTTTATCTTGATCTTGTTCTTGCATCTTGGTCTTGGTCTTGTTGGTCTTGTTCTTGATCTTGGTCTTTTCTTGGGTCTTGTTCTTGGTCTTGGTCTTGGTCTTTATTCTTTTCTTGGTCTTTGTTCTTGGTCTTGGTCTTGTTCTTTATATTAGTCTTGGTCTTGTTCTTGGTCTTGGTCTTGGTCTTGATCTTGGTCTTGTTCTTGGTCTTAGTCTTTTTTTATTCTTTATCTTGTCTTGTTCTTGCATGGTCTTGGTCTTGGTCTTGTTGTCTTGGTCTTGTTCTTGTTCTTGGTCTCATTCTTTGTTCTTGGTCTTGTTCTTTGTCTTCGTTCTTGGTCTTGATCTTGGTCTTCATTTTGGTCTTGGTCTATTCTTTATATTTGTCTTGTCTTGTTCTTGGTCTTGGTCTTGGTCAAATTGGTATTGGTCTTGTTCTTATTATTGGTATTGGTCTTGTTATTGGTATTGGTCTTGTTTTGGTCTTGGTCTTGATCTTGGTCTTTCTTATTCTTGGTCTTGGTCTTATTCTTTCTTGGTTTTGGTTTGGTCTTGGTCTTGGTCTTGGTCTTGGTCTTGGTCTTGGTCTTGGTCTTGGTCTTGGTCTTGGTATTGGTCTTGGTCTTAGTCTTGGTCTTGGTATTGGTCTTGGTCTTGGTCTTGGTCTTGGTCTTGGTCTTATTCTTTACCTTGATCCTGCTCTTGGTCTGCGTCTTGGTCTTATTATTTATCTTGGTCTTGTTCTTATTCTTCGTCTTGGTCTTATTCCTTAGTTTGGTCTTGTTCCTGGTCTTGATCTTGGTCTTATTCTTTATCTCGGTTTTGTTCTTGGGCTTGGTGTTGGTCTTGTTCATGGTCTTGGTCTTGGTCATGCTTGGTCTTGTTCTTGATTTTTGTCTTGGTCTTGGTATTGGTCTTGGTCTTGGTCTTGTTCTTTTTATTTTGACATTGATCTTGGTTCTATCTTGCTCTTTGTCTTCATCTTGGTCTTGTTCTGGATCTTCTTCTTGGTCTTGATCTTCGTCGTGGTCTTGGTTTTTGTCTTGTTCGGGGTTTTTGGTCTTTCGTCTTGGTCTTGGTCTTGGTCTTGGTCTTGATTTTAGTGTTATTCTTTGTCTTGATCTTCGTCTTGGTCTTCGTCTTGCTCTTTGTCTTGGTCTTCGTCTTGTTCTTGGTTTTGGTCTTGATCTTCGTTTTTGTCTTGATCTTATTCTTCTTCTTCATCTTCGTCTTGGTCTTGATCTTCGTTTTAGTCGTGGTTTTTGTCTTGTTCTTCGTCTTCGTCTTGTTCTTGGTCTTGGTTGGTTGTCTTGCTTTTAATCTTCGTTTTGGTCTTGGTCTTGTTCTTGTTCTGGATCTTGACCTTTGTCTTACTCTTTGTCTTGGTCTTGTTCTTGGTCTTGATTTTGGTCTTGCTCTTGTTCTTCGTCTTGATTTTCGTCTTGATCTTGATCTTGGTCTCGATCTTGGTCTTTGGTCTTGGTCTTGATCTTGGTCTTGGTCTTGGTCTTAGTCTTGGTCTTGGTCTTCTTGGTGTTGGCCTCGATCTTGTCTTGATCTTGATCTTGATCTTGGTCTTGGTCTTGTTCTTGTTCTGGATCTTGACCTTGGCTTTGTCTTGGTCTTGTTCTTGGTCTTGATTTTGGTCTTTGTTCTTCGTCTTGATTTTCGTCTTGATCTTGATCTTGTCTTGATTTTGGTCTTGATCTTCTTGGTCTCTTGGTCTTGGTCTTGGTCTTGGTCTTGGTCTTCTGTTGGCCTCGATCTTGTCTCGGTCTTTGATCTTGTCTTGGTCTTGGTTTTTGTTGTGTCCTGTTGATGGTCTTGGTCCTATTCTTTATCTTGGTCTTGTTCTTGGTTTTGGGCTTGATCTTATTCTTTATCTTGATCTTGTTCTTGGTCTTGGTCTTATTCTTTATTTCGATCTTGCTTTTGTCTTGGTCTTGGTGTTGTTCTTTGTCTTGGTCTTGGTCTTAGTTTTTCTTGGGCTTGGCCTTATTCTTTATCTTGAACTTGTTCTTAGTCTTGGTCTTGGTTTTGGTCTTGTTCTTGTTCTTGACTTTATTTTGGTCTTGTTCTTGTTCTTGGTCTTGTTGTTTAATTTCGTCTTGTTCTTGGTCTTGTTCTTGTTCTTGGTATTATTCTTTATCTTGGTCTTGTACTTGGTCTTTGTCTTGTTTCTGGTCTTGTTCTTGGTCTTTGTCTTGTTTCTGGTCTTGTTCTTGGTCTTGGTCTTGTTCTTGGTCTTTGTCTCATTCTTTATCATGGTCTTGTTCTTGGTCTTGGTCGTGGTCTTGGTATTGGTATTGATCTTGTTATTGGTTATGGTCATAGTCTTGGTCTTGGTCTTAATATTGGTTCTGGTCTTGCTTTTGGTCTTGGTCTTGGTATTGGCCTTGGTCTTTTCTTGGTCTTGGTCTTTGTTTTGGTTTTGGTCTTTTGTCTTGGTCTTGGTCTTGGTTTTGATCTTGGTCTTGATCTTCGTCTTGGTTTTGGTCTTGATTTTCATCTTGCTCTTAGTCTTGGTCTTGTTCTTGGTCTTGATCATCGCCTTGGTATTTTTCTTGTTGTTGGTCTTAATCTTGATCTGGTTCTTGGTCTTGATCTTTTTCTTCGTCTTGGTTTTGGTATTGATCTTCGTCATGCTCTTGGTCTAAGTATTGGTCTTGTTCTTGGTCTTTATCTTCGTCTCAGTCTTGTTCTTGTTCTTGTTCTTGATTTTCGTTTTGCTCTTGGCCTTGTTCTTGTTCTTGATCTTCGTCTTGCTCTTGACCTTGGTCTTGATCTTCGTCTTGCTCTTGTTCTTGTTTTTGATCTTGGTCTTGTTCTTGTTTTTGTTCTTGTTCTTGTTCTTGATCTTCTTCTTGTTCTAGCTCTTGTTTTTGTTCTTGATCGTGTTCTTGTTCTTGATTTCGGTCTTGTTCTTGTTCTTGCTCTTGTTCTCGTTCTTGTTTTTATTCTTGTTCTTGATCTTGACCTTGTTCTTGATCTTGTTCTTGTTATTGTTCTGGGTCTTGATCTTCGTCTTGGTCTTGGTTTGGGTCTTGGTCTTGTTCTTGATCTTCGTCTTGGACTTGGTTTAGGACTTGGTCTTGTTCTTGGTCTTGATCTTCGTCTTTGCCTTGGTCTTGGTATTGATCTTGTTCTTGATCTTGGTCTTGATCTTCCTCTTGGTCTTGGTCTTCGCCTTGTTCTTGTTATTAATTTTCGTCTTGGTCTTTTTATTTCGATCTTCGTCTCGGTCTTGATCTTGGTCTTGGTCTTGTTCTTGAATTTATTCTTGGTCTTGATCTTCGTCTTGGTCTTGGTTTTGGTCTTCGTCTGTTTTTCGTCTTGTTCTTCGTCTTGGTCTTGATCTTCGTGTTGGTCTTGATCTCGGTCTTGATCTGAGAGAGAGAGAGAGAGAGAGAGAGAGAGAGAGAGAGAGAGAGAGAGAGAGAGAGAGAGAGAGAGAGAGAGAGAGAGAGAGAGAGAGAGGAGAGAGAGAGAGAGAGAGAGAGGGAGAGAGAGAGAGAGAGAGAGAGAGAGAGAGAGAGAGAGAGAGAGAGAGAGAGAGAGAGAGAGAGAGAGAGAGAGAGAGAGAGAGACAGAGAGAGAGAGAGAGAGAGAGAGAGAGAGAGAGAGAGAGAGAGAGAGAGAGAGAGAGAGAGAGAGAGAGAGAGAGAGAGAGAGAGAGAGAGAGAGAGAGAGAGAGAGAGAGAGAGAGAGAGAGAGAGAGAGAGAGAGAGAAAGAGAGAGAGAGAGAGAGAGAGAGAGAGAGAGAGAGAGAGAGAGAGAGAGAGAGAGAGAGAGAGAGAGAGAGAGAGAGAGAGAGAGAGAGAGAGAGAGAGAGAGAGAGAGAGAGAGAGAGAGAGAGAGAGAGAGAGAGAGAGAGAGAGAGAGAGAGAGATAAGAGAGAGATAGATAGATAGCTAGATAGCTTGATGGATGAATAGAAAGAAATATAGATACAAAAACGCTATTATACCGGATCTTAGCCTTTAAATTGTCATTGCTTTACCCGTTTACCTTCATGGAATTTCAAATTCTTCCAGACAATTTTCCAAAATATTCCATGCGATCATCTGCTCCCTAGAGTGCCATCAAAGACCACATGGCAATAACTTACTGTTTGAGACCTTGACATTCACACGTCACCATCCAAAAATATCTTGGCCAATTCCATCATGCCTGGAAACTTGGACAGTGATCTGACCAGTCGTTTGTCGTTCCATCGTTCTTTGGGGTCAGGATGCAGCAGATTCTTTAAAAGACTCCTGTGGAAATGATAGGTTTTTAATCACAGCTTTTCAAATACATGTTCGAAGTAAATATCGTGACACACGCAGTAGAATATTATTATAGTATGGAAGGAAACTCATAATTAGGTTTGTATAATCTGACAAAGATGGCCCGAAAACATCAGTGTGGCATACCACTTCTAAGAGCGGAGAGAAGGGCGCTATCTAAAGAAACACGGAGGAAATCTGTGTGTAATTGGGTCGGAAGGGGGCATCACGTCCTTTGTAATTAAGTCAAGTAAGTCAAACCGTCATATGGGTGAGTCATGGAGTACGTTAAAAATGACCTATAAGGACGTGAAATGAAAAAATATTGCAGCACAAATAATGATAAAGACGCTTTAAATACAACGGATTAATAAGGAAAAACTCACAAAATATAACAACAACTACATGATCGCATTGGATTCGCTTTATGATACGATAAGACATGAACATAAACTCACCTGCAAGCACGCGGCAGCTCCTTGGTCTTGTCAACCTGGGACAAACAGTCTGTAGATTTTCTTACGACAGCTTTGAACAGCATACTCCACAGCACACCACCCAAGGCGTATAAGTCACACTGAAAAATGACAAAGATAACATATATAATTAGTTAGATTGTTAGATAAATGGAAATAGACAGAGAACGAGAGAGACAAAAAAGACAGATATAGATATTGAGAAAAAAAAAAACACACACACACACACACACACACATAACGTTAAAACCGATGATTGCTATGAGACCCGAAAGCATTGTAAAACAAAGAAAAAGAAAAGAAAAACATTGGACTTTGATTGTCTTCCTTTGTGTACTGTGTCTCTATCCCTCATCCCTTTCCTGTTGGTTGTTTATTGTTTGTTTAAAGAGTCAGTGCAGAACGTTTCGTTGTAGACATTTTCTTTATTATCGTCATATCAGAGCACAAAAGCGTGTCTATGTGTGTTAGAGTCAAACTATTTGTATGAGCATTATCAAAAGGTTAAATTAAATTGTAGCTCTGATATAATGATACACTCGTTGTGTCAATGATATCTCCTTCTTTACACTTCTAATTCAATTAGCAGTGTCATATGATGACTAATATCAGAGAACTCACTGTTAAGGGATCCACATTTCTCTCTGTATAAACTTCTGGTGGCATATAGCCCGGGGTTCCTGCTGCCTGTACCTGGCGATGACTAGAGTCCACTTTACAAGCCAATCCGAAATCTATCAAGATGACGTCATCGTTTTTATCCAGAAGAATGTTGTCTGGTTTGACGTCACGGTGAGCGATGCCGTGAGCATGAAGATGAAGAACAGCGTTAGACAGTTGGAGGAAGTATTTGAAAACTTGATGCTTGGACAAGCTTGGTAGACGGTGCCTCAGATTTCCACCAGGGTAGTAGGGCATGCAGAGAATGTAATTGTCTGGACACTTGAATGCCTGTAAAAAGGTTATAAAATTATTCCTTTAACATATTACACGTAACAGAAAATCATTATGTATTAGCCCTTAGAAACGCATTGAAATCTTCCCCTTTCTCTAGTAGCTCACATCACCCAATGTTGTGAATGAACATTATCATCGTCATGTTAAATAATTGTTTGAATATAAACGAGTATTGTTATAAAATGTAGAGCTTTACTATCAACAAGTTAGAACTCTAGCTATGTCATAATGATACGCTTGTCGTGTTAATTATCCCGTGCTCTCTACAATCGCTCCCACTGAACAAGTTGTTACTTAAATAAAGTTCCTTCAAGGTTGTTACGGCCCATAGAGCCGGAACTTATCCCGGTTTCAATAGCGTGAAGCGGAACAGGTCATAATAAGTATCTCCTGAACAGGAGGCTAGGCTGACGCAGGTTTTTACTCCCAAGCTAGTACTTGTAGCCATTGCACCTGGGTAGAGTGGCGAAAATGCATGTTGCTTTATTACATGAGGGATCTAAATGCCAAAATATTGGGGAAACGAGGGATAGTTCTTTTGCTATCACATGTTTACATAACAATAATTCGTCAATCCGATAGATGATTATTTACAAATAATTAGAGGACAAAGGGGGAGGAAGAACCCTGATCACAGCTTAACATGAAGACAATACACTTCAATTAAAATACCGCTTACATGAAAAACCAACATCCAATTCATTTTGGAATCACAAAACAAATAGAAGAGCTTAGGAACTACCGACCAGGAAAGGCAAAAGTGTTAACGACGTCTTATGCAAAACCACCATAACAACAAAACACCGGACAGAAATCACAGGAATAATAAATAAACAAAAACTAAATTGATATTACAAAACAACAAGACACCGGAGGAGAATCACAGGAATAACACATAAACGAAAACTAAAAGCATATTAGAAAACAACAAAACATCGGAAGAAAATCACCGGAATAACACATAAACAAAAACTAAAAGCATATTAGAAAACAACAAAACATCGGAAGAAAATCACAGGAATAACACATCAACAAAAACTAAAAGCATATTAGAAAACAACAAAACATCGGAAGAAAATCACAGGAATAACACATAAACAAAAACTAAAAGCATATTAGAAAACAACAAAACATCGGAAGAAAATCACAGGAATAACACATAAACAAAAACTAAAAGCATATTAGAAAACAACAAAACAACGGAAGAAAATCACAGGAATAACACATAAACAAAAACTAAAAGCATATTAGAAAACAACAAAACATCGGAAGAAAATCACAGGAATAACACATATACGAAAACAAACAAAGAAAAAAACGCCCTTTAAAAATGAAAAGAAAAAAAAGCAACAAATCATAAGAATAGAACAGAAAGAAACCCTAACAGACAGAATATTGCAAACTTTACTTACCATGATGTTTGTAAGAATATTGGGATGACTGACATTCTGTAACATGGTAGTTTCCGTCTGAAAAAGAAACAAGTTAACGTCACTGTGGGAAAAAATCTTCACAGCTCTCTTTTCTTTTGGGTCAGTTTGATGACTGGCTAATACTACTTCCCCGGACAATCCTCGTCCCAAGAATTTCTCCTTGTTCAACTTGTATTTGTCGAAAAAATCTTCAGAACATTCAAAAATTTTAGCCGTGACAACTGCAGCCTTTTGAGTTGACTTAGATGCCATATCGAAACAATTTCTATCACAGTAAACTGTCTTTGAATTAAAAGTTTAACACGTCTTTAAAACTTCGGAAGTCACTTAATCATCCACACATATGAACAAAAACTTATCATCAGAATAAAGACGTCACATAGAAAATGTAAAAACCATAAACCTAAAATGCCAATGTCAAATGCAGAACGTATCACTCGCAAGTCAGAACTTTGAAGTTATCAAGTAGAATGCAAATCATGAAATGATGAGATACCCTGTGAGTGCTTATCTATATAGCCAAATAGTATCCTAATGGTGATTGGACAATACCAGTAGCCAACTAGAGTTGTAGAGTCTCATTGAAATTGTGCTTTTGTCCTATTACAATACATACCAATTAGCAGACATCGTCAGCGTATTCATTCATGTGAGCTAAAAAAGGCTTTCACCTGTGACATCAAAACCGCCGTCGGGGAATGTGTGGCCATTCATGCGGGCTAACAATGGCATTTTAACAACCTTTGTGACATCAAAACCACCGTCTGGGGTGCGTGTCCATTCATAAGCGCCGGCAAAGGCTTTCACCTGTGACATCAAAACCGCCGCCGGGGAGTGTGTGGCCATTCATGTGGGCTAACAATGGCTTTGACCTATGACCTCCTGGATGCCGCCCGTGTTGTCTGACCATTCATAAGCGCCGACAAAGGCTTTCACCTGTGACATCAAAAGTACCGTTTTGAAGTTTTGAAGGTGTGTCCATTGATAAACGCCGACAAAGGCTTTCACATGTGACATAAAAACCATCGTTTTGAATGTGTGTCCATTGAATGTGTGTCCATTCATAAGCGCCGACAAAAGCTTTCACCTGTGACATCAAAACCACCGTTTTGAATGTGTGTCCATTCATAAGCGCCGACAAAGGCTTTCACCTGTGACATCAAAACCACCGTTTTGAATGTGTGTCCAGTGATAAGCGCCGAGAAAGGCTTTCACCTGTGACATCAAAACCACCGTTTTGAATGTGTGTCCATTGATAAGCGCCGACAAAGGCTTTCACCTGTGACATAAAAACCATCGTTTTGAATGTGTGTCCATTGATAAGCGTCTACAAAGGCTTTCACCTATGAGGCCAAAATCACCATTTAGAAAGTGAGTCCCTTCATAAGTGCCGATAATGGCTTTTACCTTTACCTTTAATTATAACTGAATTTTATAGTGCGATAAAGAATGACAATAGAACACTACAATTTTACAATTGCAATATTACAAACAATGAAAAGCGATTATTCAGTTTGAATACAAAAAAAAGATTAATTGAATAAACAAAAGATAAATAAATAAATAAATAAATAATTGATTAAATAAAGAAATAGGTAATTGAAAACAAATATACATGATAGAGATACACGAAATAGTATGCGTTTGAAAAAACACGTGAAAAAATAGTTTTAAGACTGCGATTAAAAATTTCATGTGAAGAGCAGGTCCTGATAGTCAAATTGATGTTGCTCCATGAGGTTGGGGCACAGGTTCAAATTGACTTATAAAAAAAATCAGAAAAAAGTCCTATTAGTTTTTAGAAGCATGGCCTCGAATGATAATAATAGTGCGGCGGAATGCATACCATTAAATGCAATGCAAAACTTTGCTTGTAACCGGTGTTTTCTTTTTTATAACATGTGAGATGTGATCGTATGAAGTGACAAAATATGTCTGCTAGACACATGTGGCAGATTTTAATGAGCCTGTTGTCACATAATAATACAAATAACTTTTATACAATACCGAAAGTCGGAAGGTATTTTGAGAACACCTTGTCTTCGCCTTCGTCTTCGCCTTAAAATTCGCCTTCGTCTTGGTCTTGGTCTTGGTCTTGGTCTTGATATTGGTCTTGGTATTGGTGTTGGCATTGGTATTGGTATTGGTATTGGTATTGGTAATGGTATTGGCATTCGTATTCGTATTGGTTCTGGTATTTCTATTGGTATTCGTATTGATATTTCGTATTGGTATTGGTATTTGTATTGGTATTGGTATTGGTATTGGTATTTGTAGTGCTATTCGTATTTGTCTGTGTTTTATTCTTTATCTTGGTCTTGCTCTTGGTCTTGGTCATGGTCTTGTTCTTGGTCTTAGTCATGGTCTTGTTCTTGGTCTTATTCTTTATCTTGGTCATGGTCTTGTTCTTGGTCTTGGTCTTGGTCTTGTTCTTGGTCTTGGTCATGGTCTTGTTCTTGGTCTTCGTCATGGTCTTATTCTTGCTCATGGTCTTGTTCTTGGTCTTGGTATTATTCTTTATCTTAGTCATTGTCTTGTTCTTCGCCTTGGTCTTGATCTTGTTTTGGTCTTGGTCATAGTCTTTTTCTTCGTCTTGACCATGGTCTTGTTCTTGGTCTTGGTCCTTGGTCTTGTTCTTGGTCTTGGTCCTTGGTCTTGTTCTTGGTCTTGGTGTTCTTCTTGGCCTTGTTCTTGGTCTTGATCTTGTTCTTGGTCTTGGTCTTGCTCTCGTTCTTGGTTTTGTTCTTGGTCTTGGTCTTGTTCTTGGTTTTGGTCTTGTTCTTGTTGTTGGTTGGTCTTGTTCTTGGTCTTGGTCTTGTTCTTGGTTTTGGTCTTGTTCTTGTTGTTTTGGTCTTGTTGTTTGTTGTTGGTTTTGGTCTGGTCATGGTCTTGTTCTTGGTCTTGGTCATGGTCTTTTTTGATCTTGGTCATGGCTTTTTCTTGGTCTTGGTCTTGGTCTTGGTCTTGGTCTTGTTCTTGGTCTTGGTCTTTGTCTTGTTCTTGATCTTGGTCTTGTTCTTGGTCTTGGTCTTGGTCTTGTTCTTGGCCTTGGTCATGGTCTTATTTTTGTTCTTGGTCTTGTTCTTGGTCTTGGTCTTGTTCTTTATCTTGGTCTGGTCTTGTTCTTGGTCTTGGTCATGGTCTTGTTCTTGGTTTGTTCATGGTCTTTTTTCTTCGGTCTTGATCTTGATCTTGGTCTTCTTTATCTTGGTCTTGGTCTTGGTCTTGGTCTTGTTCTTGGTCTTGGTCTGGTCTTCTTCCTGATCTTGATCTTGGTCTTGTTCTTGGTCTTGGTCGTTGGTCTTGTTCTTGGCCTTGGTCTTATTCTTTATATTGCTCTTGGTCTTGGTCTTCGTCTTGGTCTTGGTCTTGGTCTTGGTCTTGATCTTGCTTTTGGTCTTGTTCTTGGTCTTGGTCTTGTTGTTGGTCTTGGTCTTGGTCATGGTCTTGTTCTTGGTGTTGGCCTTGGTCTTGTTCTTGGTCTTCGTCAGGATCTTGTTCTTGGTCTTCGTCTTGTTCTTGGTCTTGGTCTTGGTCTTGTTCTTGGTTTTGGTCATGGTCTTCTTCTTGATCTGGGTCTTAGTCTTTATCTTGGTCTTGGTCTTGTTCTTGGTCTTGGTTTTATTCGTTATCTTGGTCATGGTCTTGTTCTTGGTCTTGGTCTTGGTCTTGTTCTTGGTCTTGTTCTTGGTCTTGTTCTTGGTCTTGGTCTTGGTCTTGTTCTTGGTCTTGTTCTTGGTCTTGTTCTTGGTCTTGGTCATGGTCTTGTTCTTGGTCTTGGTCTTGGTCTTGGTCATGGTCTTGTTCTTGGTCTTGTTCATGGTCTTGGTTTTGGTCTTATTATTTATTTTTGTCTTGTTTTTGTCTTATTATTTATTTTGTCTTGTTTTTGGTCTTGGTCTTTTTATATATCTTGGTCTTCTTGGTCTTGGTCTTATTCTTTATCTTCGTCTTGGTGTTGGTCTTGGTGTTGGTCTTGGTCTTTATCTTGGTCTTTGTCTTCTTCTTATCTTGGTCGTGTTCTTGGTCTTGGTCTTGGTCTTATTCTTTATCTTGGTGTTAGTCTTGGTCTTGTTCTTGGTCTTCGTCTTATTCTTTATTTTGGTCTTATTCTTGGTCATGGTCTTGGTCTTGTTCTTGGTCTTCTTCTTTATCTTGATATGGTCTTGTACTTGGTCTTGGTCATAGTCTTGTTCTTGGTCTTGGTCTTTGTCTTGTTCTTTGTCTTGTTCTTGTTCTTGTTTTTGGTCTTGGTCTTGTTTTTTGTCTTCGTCTGGGTCTTGGTCTTGTTCTTGCTCTTGGTCTTGGTCTTATTCTTCACCTTGATCCTGCTCTTGCTCTAGATCTTGGTCTTATTATTTATCTTGGTCCTCTTCTTGGTCTTGGTCTTAGTCGTATTCTTTATCATGATCTTGATCTTGTTCTTGTTCTTGGTTTTATGCCAGGCCTTGGTCTTGTTCTTGGTCTTATTCTTTATCTTAGTCTTTGTCTTCATCTTAGTCTTGTTTTTGGTGTTGGTCTTGGTCTGGGCATAGGTCTTGACCTTGGACTTGGCATAGGTCTTGCCCTTGGTCTTGGTCTTGGTCTCGTTCTAGTTCTTGGTCTTATTCTTTGTCTTGGTCTTGTTCTTGGTCTTGTTCTCGGTCTTGTTCTTGGTCTTGGTCTTGGTCTTGTTCTTGGTCTTGGTCTTATTCTTTAGCTTGGTTTTGCTCTTGATCTTGGTCTTGTTCTTAGTCTTGGTCTTGGTCTTATTCTTTATCTTGGTCTTGTTTTTGGTCTTGGTCTGATTCTTTTTCTCGGTCTTGTTCTTGGTCTTGGAGATGGTCTTGTTCGTGATCTTGGTCTTGATCTTGGTCTTGCTTACTCTTTTTTTATTTGTGTCTTTTTCTGGTTCTTGGTCTTGGTCTTGTTCTTGATCATCGTCTTGGTCTTTTTGATTTTGATCTTCGTGTTAGTCTTGCTCTTGGTCTTGGTCTTGATCTTGGTCTTGGTTTTGGTCTTATTCTTCGTCTTGGTCTTGATCTTGGTCTTGGTCTTGGTCTTGGTCTTGGTCTAGGTCTTTTTCTTGGTTTTGTTCTGCATCTTCGTCTTGATCGTCATCTTCATTTTGGTCTTGGTCTTTGTATTGGTCTTGGTCATGATCTTGGTCTTGGTCTTGGTCTTGATCTTTGTTTTGGTCTTGGTCTTGTTCTTGTTCTGAGTCTTGACCTTTGTCTTGCTCTTGGTCTTGTTTTTGGTCTTGTTTTTGGTCTTCCTCATTGTTCTTCGGATTTATTTTGGTCTTGATCTTGATCTTGGTCTTGATCTTGGTCTTGGTCTTGGAGTTGGTCTTGGTCTTGGTCTTGATCTTAGTCTCAGTCTTGGTCTTGGTCTTGGTCTTGGCCTCGGTGTTGGTCTTGACCTTCGTCTTAGTCTTGATATGGGTCTTGATCTTCGTCTTGATTTTGGTCTTAATCTTGGTTTTGGTCTGGGTCTTGCTGTTGCTCTTGGTCTTGGTCTTGATGTTGGTCTTTTTATTATCTTGGTCTTGTTCTTGGTCTTGGGCTTGGTGTTATTCTTTATCTTGGTATTGTTCTTGGTCTTGGTCTTTTTCTTTATCTCGATCTTGTTGTTGGTCTTGGTCTTGGTCTTGATCTTGGTCTTGGTCTTGATCTTAGTCTTTTCTTTGTCTTGATTTTATTCTTTATCTTGATCTTGTTCTTAGCATCGGTCTTGGTGTTGGTCTTGTTCTTGATCTTGGTCTTTTCTGGGTCTTGTTCTTGTTCTTGGTCTTGTTCTGGTCTTGTTCTTGGTCTTGTTCTTGTTCTTCGCCTTTTTCTTGGCCTTGTTCTTGTTGTTAGTCTTATTCTTTATCTTGGTCTTGTTCTTGATCTTGATCGTTGTCTTGGTTTTGTTCTTAGTCTTGGTCTCATTCTTTATATTTGTCTCGTTCTTGTTCTTGATCTTGGTCTTCAAATTGGTATTGGTCTTGACCTTGGTATTGGTCTTGGTCTTCGTATTGGTATTGATCTTATTATTGGTATTGGTCCTGTTATTGGTATTGGTCTCTGTTTTGGTCTTGGTCTTGATCTTGTTCTTGGTCTTCTTGGTCTTGGTCTTGGTTTTGGTCTGGTCTTGTTCTTGGTCTTGGTCTTGGTCTTGGTCTTGGTCTTGGTCTTGGTCTTAGTCTTGGTCTTGGTATTGGTCTTGGTCGTGGTATTGGTCTTGGTCTTGGTCTTATTCTTTACCTTGATCCTGCTCTTGGTCTGCGTCTTGGTCTTATTATTTATCTTGGTCTTGTTCTTATTCTTCGTCTTGGTCTTATTCCTTAGTTTGGTCTTGTTCCTGGTCTTGATCTTGGTCTTATTCTTTATCTCGGTTTTGTTCTTGGGCTTGGTGTTGGTCTTGTTCATGGTCTTGGTCTTGGTCATGCTTGGTCTTGTTCTTGATTTTTGTCTTGGTCTTGGTATTGGTCTTGGTCTTGGTCTTGTTCTTTTTATTTTGACATTGATCTTGGTTCTATCTTGCTCTTTGTCTTCATCTTGGTCATGTTCTGGATCTTCTTCTTGGTCTTGATCTTCGTCGTGGTCTTGGTTTTTGTCTTGTTCGGGGTTTTTGGTCTTTCGTCTTGGTCTTGGTCTTGGTCTTGGTCTTGATTTTAGTGTTATTCTTTGTCTTGATCTTCGTCTTGGTCTTCGTCTTGCTCTTTGTCTTGGTCTTCGTCTTGTTCTTGGTTTTGGTCTTGATCTTCGTTTTTGTCTTGATCTTATTCTTCTTCTTCATCTTCGTCTTGGTCTTGATCTTCGTTTTAGTCGTGGTTTTTGTCTTGTTCTTGATCTTCGTCTTGGTCTTGGTCATGGTCTTGCTTTTAATCTTCGTTTTGGTCTTGGTCTTGTTCTTGTTCTGGATCTTGACCTTTGTCTTACTCTTTGTCTTGGTCTTGTTCTTGGTCTTGATTTTGGTCTTGCTCTTGTTCTTCGTCTTGATTTTCGTCTTGATCTTGATCTTGGTCTCGATCTTGGTCTTGGTGGTGGTCTTGGTCTTGATCTTGGTCTTGGTCTTGGTCTTAGTCTTGGTCTTGGTCTTAGCCTTGGTGTTGGCCTCGATCTTCGTCTCGGTCTTGATCTTGATCTTGATCTTCGTTTTGGTCTTGGTCTTGTTCTTGTTCTGGATCTTGACCTTTGTCTTACTTTGTCTCTTGTCTTGGTCTTGTTCTTGGTCTTGATTTTGGTCTTGCTCTTGTTCTTCGTCTTGATTTTCGTCTTGATCTTGATCTTGGTCTCGATCTTGGTCTTGGTGGTGGTCTTGGTCTTGATCTTGGTCTTGGTCTTGGTCTTGGTCTTGGTCTTGGTCTTAGCCTTGGTGTTGGCCTCGATCTTCGTCTCGGTCTTGATCTTGATCTTGATCTTCGTCTTGGTCTTGGTTTTTGTCTGTGTCCTGTTGATGGTCTTGGTCCTATTCTTTATCTTGGTCTTGTTCTTGGTTTTGGGCTTGATCTTATTCTTTATCTTGATCTTGTTCTTGGTCTTGGTCTTATTCTTTATTTCGATCTTGCTTTTGTCTTGGTCTTGGTGTTGTTCTTTGTCTTGGTCTTGGTCTTAGTCTTTTTTCTTGGGCTTGGCCTTATTCTTTATCTTGAACTTGTTCTTAGTCTTGGTCTTGGTTTTGGTCTTGTTCTTGTTCTTGACTTTATTTTGGTCTTGTTCTTGTTCTTGGTCTTGTTGTTTAATTTCGTCTTGTTCTTGGTCTTGTTCTTGTTCTTGGTATTATTCTTTATCTTGGTCTTGTACTTGGTCTTTGTCTTGTTTCTGGTCTTGTTCTTGGTCTTTGTCTTGTTTCTGGTCTTGTTCTTGGTCTTGGTCTTGTTCTTGGTCTTTGTCTCATTCTTTATCATGGTCTTGTTCTTGGTCTTGGTCGTGGTCTTGGTATTGGTATTGATCTTGTTATTGGTTATGGTCATAGTCTTGGTCTTGGTCTTAATATTGGTTCTGGTCTTGCTTTTGGTCTTGGTCTTGGTATTGGCCTTGGTCTTTTCTTGGTCTTGGTCTTTGTTTTGGTTTTGGTCTTTTGTCTTGGTCTTGGTCTTGGTTTTGATCTTGGTCTTGATCTTCGTCTTGGTTTTGGTCTTGATTTTCATCTTGCTCTTAGTCTTGGTCTTGTTCTTGGTCTTGATCATCGCCTTGGTATTTTTCTTGTTGTTGGTCTTAATCTTGATCTGGTTCTTGGTCTTGATCTTTTTCTTCGTCTTGGTTTTGGTATTGATCTTCGTCATGCTCTTGGTCTAAGTATTGGTCTTGTTCTTGGTCTTTATCTTCGTCTCAGTCTTGTTCTTGTTCTTGTTCTTGATTTTCGTTTTGCTCTTGGCCTTGTTCTTGTTCTTGATCTTCGTCTTGCTCTTGACCTTGGTCTTGATCTTCGTCTTGCTCTTGTTCTTGTTTTTGATCTTGGTCTTGTTCTTGTTTTTGTTCTTGTTCTTGTTCTTGATCTTCTTCTTGTTCTAGCTCTTGTTTTTGTTCTTGATCGTGTTCTTGTTCTTGATTTCGGTCTTGTTCTTGTTCTTGCTCTTGTTCTCGTTCTTGTTTTTATTCTTGTTCTTGATCTTGACCTTGTTCTTGATCTTGTTCTTGTTATTGTTCTGGGTCTTTGATCTTCGTCTTGGTCTTGGTTTGGGTCTTGGTCTTGTTCTTGATCTTCGTCTTGGACTTGGTTTAGGACTTGGTCTTGTTCTTGGTCTTGATCTTCGTCTTTGCCTTGGTCTTGGTATTGATCTTGTTCTTGATCTTGGTCTTGATCTTCCTCTTGGTCTTGGTTGGCCTTGTTCTTGTTATTAATTTTCGTCTTGGTCTTTTTATTTCGATCTTCGTCTCGGTCTTGATCTTGGTCTTGGTCTTGTTCTTGAATTTATTCTTGGTCTTGATCTTCGTCTTGGTCTTGGTTTTGGTCTTCGTCTTGTTTTTCGTCTTGTTCTTCGTCTTGGTCTTGATCTTCGTGTTGGTCTTGATCTCGGTCTTGATCTGAGAGAGAGAGAGAGAGAGAGAGAGAGAGAGAGAGAGAGAGAGAGAGAGAGAGAGAGAGAGAGAGAGAGAGAGAGAGAGAGAGAGAGAGAGAGAGAGAGAGAGAGAGAGAGAGAGAGAGAGAGAGAGAGAAGAGAGAGAGAGAGAGAGAGAGAGAGAGAGAGAGAGAGAGAGAGAGAGAGAGAGAGAAAGACAGAGAGAGAGAGAGAGAGAGAGAGAGAGAGAGAGAGAGAGAGAGAGAGAGAGAGAGAGAGAGAGAGAGAGAGAGAGAGAGAGAGAGAGAGAGAGAGAGAGAGAGAGAGAGAGAGACTGCTATAGATAGATAGCTAGATAGCTTGATGGATGAATAGAAAGAAATATAGATACAAAAACGCTATTATACCGGATCTTAGCCTTTAAATTGTCATTGCTTTACCCGTTTACCTTCATGGAATTTCAAATTCTTCCAGACAATTTTCCAAAATATTCCATGCGATCATCTGCTCCCTAGAGTGCCATCAAAGACCACATGGCAATAACTTACTGTTTGAGACCTTGACATTCACACGTCACCATCCAAAAATATCTTGGCCAATTCCATCATGCCTGGAAACTTGGACAGTGATCTGACCAGTCGTTTGTCGTTCCATCGTTCTTTGGGGTCAGGATGCAGCAGATTCTTTAGAAGACTCCTGTGGAAATGATAGGTTTTTAATCACAGCTTTTCAAATACATGTTCGAAGTAAATATCGTGACACACGCAGTAGAATATTATTATAGTATGGAAGGAAACTCATAATTAGGTTTGTATAATCTGACAAAGATGGCCCGAAAACATCAGTGTGGCATACCACTTCTAAGAGCGGAGAGAAGGGCGCTATCTAAAGAAACACGGAGGAAATCTGTGTGTAATTGGGTCGGAAGGGGGCATCACGTCCTTTGTAATTAAGTCAAGTAAGTCAAACCGTCATATGGGTGAGTCATGGAGTACGTTAAAAATGACCTATAAGGACGTGAAATGAAAAAATATTGCAGCACAAATAATGATAAAGACGCTTTAAATACAACGGATTAATAAGGAAAAACTCACAAAATATAACAACAACTACATGATCGCATTGGATTCGCTTTATGATACGATAAGACATGAACATAAACTCACCTGCAAGCACGCGGCAGCTCCTTGGTCTTGTCAGACTGGGACAAACAGTCTGTAGATTTTCTTACGACAGCTTTGAACAGCATACTCCACAGCACACCACCCAAGGCGTATAAGTCACACTGAAAAATGACAAAGATAACATATATAATTAGTTAGATTGTTAGATAAATGGAAATAGACAGAGAACGAGAGAGACAAAAAGACAGATATAGATATTGAGAAAAAAAAAAAAACACACACACACACACACACACACATAACGTTAAAACCGATGATTGCTATGAGACCCGAAAGCATTGTAAAACAAAGAAAAAGAAAAGAAAAACATTGGACTTTGATTGTCTTCCTTTGTGTACTGTGTCTCTATCCCTCATCCCTTTCCTGTTGGTTGTTTATTGTTTGTTTAAAGAGTCAGTGCAGAACGTTTCGTTGTAGACATTTTCTTTATTATCGTCATATCAGAGCACAAAAGCGTGTCTATGTGTGTTAGAGTCAAACTATTTGTATGAGCATTATCAAAAGGTTAAATTAAATTGTAGCTCTGATATAATGATACACTCGTTGTGTCAATGATATCTCCTTCTTTACACTTCTAATTCAATTAGCAGTGTCATATGATGACTAATATCAGAGAACTCACTGTTAAGGGATCCACATTTCTCTCTGTATAAACTTCTGGTGGCATATAGCCCGGGGTTCCTGCTGCCTGTACCTGGCGATGACTAGAGTCCACTTTACAAGCCAATCCGAAATCTATCAAGATGACGTCATCGTTTTTATCCAGAAGAATGTTGTCTGGTTTGACGTCACGGTGAGCGATGCCGTGAGCATGAAGATGAAGAACAGCGTTAGACAGTTGGAGGAAGTTTTGAAATTTGATGCTTGGACAAGCTTGGTAGACGGTGCCTCATTGATTTCCACCAGGGTAGTAGGGCATGCAGAGAATGTAATTGTCTGGACACTTGAATGCCTGTAAAAAGGTTATAAAATTATTCCTTTAACATATATTACACGTAACAGAAAATCATTATGTATTAGCCCTTAGAAACGCATTGAAATCTTCCCCTTTCTCTTAGCTCACATCATCCCAATGTTTGAATGAACATTATCATCGTCATGTTAAATAATTGTTTGAATATAAACGAGTATTGTTATAAATCGCTTTGTCTTGTTAGAGATTTCTAAAATGTCTTAATGAGGACGTTCTTGTCTTGTTGTGAAATCGTCATCCACTTAGTAAGTAAAAATCAACAATCAACAAGTTAGAACTCTACATTATATGTCATGATCTTAAATAATGATACGCTTGTCTTGTTAATTATCCCTTGGTCTTGGGGACTACAATCGTCTAGATTAGAACAAACTGAACAAGTTGTTACTCCAAAGTTAAGTTCCTTCATCCATGTTACGGACTTGAGAGCCGGAACTTATCCCGGTTTCTTGTTGAAATAGCGTGAGAAGTCAGGAAGGTCAGATATAGGTCAAAATAAGTATCTCGGTCTTGATCTTGATCTTGACAAACTTATCTTGGTTTAAAACGCGAAAGAAATTGCTTGACATGAAAGATTAACTTGGAACAGCATTCTGAAATCGAAAAGGTCTTGGACGCATGATTTTTTACTCCCAAAAGCTTGTATCTTGCCCTTGCACCTGGGTAGAGTGGCGAAAACGTTTCGTTTGCTTTTATTACATGAGGGATCTAAATGTCCTTGTTTTGAAAATATTGGGAAACGAGGGATAGTTCTTTTGCTATCACATGTTTACATAACAATAATTCGTTTCAAAAATTCGATAGATGATTATTTACAAATAATTAGAGGACAAAGGTCTTGGGATTTGGAATCACAAAACCTGGTCACAGCTTAACATGAATACAATTGGTCTAGACAGAGAAGGTCTTGGTCTTAAAATTATCACTTGGTCTTTTTAACAAAAACACAAAACAATTGAAGACATCTTAGGTCTTGATCTACCACCAGTCTGAAAAACAAAATGTTGTTTCATTTGGAATCACAAAACACCGTTTAGAAAAAACAAAACACCGGACAGAAAATCACAGGAATAACAATAAACAAAAACTGAAGCATGATTACAAAACAACAAAACACTTGTTCTTGTTCTTGGAGAAAATCACAGGAATAACACATAAAGAAAATATTAGAAATTGATCAAACATCGGAAGAAAATCACTTGAATAACAGAATGTAAAGGAATAAGAAAAAACAAAAAACTAAAGACATATTGAGAAAACAACAAAACATCGGAAGAAAATCATCGGAATAACACATAAACAAAAACTAAAAGCATATTAGAAAACAACAAAACATCGGAAGAAAATCACAGGAATAACACATAAACAAAAACTAAAAGCATATTAGAAAACAACAAAACATCGGAAGAAAATCACAGGAATAACACATAAACAAAAACTAAAAGCATATTAGAAAACAACAAAACAACGGAAGAAAATCACAGGAATAACACATAAACAAAAACTAAAAGCATATTAGAAAACAAAAAAACATCGGAAGAAAATCACAGGAATAACAATATACGAAAATCGTGTCAACAAAGAAAAAATATATTTGAAGCGGAACAGAAAGAAAGCAACAAATCATCGGAACAGAAAATCTAACAGACAGAATATACGAAAACAAAAAAGAAAACTTACCATGATGTTTGAAAAGAATATTGGGACAACTGACATTCTGTAACATGGTATTTAGAAAATATAAGTCTGAAACAAAATATTGCAAACAAAAATGATAACGTCATATTGATGGGAAACAATCTTCACAGACTCTTTCTAAGACATGAAAACAAACATGGTCAGTTTGATGAAAAACAAATCTAACGTCACCCGGACAATCCTCTTTCTTTTCTTTTGGGTCAGTTTGATCAACCTCCAATTCTCAACTTGTCTTACTTGTCGAAAACAATTTCAAAACATCAAAACTTGTTCTGGAAAAATTTGGAATAACAAATAAACAAAAACTTCAATATTTAATACAAGTTGACTTAGAGAAAATCAGGAAGTTGACAATTTAATAAACAGTAAACTCTTTGAATTAAAAGTTTAACATCTTAAAAAACTTCGGACACATCAATTAAAGTAATCCACACAAACAACAAAAACTTATCATCAGAATACAAGACGTCACATAGAAAACAACAAAAAAAGAAATACAAATAAACATAAACAAAAACCGTGAAAAAATGCCAAATGTCAAATGAACAAAAAAACCACTTATAAATCACAATCATGGCAAGTCAGAAAAGTTATCAAGTAGAATGCAAATCATGAAATAGATGAATACCCTTTGAGTGCTTATCTATATAAGCCAAATAGTATCCTAATGGTGATTGGACAATGGCAAACTTTACTTAGAAGATGTAGAGTCTCATTGAAATTGTGCTTTTATTCCTATTACAATGGTAGTTTCCGTCTGAAAAATACCAGTTAACAGACATGGGATTATCCTATTGATTCATTATTGTGAATACTACTTTTGGACATCCTCGTCCCTTGTTCTTGAATTAAAAACTTGTTATTGTTGAAAAATCTTCAGAGTTTGTTCAACTTTGTTTGGCTTTCTTCAGAACATTCCTCAGAACTGCAGCCTGGAATCAAGTTGACATCAAACCGCTATCACGGGAATGTGTGGCCATTCATTAACACGGCTAACAATGGCTTTGACCTGTGACATCAAAACCACCGTCTGGGGTGCGTGTCCGTCACATAGAAGCGTAAAAACCATGGCAAAAAATGGCTTTCACCTGTGACATCAAAACCACCGTCTGGGAAGAATCCATTGTGAATGCGCCATCATGAAATCATGTCAATTAAGGCTAACAATGGCTTTGAATATGATAAACTTCCTCCATTGGACTTTCAAACCTATGACATCCTGGATGCCGTGTTGTCTGACCATTCATAAGCGCTAACAAAGGCTTTCACCTGTGACATCAAAACCACCGTTTTGAAGGTGTGTCCATTCATAAGCGCCGACAAAGGCTTTCACCTGTGACATCAAAACCGCCGTTTTGAATGTGTGTCCATTGATAAGCGCCGACAAACCGCTTTCACGTGTGACATCAAAAAACGGCAAAACTTTCACCGACAGAATAACACGTGAAGAATCAAACCTTGTTCGTTTTGAATGTGTGTCCATTCATAAGCGCCGACAAAGGCTTTCACCTGTGACATCAAAACCACCGTTTTGAATCTGTCCATTCATAAGCGCCGACAAAGGCTTTCACCTGTGACATCAAAACCACCGTTTTGAATGTGTGTCCAGTGATAAGCGCCGACAAAGGCTTTCACCTGTGACATCAAAACCACCGTTTTGAATGTGTGTCCATTGATAAGCGCCGACATCAAAACCACCGTTTTCACCTAAGCGCCATAGTGACATCAAAACCATCGTTTTGTGACATCAACAAAACTCACCATTTTGAATGTGTGTCCATTTGAAAGCGCCGATAATGGCTTTTATTCACCTTTACCTTTAATTAAAATCTGAATTTTAAAAGATAAAGAATGACATAAGCTTGACCACATACAATTTTTCCAATTGCATTCTGAGCAAATATTACAAACAAAAAAGCGATTTAAAGTTTGAATACAAAAGAACGATTAATTTTAAATTGACAACCGTTTTGAAATTGATAAATAAATACTGCGAATAAATAAATCAAAAAACAAATTGATTAATTGAA
Organism: Doris montereyensis; assembly: GCA_037039925.1. Taxonomy (NCBI): domain Eukaryota; kingdom Metazoa; phylum Mollusca; class Gastropoda; order Nudibranchia; family Dorididae; genus Doris; species Doris montereyensis. The sequence goes on from JAXRKP010002444.1 coordinate 31,981, forward strand.
AAAACTTAAATAAGAAATGGGGTTCAAATAATTGACATCAAAAAATAAACGAAATAATGCGTTTGATTAGAATAACATGAATGAAATAGGTAAAAAGTTTGAATGAAAAATTAGAATGTGAAAAGGTATGCAAGTCAAATTGATGTTGCTAAAAACTGAGATTAAAAATTTCAAATTGACTTCCTGATAGTCAAAAAATTGCTCCAAAAAGAAAAGCGATATTAGTTTTCAAATTGACATTAAAGAAAAAATCAAAAAAAATAATAATATTAGTTTTTGCATACCATTAGAATGGCCTCGAATGATAATAATAGTGCGGTAACCATTAAATGTTTGCAAAACTTTGCTTGTAAACGGTGAAAATCTTTTTAAGACTGCGATTATAAATGAGATGTGACGATGAAGTCAAAATATGTCTGCTAGACACATGTGGCAGATTTTAATGAGCCTGTTGTCACATAATAATACAAATAACTTTTTATACAATACCGAAAGTCGGAAGGTATTTTGAGAACACCTTGTCTTCGCCTTCGTCTTTGCCTTAAAATTCTCCTTCGTCTTGGTCTTGGTCTTGGTCTTGGTCTTGATTCGCCTTCGTCTTGGTCTTGGTCTTGGTCTATATTGGTCTTGGTATTGGTGTTGGCATTGGTATTGGTATTGGTATTGGTATTGGTAATGGTATTGGCATTCGTATTCGTATTGGTTCTGGTATTTCTATTGGTATTCGTATTGATATTTCTTATTGGTATTGGTATTTGTATTGGTATTGGTATTGGTATTGGTATTTGTAGTGCTATTCGTATTTGTCTGTGTTTTATTCTTTATCTTGGTCTTGCTCTTGGTCTTGGTCATGGTCTTGTTCTTGGTCTTAGTCATGGTCTTGTTCTTGGTCTTATTCTTTATCTTGGTCATGGTCTTGTTCTTGGTCTTGGTCTTGGTCTTGTTCTTGGTCTTGGTCATGGTCTTGTTCTTGGTCTTCGTCATGGTCTTATTCTTGCTCATGGTCTTGTTCTTGGTCTTGGTATTATTCTTTATCTTAGTCATTGTCTTGTTCTTCGCCTTGGTCTTGATCTTGTTTTGGTCTTGGTCATAGTCTTTTTCTTCGTCTTGACCATGGTCTTGTTCTTGGTCTTGGTCCTTGTCTTGTTCTTGTTCTTGTCTTGTTCTTGGTCTTGGTGTTGTTCTTGGCCTTGTTCTTGGTCTTGATCTTGTTCTTGGTCTTGGTCTTGCTCTCGTTCTTGGTTTTGTTCTTGGTCTTGGTCTTGTTCTTGGTCTTGATCTTGTTCTTGGTCTTGGTCTTGTTCTTGGTTTTGGTCTTGTTCTTGTTGTTGGTCTTGGTCTTGTTGTTGGTTTTGGTCTTGGTCATGGTCTTGTTCTTGGTCTTGGTCTTGGTCTTGGTCTTGTACTTGGTCATGGTCTTCTCCCTGATCTTGATCTTGGACTTGTTCTTGGTCTTGGTCTTTGTCTTGTTCTTGGTCATGGTCTTGTTCTCTGACTTGGCCATGGTCTTGTTCTTAGTTTTTGTCATGGTCTTATTTTTGTTCATGGTCTTGTTCTCGGTCTTGGTCTTATTCTTTATCTTTGTCATGGTCTTGTTCTTGGTCTTGGTCATGGTCTTCTTCCTGATCTTGATCTTGGTCTTGTTATTGGTCTTGGTCGTTGGTCTTGTTCTTGGCCTTGGTCTTATTCTTTATCTTGCTCTTGGTCTTGGTCTTGGTCTTGGTCTTGTTCTTGGTCTTGGCCTTGTTCTTGGTCTTGGTCTTCTTCTTCGTCTTAGTCTTGGTCTTGGTCTTGGTCTTGATCTTGCTTTTGGTCTTGTTGTTGGTCTTGGTCTTGTTGTTGGTCTTGGTCTTGGTCATGGTCTTGTTCTTGGTGTTGGCCTTGGTCTTGTTCTTGGTCTTGGTCATGATCTTGTTCTTGGTCTTGGTCTTGTTCTTGGTCTTGGTCATGGTCTTGTTCTTGGTCTTGGTCATGGTCTTCTTCTTGATCTGGGTCTTAGTCTTTATCTTGGTCTTGGTCTTGTTCTTGGTCTTGGTTTTATTCGTTATCTTGGTCATGGTCTTGTTCTTGGTCTTGGTCTTGGTCTTGTTCTTGGTCTTGGTCTTGTTCTTGGTCTTGGTTGTTCTTGGTCTTGGTCTTGGTCTTGTTCTTGGTCTTGTTCATGGTCTTGTTCTTGGTCTTTATCTTGGTTCATGGGTTCTTTGTCTTGGTCTTGGTCTTGTTCTTGTCTTGGTTTTGGTCTAATTATTTATTTTCGTCTTGTTTTTGGTCTTGGTCTTTTTATATATCTTGTCTTCTTGGTCTTGGTCTTATTCTTTATCTTCGTCTTGGTGTTGGTCTTGGTCTTGGTCTTGGTCTTTATCTTGGTCTTGTCTTCTTCTTATCTTGGTTTTGTTCTTGGTCTTGGTCTTGGTCTTATTCTTTATTAGTCTTGGTCTTGTTCTTGGGTCTTATTCTTTATTTTGGTCTTATTCTTGGTCTTGGTCTTGGTCTTGTTCTTGGTCTTCTTCTTTATCTTGATATGGTCTTGTACTTGGTCTTGGTCTTTAGTCTTGTTCTTGGTCTTGGTCTTTGTCTTGTTCTTGGTCTTGTTCTTGTTCTTGTTTTTGGTCTTGGTCTTGTTTTTGTCTTGGTCTTGGTCTTGGTCTTGTTCTTGGTCTTGGTCTTGGTCTTATTCTTGGTCTTGATCCTTCTTGCTCTTGGTCTTGGTCTTATTCTTTATCTTGGTCTTGTTCTTGGTCTTGGTCTTAGTGTATTCTTTATCTTGATCTTGATCTTGTTCTTGTTCTTGGTTTTATTGGTCTTGGTCTTGTTCTTGGTCTTATTCTTTATCTTAGTCTTTGTCTTCATCTTAGTCTTGGTTTTGGTGTTGGTCTTGGTCTTGGCATAGGTCTTGACCTTGGACTTGGCATAGGTCTTGCCCTTGGTCTTGGTCTTGGTTTCGTTCTAGTTCTTGGTCTTATTCTTTGTCTTGGTCTTTGTTCTTGATCTTCGTCTTGGTCTTTTTTCTTTGTCTTGGTCTTGGTCTTGTTCTTGGTCTTGGTCTTGGTCTTGGTCTTGTTCTTGCTCTTGGTCTTATTCTTTAACTTGGTTTTTCTTGGTCTTGGTCTTGGTCTTATTATTTATCTTGGTCTTGTTCTTGGTCTTGGTCTTGTTTTTGTCTTTCTTTTTCTCGGTCTTGTTCTTGGTCTTGGAAATGGTCTTATTGTGATCTTGGTCTTGATCTTGGTCTTGCTTGTCTTTTTTTATTTTTGTCTTTGTCTGGTTCTTGGTCTTGGTCTTGTTCTTGATCATCGTCTTGGTCTTTTTGATTTTGATCTTCGTCTTAGTCTTGCTCTTGGTCTTGGTCTTGATCTTGGTCTTGGTCTTGGTTTATTCTTGGTCTTGGTCTTGATCTTGGTCTTGGTCTTGTTTCAGGTCTTTTTCTTGGTCTTGCTCTTGGTCTTGGTCTTGATCTTGGTCTTGGTCTTGGTCTTATTCTTCGTCTTGGTCTTGATCTTGGTCTTGGTCTTGGTCTAGGTCTTTTTCTTGGTCTTGATCTCGTCTTGGTCTTGGTTTTGGTTTAAGTCTTGTTCTTTGTCTTGGTCTTGATCCTTCGTCGTGGTCTTGGTTTTGTTCTTTTTCTTCGTCATGGTCTTTATCTTTGTCTTGGTTTCGTTCTTCATCTTGGTATTGGTCTTCGTTTTGGTCTTGTACTTGGTTTTGGTCTTGGTCATGGTTTTGGTCTTGGTCTTGGTCTTGGTCGTGATCTTGGTCTTGGTCTTGGTTTTGGTCTTGATTTTCGTTTTTTTTTCTTGATCTTGGTCTTCTTCTTCATCTTCGTCTTGGTCGTTATCTTCGTTTTGGTCTTGGTCTTTGTCTTGCTCTTGATCTTCGTCTCAGTCTTGGTCATGATCTTGGTCTTGGTCTTGGTCTTGATCTTTGTTTTGGTCTTGGTCTTGTTCTTGTTCTGAGTCTTGACCTTTGTCTTGCTCTTGGTCTTGTTTTTGGTCTTTTTTGGTCTTCCTCTTGTTCTTCGGATTTATTTTGGTCTTGATCTTGATCTTGGTCTTGGTCTTGGAGTTGGTCTTGTTCTTGGTCTTGATCTTAGTCTTGGTCTTGGTCTTGGTCTTGGTCTTGGCTTGGGTGTTGGTCTTGACCTTCGTCTTAGTCTTGATCTGGATCTTGATCTTCGTCTTGATTTTGGTCTTAATCTTGGTTTTGGTCTGGGTCTTGTTGTTGCTCTTGGTCTTGGTCTTGATGTTGGTCTTTTTATTATCTTGGTCTTGTTCTTGGTCTTGCGCTTGGTGTTATTCTTTATCTTGGTATTGTTCTTGGTCTTGGTCTTTTTCTTTATCCCGGTCTTGTTGTTGGTCTTGGTCTTGGTCTTGATCTTGGTCTTGGTCTTGATCTTAGTCTTTTTTTCGTCTTGATTTTATTCTTTATCTTGATGCTGTTCTTAGCCTCGGTCTTAGTGTTGGTCTTGTTCTTGATCTTGGTCTTTTTCTGGGTCTTGTTCTTGTTCTTGGTCTTGTTCTGGTCTTGTTCTTGGTCTTGTTCTTGTTCTTCGTCTTTTTCTTGGCCTTGTTCTTGTTGTTAGTCTTATTCTTTATCTTGGTCTTGTTCTTGGTCTTGATCTTTGTCTTGGTCTTGTTCTTGGTCTTGGTCTTGGTCTCATTCTTTATATTTGTCTCGTTCTTGTTCTTGATCTTGATCTTGGTCTTCAAATTGGTATTGGTCTTGACCTTATTATTGGTATTGGTCTTGTTATTGGTATTGGTCTCTGTTTTGGTCTTGGTCTTAGTCTTGGTCTTGGTCTTAGTATTGGTCTTGGTCTTATTCTTTAGCTTGGTTTTGCTGTTGGTCTAGGTCTTGGTCTTATTATTTATCGTGGTCTTGTTCTTGGTCTTGGTCTTGTTCTTGGTATTGGTCGTGGTATTGGTCTTGGTCTTGGTATAGGTATTGTCATGGTCTTCGTCTTGTTCTTCGTCTTGGTCTTATTCTTTACCTTGGTCCTGCTGTTGGTCTAAGTCTTGGTCTTATTATTTATCTTGGTCTTGTTCTTATTCTTCGTCTTGGTCTTATTTCTTAGTTTGGTCTTGTTCCTGGTCTTGGTCTTGGTCTTATTCTTTATCTCGGTTTTGTTCTTGGGCTTGGTGTTGGTCTTGTTCATGGTCTTGGTCTTGGTCATGCTTGGTCTTGTTCTTGATTTTTGTCTTGTTCTTGGTGTTGGTCTTGGTCTTGGTCTTGGTCTTGTTCTTTTTATTTTGAGATTGATCTTGGTTCTATCTTGCTCTTTGTCTTTATCTTGGTCTTGTTCTGGATCTTCTTCTTGGTCTTGATCTTCGTCGTGGTCTTGGTTTTTGTCTTGGTCTGGGTTTTTAGTCTTTCGTCTTGGTCTTGGTCTTGGTCTTGGTCTTGATTTGAGTGTTGTTCTTTGTCTTGATCTTCGTCTTGGTCTTCGTCTTGGTCTTTGTCTTGGTCTTCGTCTTGCTCTTGGTTTTGGTCTTGATCTTCGTTTTTATCTTGATCTTATTCTTCTTCTTCATCTTGGTCTTGGTCTTGATCTTCGTTTTAGTCGTGGTCTTTGTCTTGTTTTTGATCTTCGTTTTGGTCTTGGTCATGGTCTTGCTCTTAATCTTCGTTGTGGTCTTGGTCTTGTTCTTGTTCTGGGTCTTGACCTTTGTCTTACTATTTGTCTTGGTCTTGTTCTTGGTCTTGATTTTGGTCTTGCTCTTGTTCTTCGTCTTGATTTTTTCTTGTCTTGATCTTGATCTTGGTCTTGGTGGTGGTCTTGGTCTCTATCTTGGTCTTGGTCTTGGTCTTGGTCTTGGTCTTAGCCTTGGTGTTGGTCTCGATCTTCGTGTCGGTCTTGATCTTGGTCTTCATCTTCGTCTTGGTCTTGGTTTTTGTCCGTGTCTTGTTGATGCTCTTGGTCTTGGTCTTGGTCCTATTCTTTATCTTGGTCTTGTTCTTGGTTTTGGGCTTGATCTTATTCTTTATCTTGATCTTGTTCTTGGTCTTGGTCTTATTCTTCATCTCGATCTTGTTTTTTGTCTTGGTCTTGGTGTTGTTCTTGGTCTTGGTCTTAGTCTTTTCTTGGTCTTGGCCTTATTCTTTATCTTGAACTTGTTCTTGGTTTTGGTCTTGTTCTTGGTCTTGGTCTTGTTCTGGGTCTTGTTCTTGTTCTTGGTTTTTTTTGGTCTTGTTCTTGTTCTTGGTTTTGTCGTGTCTGTCTCGGTCTCGGTCTCAGTCTCGGTGCCAGTGTCAGTCGCGGTGTCGGTGTCGGTTTCGGTGTCGGTGTCGGTGTCGCTGTCTGTCTCGGTCTCGGTGTCGGTCTCGGTCTCAGTCTCGGTCTCGTTCTTGATGTCGGTCTCGGTCTCAGTCTCATTCTTGGTGTCGGTGTCGGTCTTGGTGCCAGTGTCGGTCTCGGTCTCTGCCTCAGTGTTGATGGTCTCTTGGTCTTGGTCTTGGTCTTGGTCTTGGTCTTGGTTGGTCTTGGTCTTGGTCTTGGTCTTGGTCTTGGTCTTGGTCTTGGTCTTGGTCTTGGTCTTGGTCTTGGTCTTGGTCTTTGGTCTTGGTCTTGGTCTTGGTCTTGGTCTTGGTCTTGGTCTTGATCTTGATCTTGGTCTTGGTCTTGGTCTTGGTCTTGGTCTCAGTCTTGATTTTTGTCTTAGTCTTGGTCTTGGTCTTGGTCTTCCTCTTGATTTTGGTCTTGGTCCTGGTCTTGATATTGGTCTTGGTCTTGATTTTGATCTGGGTCTTGTTCTTAGAAATACAAAATTCAGTATTACGTTTAGAGGAAAAAATTGTTAGAATTAGTCATTTAATTGGATGCGTAATACAGAAAAGAAAATCCCTTATTTTGGCTGCATGGTGTTACAATTTGTTAGATTTAATCTTATTTCACATTTTAACTAACACTGAAATTGTGAAGAGGAAAACATATGTAAGAGAAAACATCGTGTATTGTATTCGTGATTAAATAATATTGACCATAATGACCACCAGAGAAATTGCTTTAGTCTTCTAACCAAGGTAAGTGGTTGTTATTTGTTTAAAATCATACTTTTATTTACATGCGCACTTTGAGCATGGGATAATATTTAAGAGCAGCTGGATACGAAAGATTAAGGAGCCTAAAAATCGCTAGAATGATTGTTACAAAATGAATACAAATAGCGACAGAGAGCCCCACAAAGCAACAAACAAATAAAAAACAACAAACAAAACAAAACAACAACATTTAATGAAATTAAGCAGGACTAACAGGTACAGCAGTGTAACACCTCCCCTCTCCTCCCTCAAATTCAAAACAACAACAAGCGTGCAAAACAAAGAAAAACAAGAAGACAAATACGACTTTAAGGAGAAATTACAACAACAAAAAACACAGCTATAAAGATATAACGTGATAAATAAGAATGATAAACAACTCCACTAATGAAGATAGAACATAACAAACAAATACAGTTACTTACAATACCTGAAACAGATCAAGACAGAAAATACGGTTACACTATCCATATTGTGAATACTAAATCATTGGTATTGTGGCCGTCCTGAGTAATTAAGTTTCGTCATTTATTTTGTACAAACAACAACCCCAAAACTACAAACACAGACATAAATATGTCCTGTCACTTTCGAAACAAAATCAGACAACGGCATAGCTGAATTAGATCTAGAAGGAAATTTGGTTAAATCACACATTAATATCATAATAAGGTGGTTGGAATCAAATGATAAATAAAGAGATTGTGTTTCACGCAGGTTTATTTGGTGTTTTCAGTTGACTTTTCCCTCTCAGTTTCCACGGGCTTGGGACCGTCACGGAGCATGGACAGTGACCAGGAAGCAGAACAGGCAGAAGGGACCTTTTGTGAATTGTATGGCATTTACCTTCACTTAAGCTAAGTTTGATGATGTGTTATAGGCTAACACTCATCAGAATTATTTATAAGTCTAATCAAGAGAGACGTACAGGTTGATACTAATAATTGAAGGAAGAACAAATTAAATAACCACATATAACGGTATT
>JAXRKP010002444.1:45000-51118 GCA_037039925.1 Doris montereyensis
TGACTAATATTAGAGAACTCACTGTTAAGGGATCCACATTTCTCTCTGTATAAACTTCTGGTGGCATATAGCCCGGGGTTCCTGCTGCCTGTACCTGGCGATGACTAGAGTCCACTTTACAAGCCAATCCGAAATCTATCAAGATGACGTCATCGTTTTTATCCAGAAGAATGTTGTCTGGTTTGACGTCACGGTGAGCGATGCCGTGAGCATGAAGATGAAGAACAGCGTTAGACAGTTGGAGGAAGTATTTGAAAACTTGATGCTTGGACAAGCTTGGTAGACGGTGCCTCAGATTTCCACCAGGGTAGTAGGGCATGCAGAGAATGTAATTGTCTGGACACTTGAATGCCTGTAAAAAGGTTATAAAATTATTCCTTTAACATATCACACGTAACAGAAAATCATTATGTATTAGCCCTTAGAAACGCATTGAAATCTTCCCCTGTCTCTAGTAGCTCACATCACCCAATGTTGTGAATGAACATTATCATCGTCATGTTAAATAATTGTTTGAATATAAACGAGTATTGTTATAAAATGTAGAGCTTTACTATCAACAAGTTAGAACTCTAGCTATGTCATAATGATACGCTTGTCGTGTTAATTATCCCGTGCTCTCTACAATCGCTCCCACTGAACAAGTTGTTACTTAAATAAAGTTCCTTCAAGGTTGTTACGGCCCATAGAGCCGGAACTTATCCCGGTTTCAATAGCGTGAAGCGGAACAGGTCATAATAAGTATCTCCTGAACAGGAGGCTAGGCTGACGCAGGTTTTTACTCCCAAGCTAGTACTTGTAGCCATTGCACCTGGGTAGAGTGGCGAAAATGCATGTTGCTTTATTACATGAGGGATCTAAATGCCAAAATATTGGGGAAACGAGGGATAGTTCTTTTGCTATCACATGTTTACATAACAATAATTCGTCAATCCGATAGATGATTATTTACAAATAATTAGAGGACAAAGGGGGAGGAAGAACCCTGATCACAGCTTAACATGAAGACAATACACTTCAATTAAAATACCGCTTACATGAAAAACAAACATCCAATTCATTTTGGAATCACAAAACAAATAGAAGAGCTTAGGAACTACCGACCAGGAAAGGCAAAAGTGTTAACGACGTCTTATGCAAAACCACCATAACAACAAAACACCGGACAGAAATCACAGGAATAATAAATAAACAAAAACTAAATTGATATTACAAAACAACAAGACACCGGAGAGAATCACAGGAATAACACATAAACGAAAACTAAAAGAATAGAAAACAACAAAAATCGGAAGAAAATCACCGGAATAAACATAAACAAAAACTAAAAGCATATTAGAAAACAACAAAACATCGGAAGAAAATCACAGGAATAACACATAAACAAAAACTAAAAGCATATTAGAAAACAACAAAACATCGGAAGAAAATCACAGGAATAACACATAAACAAAAACTAAAAGCATATTAGAAAACAACAAAACATCGGAAGAAAATCACAGGAATAAACATAAACAAAAACTAAAAGCATATTAGAAAACAACAAAACACGGAAGAAAAACAGGAATAAAACAAACGAAAACAAAAAAAGAAAAAACGCCCTTTAAAAATGAAAAGAAAAAAAAAGCAACAAATCATAAGAATAGAACAGAAAGAAACCCTAACAGACAGAATATTGCAAACTTTACTTACCATGATGTTTGTAAGAATATTGGGATGACTGACATTCTGTAACATGGTAGTTTCCGTCTGAAAAAGAAACAAGTTAACGTCACTGTGGGAAAAAATCTTCACAGCTCTCTTTTCTTTTGGGTCAGTTTGATGACTGGCTAATACTACTTCCCGGACAATCCTCGTCCCAAGAATTTCTCCTTGTTCAACTTGTATTTGTCGAAAAAATCTTCAGAACATTCAAAAATTTTAGCCGTGACAACTGCAGCCTTTTGAGTTGACTTAGATGCCATATCGAAACAATTTCTATCACAGTAAACTGTCTTTGAATTAAAAGTTTAACACGTCTTTAAAACTTCGGAAGTCACTTAATCATCCACACATATGAACAAAAACTTATCATCAGAATAAAGACGTCACATAGAAAATGTAAAAACCATAAACCTAAAATGCCAATGTCAAATGCAGAACGTATCACTCGCAAGTCAGAACTTTGAAGTTATCAAGTAGAATGCAAATCATGAAATGATGAGATACCCTGTGAGTGCTTATCTATATAGCCAAATAGTATCCTAATGGTGATTGGACAATACCAGTAGCCAACTAGAGTTGTAGAGTCTCATTGAAATTGTGCTTTTGTCCTATTACAATACATACCAATTAGCAGACATCGTCAGCGTATTCATTCATGTGAGCTAAAAAAGGCTTTCACCTGTGACATCAAAACCGCCGTCGGGGAATGTGTGGCCATTCATGCGGGCTAACAATGGCTTTGACCTGTGACATCAAAACCACCGTCTGGGGTGCGTGTCCATTCATAAGCGCCGGCAAAGGCTTTCACCTGTGACATCAAAACCGCCGCCGGGGAGTGTGTGGCCATTCATGTGGGCTAACAATGGCTTTGACCTATGACCTCCTGGATGCCGCCCGTGTTGTCTGACCATTCATAAGCGCCGACAAAGGCTTTCACCTGTGACATCAAAACTACCGTTTTGAAGGTGTGTCCATTGATAAACGCCGACAAAGGCTTTCACATGTGACATAAAAACCATCGTTTTGAATGTGTGTCCATTCATAAGCGCCGACAAAAGCTTTCACCTGTGACATCAAAACCACCGTTTTGAATGTGTGTCCATTCATAAGCGCCGACAAAGGCTTTCACCTGTGACATCAAAACCACCGTTTTGAATGTGTGTCCAGTGATAAGCGCCGACAAAGGCTTTCACCTGTGACATCAAAACCACCGTTTTGAATGTGTGTCCATTCATAAGCGCCGACAAAGGCTTTCACCTGTGACATAAAAACCATCGTTTTGAATGTGTGTCCATTGATAAGCGTCTACATAAAAAAGGCTTTCACCTACCTATGAGGCCAAAATCACCATTTAGAAAGTGAGTCCCTTCATAAGTGCCGATAATGGCTTTTACCTTTACCTTTAATTATAACTGAATTTTATAGTGCGATAAAGAATGACAATAGAACACTACAATTTTACAATTGCAATATTACAAACAATGAAAAGCGATTATTCAGTTTGAATACAAAAAAAAGATTAATTGAATAAACAAAAGATAAATAAATAAATAAATAAATAATTGATTAAATAAAGAAATAGGTAATTGAAAACAAATATACATGATAGAGATACACGAAATAGTATGCGTTTGAAAAAACACGTGAAAAAATAGTTTTAAGACTGCGATTAAAAATTTCATGTGAAGAGCAGGTCCTGATAGTCAAATTGATGTTGCTCCATGAGGTTGGGGCACAGGTTCAAATTGACTTATAAGAAAAAATCAGAAAAAAGTCCTATTAGTTTTTAGAAGCATGGCCTCGAATGATAATAATAGTGCGGCGGAATGCATACCATTAAATGCAATGCAAAACTTTGCTTGTAACCGGTGTTTTCTTTTTTATAACATGTGAGATGTGATCGTATGAAGTGACAAAATATGTCTGCTAGACACATGTGGCAGATTTTAATGAGCCTGTTGTCACATAATAATACAAATAACTTTTATACAATACCGAAAGTCGGAAGGTATTTTGAGAACACCTTGTCTTCGCCTTCGTCTTCGCCTTAAAATTCGCCTTCGTCTTGGTCTTGGTCTTGGTCTTGGTCTTGATATTGGTCTTGGTATTGGTGTTGGCATTGGTATTGGTATTGGTATTGGTATTGGTAATGGTATTGGCATTCGTATTCGTATTGGTTCTGGTATTTCTATTGGTATTCGTATTGATATTTCGTATTGGTATTGGTATTTGTATTGGTATTGGTATTGGTATTGGTATTTGTAGTGCTATTCGTATTTGTCTGTGTTTTATTCTTTATCTTGGTCTTGCTCTTGGTCTTGGTCATGGTCTTGTTCTTGGTCTTAGTCATGGTCTTGTTCTTGGTCTTATTCTTTATCTTGGTCATGGTCTTGTTCTTGGTCTTGGTCTTGGTCTTGTTCTTGGTCTTGGTCATGGTCTTGTTCTTGGTCTTCGTCATGGTCTTATTCTTGCTCATGGTCTTGTTCTTGGTCTTGGTATTATTCTTTATCTTAGTCATTGTCTTGTTCTTCGCCTTGGTCTTGATCTTGTTTTGGTCTTGGTCATAGTCTTTTTCTTCGTCTTGACCATGGTCTTGTTCTTGGTCTTGGTCCTTGGTCTTGTTCTTGGTCTTGGTCCTTGGTCTTGTTCTTGGTCTTGGTGTTGTTCTTGGCCTTGTTCTTGGTCTTGATCTTGTTCTTGGTCTTGGTCTTGCTCTCGTTCTTGGTTTTGTTCTTGGTCTTGGTCTTGTTCTTGGTTTTGGTCTTGTTCTTGTTCTTGGTCTTGGTCTTGTTCTTGTTCTTGGTTTTGGTCTTGTTCTTGTTGTTGGTCTTGGTCTTGTTGTTGGTTTTGGTCTTGGTCATGGTCTTGTTCTTGGTCTTGGTCTTGGTCTTGGTCTTGTGATCTTGGTCATGGTCTTCTTTCTTGATCTTGGTCTTGGTCTTGGTCTTGGTCTTGGTCTTTGTCTTGTTCTTGGTCATGGTCTTGTTCCTGATCTTGATCTTGGTCTTGTTCTTGGTTTTTGTCATGGTCTTGTTTTTGTTCTTGGTCTTGTTCTTTATCTTGGTCTTGGTCTTGTTCTTTGTCATGGTCTTGTTCTTGGTCTTGGTCTTGGTCTTGTTCTTGGTCTTGTTCATGGTCTTCTTCCTGATCTTGATCTTGGTCTTTGTTATTGGTCTTGGTCTTGGTCTTGTTCTTGGTCTTGGTCTTATTCTTTATCTTGATCTTGGTCTTGTTCTTGGTCTTGGTCTTGGTCTTGTTCTTGGTCTTGGTCTTGTTCTTGGTCTTGGTCTTCTTCTTCGTCTTAGTCTTGGTCTTGGTCTTGGTCTTGATCTTGCTTTTGGTCTTGTTCTTGGTCTTGGTCTTGTTGTTGGTCTTGGTCTTGGTCATGGTCTTGTTCTTGGTGTTGGCCTTGGTCTTGTTCTTGGTCTTCGTCATGATCTTGTTCTTGGTCTTGGTCTTGTTCTTGGTCTTGGTCTTGGTCTTGTTCTTGGTTTTGGTCATGGTCTTCTTCTTGATCTGGGTCTTAGTCTTTATCTTGGTCTTGGTCTTGTTCTTGGTCTTGGTTTTATTCGTTATCTTGGTCATGGTCTTGTTCTTGGTCTTGGTCTTGGTCTTGTTCTTGGTCTTGTTTCTTGGTCTTGTTCTTGGTCTTGGTCTTGGTCTTGTTCTTGGTCTTGTTCATGGTCTTGTTCTTGGTCTTGGTCATGGTCTTGTTCTTGGTCTTGGGTCTTGGTCTTGGTCATGGTCTTGTTCTTGGTCTTGTTCTTGGTCTTGGTTTTGGTCTTATTATTTATTTTTGTCTTGTTTTTGGTCTTGGTATTTTTTATATCTTGTTTTCTTCTTGGTCTTGGTCTTATTCTTTATCTTCGTCTTGGTGTTGGTCTTAGTGTTGGTCTTGGTCTTTATCTTGGTCTTTGTCTTCTTCTTATCTTGGTCGTGTTCTTGGTCTTGGTCTTGGTCTTATTCTTTATCTTGGTGTTAGTCTTGGTCTTGTTCTTGGTCTTCGTCTTATTCTTTATTTTGGTCTTATTCTTGGTCATGGTCTTGGTCTTGTTCTTGGTCTTCTTCTTTATCTTGATATGGTCTTGTACTTGGTCTTGGTCATAGTCTTGTTCTTGGTCTTGGTCTTTGTCTTGTTCTTTGTCTTGTTCTTGTTCTTGTTTTTGGTCTTGGTCTTGTTTTTGGTCTTCGTCTGGGTCTTGGTCTTGTTCTTGCTCTTGGTCTTGGTCTTATTCTTCACCTTGATCCTGCTCTTGCTCTAGATCTTGGTCTTATTATTTATCTTGGTCCTCTTCTTGGTCTTGGTCTTAGTCGTATTCTTTATCATGATCTTGATCTTGTTCTTGTTCTTGGTTTTATGCCAGGCCTTGGTCTTGTTCTTGGTCTTATTCTTTATCTTAGTCTTTGTCTTCAT